>CM069150.1:39697788-40015288 GCA_035221665.1 Okamejei kenojei
TGGATTAGCAATTCTCCATATATCTGTTATGTTTGTGGTTTTTATGTATGTATCTAGGGGTTCACTAGTTTTAGATTTTATGTTAATCATTTTTTGTTTTGCAGATTTATCCAGATATGGATCTAGAACGCAATTGAAATCTCCCCTATTATCACAGATTTGTGATAGTTAATTCTGAAATTATATCCTGAATAATTACTAAAGAATTGGGGGTTATCAAAGTTGGGAGCATAAATTATTTATCTAAGTATATGGAGTAGAGGTCAATTTCTCCTCGTAACGTATGACGATACCTCCCTCTTTATCTTGCTATGATATTCTTTAATTTGAGTGGTTATACCTTTTACGAAATAAGTAAATAGCGGATCTTGCCTCTAGATTTAGAAGTAAATGAAGAGTAGTATGTTTGCCCAATCCAATTTACCTTCAATCTTATCTGTGTTTGATGTTTCAGATGTGTTTCTTATACGAAGATATGTCACTGTGAGTGCTTTTAATTGGGCTAAATTTTTTACCCCTTTTAATTGGTTCATTAGCGCCCCTTATATTCCAGCTACAGAACGTGATTCCTCCAGTTTTATTTTGTTTATCTTGCATTGTAAATCATTTTAATACCTTTAAGTCATAAGGTGCAACCAAGTACCTCAGAACTCTAGGTGGTGGGTGGTCATCCCCAGCTGTTAAATTTTGTTGGCATCTCCACTTCTAAATAGACCTTAGAAAAAGACCAGAAGGTGTAAAAGTGGTTTAAAAAGATATTAAAGAACAAAAAGTGATATTATAATATCTAAAAATATGGATATTATGATTTGAAAAAACCCACCAAAAGGTGGTAGAAAAATTCTTGTTGACTTCCGTAGCTGTTGTTATACATTTTGCTCTGCCCCCTTGACCAATTATTATTAAAAGGAAGAGAGACCGGTTTAAAAATTAAAAACTATATATTAGATAAAACGCATTTCAAATCTAACTATTGGAATGTATCTTCAAAAAAATTCCAACATTAAGTATATACTTAAATATAACAGTAATTATGTTAGTTATATACCCATATCTTCCGATATGCCGAGAATTATTACATTTCACTCCCCAATTAAATCTCATTCTTTGGTATTAGACAGCAGCAGGTTCCAAGGGGTTAACCAGATTCAGACCCTTGGATAACTTCCAAGTATCTGAATCTCCCCCCCCCCCCCCCCCACCCCTTTTACGCACAATTAAACTAGATCTACTATATCCATAAAATGTGTTTAGTATATTGTTAATACCTGTTCATTCTTTTTTTTTTTTTTTTTTTTTTATTTTTTTTTATTTTTTTTTTTTAATTGTAGAAAACAATATATACGAGTACACTCTTATACGACATTGAGAGTTGTGTAATATACAAAATTTATATCATATTGATTATCGATTAATACTATTTATGTTAATTGTAATATTATCCATTATACATTTCGTGGTTATTTATTTTATATAATTTGGGAGTATATGTAGTATATTCCTAAATAAGCATACGCTTAGATTTCTCAAATCACAGATATTTGATAATTACCAAATAGAAATCCCTGCTAATATAACTACGTAATACCCAATCTTAAAACAAAGTTTTATGATATTCTAATGTTATCAATAATATTAATAATGTTTTGTATTATTGTTAACTTTATATTTCATAATTATTGTATAATTGAAAATACATAGTTTTTATATAATTACAAGTTTAAGACATCTATAATCTTTTCATACGAACAGAAATAAGTGTGTACGTATTAAAAATTATATAATATGTTTCTAATATTTTTTTTCCTTAATTAAAGATAGGAAGATAGAGAAAGAGAATAGAAATAGAAAAGAAAATGTGAAAAGTTTGATGGAGATTGAAGTATTACTAAATAATCCATTCTTGGAGATACATTCATGATTTGTTATATGTATTTCTTCATCCATTCAGATATTCAGGCCTCAGTCAAGTCCCTGCGCCGAACCATTGTGACCCTGTAGATATTTAATATATGGAGACCATATCTCCTTGAAGAGATCTAACCTGTATAGGACAAGTCTCAATCTCTCCAAGTGAAGTGTCTCCGTCATTTCAGTATTCACATTTTAATTGTTGGGATACAGGGCCTTTCCAAAATTTTAATATTAATTTTTTCCCAATTATTAAAGAATAGTCGATATAAGTTCTTTGATTCCTTGTAATTATTTGTTCCGTTTCCGGTATTCCAAGTATGATTAACTTGGGTCATTGAATCATAGTAATATTATAACTTTCGAGATTATCTTAAATATTCATTCCAATATTCTAGAATACTTCGTACAACTAGTAAATGAATGTTGACAAAGTTGCTTCTAAGATTTGACATTTTATCACATATAGGTGATAGTTTTGGAAATATTATTATGTAATTTAGATTTAGAATAATGTCTATTGTAAAATTTTAAACTGTTAAGAGCATGTTTTAGCATTTAAAGAACAGTTAATGCATATGTTTGTAAGCTTTCTTCCCATATTTCTGGACTTATTATTTGACTTAATTCATTTTCCCAGCGCTGTCTTGTATTTCCGATGATGGAATATCACTTTCCAACAAAATATGTAAATGTATGATATCATTTTTTCTTGTATTTGGATGTTTATTCAAGCATTCATCTAAATTTCACTCTTTCTATTTCTGAGTTTCTTGTGTATTTGCAGAGATATAGTTTCTGATTTGTAAATATCTGAAATATTCATTATTATGAAGCCCGTAGGTTTGTTGTAATTCTTGAAATGAAAGAAAATAATTTTCTTATAAAGATCCCCTTATTTAAAATTCCTTTATTTTTTCCATTGGTATAAAAAGCTTTATCCATCTTGACGGTTTAAACGTAATGTTGTTGGGCAATTGTAAGACCTAGCGGTATAAATTTTAGTTTTAGTGTTTTCTTTATTTGTTTCCAAATACTATTCCACTTTCTATGTATTCAAATTTTCACTATAAATTTTCTTAGGTACATTAATATTAGCAAAATAGTATATAGAGCTAATTTCAAATGGAAAACAGTCTTCTCTTTCCATTTTTAACCAATTTGGTTTATTTATCTATTTCTCCTAACCAAATATTTCAATATTTTTAATATTAACTGCCCAATAATAAAACATTAAAATTTGGTAAAGCTAAAACCCCCGTTTATTTTAGCTTTACATAAATGTTTTTATTTATTCTATGATTCTTATAATCCAGATAAAGTTAGTGACTATTGAATATTTTTTAAAAAAGAATTTTAGAAGAGGTATATCGGGATTGATTGAAATAAATATAAATAATTTGTGGGAGGAAAATCATTTTTATTGCGTTTTTTTACCTAACATTGAGATAGGTAAGCTTTTTTCCAGTATAAGATATTTTTATTTAATTTATTCAATAATAACGGGAAATTAGTCTTAAATAACAGTCAAATCTTTTTGTAACAAAAATACCAAGATATTTTAATATTTCATTTTGTTATCTTAAAAGGAAATTGTTGTAATATCTGTAAATTATTCATGGTTATTGGCATAAGTTCACTTTTATTCCAATTGATACTGTATCCTGAAATTAAACAAATTCCGTTATTAGTTTTAACAAATTACGGATACTTATTTCCGGTTTAGTAAATATAAAGTAATATATCGTCCGCATATAACGAGATTTTATTTCTTAGTAATCTTTAGTATCATATCCATATATTTCTGGGTGCAATCTTACCCTTTGAGCAAGAGGTTCGATTGCTAACGCAAACAGTAATGGTGATAAAGGGCAGCCTTGTCTACAACCTCGAGATAAACTAAACTTAGTTGTAACATATGGTTTGTTATTATTCTAGCTGTTGGGTTGGCATATAATAATTTAATCCAAGTAGTAAACTTATCACCAAGCTTAAAGGCTTCATCACCGAAAAATAGATAAGGCCATTCCACCTGGTTCAAAAGCTTTTTCTGCATCCATACGAGATGACTACTACAGTCTTTTTTATCACTTCTTTTCGAATTATGATATTAAATAACCGTCTTAGATTAATGAAGATATCTTTTAGTATAAATCCTGTTTGATCAGGATGAATTAATTCGTTAAACAATTTTGCTTAATCTTTGTGCAGAATCTTTGTTAAAATTTTTTGATCCGTATTTAATAAAGAATTGCTCTAATATGATCTGGATCATCCAAATCTTTATTTATTTTTGGTATAGGTTATAATAGATTCGTTCAGTGTATCTGGTAATTTTCTCCTTGTGTATATATCTGTTCATAATAAATGATTTTAAATATGGGACCATTTGGTCATGAAAAATTTTATAAAAATTCCGAGCCTTATACCATCTGGTCCTGGAGTTTTACCATTTTTTAAAGATTTAATAGATTCTTGGATTTCTTTTATTTGAAATATCGGCATTTAATAGTTCTCTATTTTGTAAATCTAATTCTTTTAAGTTACATACATTTACAAAGGCATCTATTTCTGTTTTATTTACTGTTGTGTTACCAGTATAACATTTTTATAATATTGCATAAATCTTTCATAATATTCCTTGGTTGTATTAATAATTCACCGTTTTGTGATTTAATCCTATGTTAATTTTTTCAGCTTCAATTTTCCTTAATTGTCGAGCCAATAGTTTTTGTGGTTTGTCTCCAAATTCAAACAACAATTGTTTAGTATGTTGGTAGTATTTTAAAAACTTGATCAGTATATATTTTATTTAATTTATACTTCAATGCTACAATTTTATTATGTATTATTTATCTGATTTTTGTTGCATTTTGTATATCTAATTGTTTAATCTCCCTTTCTAAGTCATGTTGTTTCCTTCCGAATCTTCTTATTATGGAATGCTGTGAAGAAATCATAATTCCTCGAAGATATGCTTTAAATGTTTCCCATATAAAGAGCGAGATATTTCTGGTTGATCATTTATTTCAAAAAACATCTTAATCTGAGTTATAATGTATTCCTGAGTGGTTTTATTTTTTTTAAAATTTGTGGATTAAGTTTCCATTGTCTAGATTTTCTATTTTACCATTTATTTTTAATTTTAAATGTTAATGGTGCATGATCTGAAATTATAATATTATGATATTTGGATTCGTAAGTAAGTGAAATAAGCTTTGCATCTACTAGGAAGTAATCTATTCTTGAATAAGTTTTATGTACTGGCGAGTAGAAGGAATATTCTCGACCAGTAGGATTTTCTTTCTCCAAACATCTTTAATGTAGTCGTTTGGATGTATGCGTTTAATAAATCACTAGTATGCGATTTAGTTTTCCTTTGTTTTGAAGATCTATCTAAATAAGGGTCTAATGTAAGGGAGGAGGGGGGGAGGGGGGGGGGGAGGGGGGGCAATTAAGAAATCTCTCCAATTACTCAATATTGTAAGTGTATAATTCTGGAATTGATTATTATCGTACTTGTCTTAAAGAATAAAGGACTATTCATAAATTTGTGTCCATAGATGTTAACAAAAATCATTTTTTCCTGTTATATTTCTCCTCGTATTACAATAATGTATTCTGCCATCTGCATTTTATCAGATATAGTAAGAATTTAATGCTTTAACATGCCTTAAAATAAAGCGACCTTTACGAAATAATATGCGCTACACTCTTGATTTATGCGTGTATAAAGGAAGAGGTGATTATATTTTATCTTTATCCATTTAGCTTGCAGCCTATTTGTCAGCGTCTTTCTTTATGGTAGAGTTTCGTTGAATCTAAATTTACATCAGTTGTCATTGACTTTTAATGTGTCGAATTTTTTTCCTCTTTTTATTGGTTCATTTGATAACCTTTAACATTCCACACTGCAATGCTAAGGTGTAATCCCTCGTTCCCCATTATTTCTTATTTAAACTCCTCCTGCATTTTTGGTTTGTGGGAATCTAGAATAGGGTCCAAGGGTCAGCGCGCAAGTTAGACCTATACCTTACACCCGTACTGACCGTATTTAGTATGAATTTAGATCTCTTTGTATGTTTACTCTCACAATATATCATTGTTACCAGTGTATAGCTTCAAATTCAAACTGAAAGATATAGTAAACATAAAAGAATAATGAAAAGTAAGTAAAAAGCTTAGTAGAGTGCATAAAGAGTTAGAAAAACTACAAATAAAAAATAATTTTGTAGTTTGTGAATGCCAAACTATAATGGCTATTAATCTAAAGGCTTCCGTGCATTTGATGTTATTAATTTTAGCCAGCTCCTAATTTTGAAGGAATTATGATTCCCATTGATAATATTTTTAATAACGTGAAATTATAATATTAAAGAAATGAAAGGACGTAATAACTAATATCTCATCATAAAAGTATATATATCTACAAATTAGTTTCAAAAAATTTATCTAATTATATAAAGCCACAGTCATAAAGAGTGTTTTTTTTTTTTACAATACAAAAAATTTAGAAATCATTAATTTATGGAAAAAAGGGAAAAAATACATTACAGGGGAGGGTAAACTCCAAATGTAACAAGACATATAAAATATTAATAATATTAGTAGTATTACTTAGCAATGAGTGCACAGTCTTGGTTAATAATCAGTCATAGTAATAATTAAAACCGCGTTAATAATTTAGTATGGTGTGTTATTTGTTTGTGTTAGTTATATATTATGAGTAATTGTCAATGTTTCGGTGAGCTTCTTCTTTCATCCATCGGGAATACATCTTTCGTTCCATCAAGACTTTTTTTTTGTGTCCGTTCCTTCTGAATTTCCTTCTAATTCCATATTGTCCGTATAAAGTCGTCTCACATAGAATGTTAAGTGACCGTTACTAGGTCTTTAAAATTTATTAATAAGACAGGTAATATATTTGCTTGTAGATGGTGGTTTCAAGTGGTCCAACACTGCTTTGCATAATTC
This sequence comes from Okamejei kenojei, assembly GCA_035221665.1. NCBI lineage: Eukaryota > Metazoa > Chordata > Chondrichthyes > Rajiformes > Rajidae > Okamejei > Okamejei kenojei. Next base: position 39,704,674 of record CM069150.1, read on the forward strand.
CATTTGCATTTCTTGTTGGTTAGGTCCTTTTTGATAAAAAAGTGTTTTCCACGGCTGTTTATAAGTTATACTCTTAGGATGGCCTGGGTTTAATTTAGACCGTTTTATCTCAAGTTTTCTTACACGCCACTTCATAAGGTTTTTTGGCTTCGTTGTTCTTTTTTTTAATTACGCTTTTTTCGTTTTTCTGGCAAAGCCTACATGCGGGGAGAGTAGATGATCTAAGTCTCAATAGATTTACATGAAGTTTTCTGTTGTCCTTGATCCTTTTGACATCATATTCTGTTGTTCTTTTCACGTGGGCACGCTCACGCAGTAGATATCGCTGTCGAGTTGAGTGAAATCATATTGTAATTATATTTACAAATGATTTTGTGGGGGGGCTTGGGGTGGGTGGCGGTTTTGCTCTAGGTCTGGTCTTCTGCCTACTGACGTCGATGTTATTGTTGCACAGCGCTTAGAAAACAGGTCAGATTCTATCCTAAGAGATAATAACAGGCTTTGCTAGTAATTTTGCAGATGAAATTTCTCTCCGATGTTAAACAGTCTTACGTGTTTCTCTCTAGACCCTTCTGGAATTCCTTTTGCAATCCTCATAGTTCTGCATTATTTGAGCTTCTTTAGCTAGCCCTTGCTGCGTGCCGAGTGCATTTATCTGGTTAACTTTGGATAACAACATCCAGTAGACGTGTCTTTGCTCTGTATAACAGCTTTTTGCTGTAGACAATATGTAAGAGTCAGTTCGACTAGCGACTCGCGCTTATTTTGTGGCTATTTCATCATGGTTTTTTTTTTAATGCCGCGATTCAACTGTGTTGTTTGCCAATTTGCAATGTGTGGTAGGGGGGTCCCAAATCTTTTTTTCAAAGTCTTTTGTTATACATTTTCAAGTGTTTAGTCATCCATCTTGCGGGTTCCATTTTTTTATTATTTATACATATCAAATGTATTTCATTCTTCAATATTTCTGATTCTTTCTTGAACTTATTTATCAATTTGTGTCTTTGTATCTTTTTGAAATTCACGTCCATTGATTTTCATCAAGTCCATCTGATTATTAATTTGAGAGAGATTTCTTCCTTTATATCTCCCTTTATTTTCTTTCATTTCTTTCTTTAATATCTTTCATTTTGCCTTGAACTCACGTATTTTAATTATCAGCCATCATGGTGAGAAATAAAAGTTCTCAAGTCCCTCACCTTCCTAAGTTGTTGAACTGTGCTGCTTCCTTGGAGGACCGTCTTCCAGGGATTTCTGGCCCTACTCACTAGAGAGTCGAGGCTCTCCCAGGCCATTATCCCTCAGGTCCTTCGCCCAGCCACTTTTCGCCCGGAGTATTTTTTTCTCGACACCGTTCGTTTTATCGGTAGGGCTCCGTGCCGTCATGATTTGTCGCAAATAGGGCTTGATGTACGGTCAGCCGGATACCTCGTTGTTGAGGTAAAGGGTACATGTTAGACGCTTGGCAGACAGTAAAAGCAGGCGATCGCAGTTTATTCTTATTTTTAAAATATCCGTTAAATCCCCGTTTTTTTTTTCAAAATTTTTGACGGAGATGGCTGGCGCTATGCTTTAAGGCTCCATAGCGCCACCGGAACCCCTGCATTCATATTTAACTCATTATTCTTTATACTTAGCAATTAATTAACATATGAGATAAAAATCAGTCATTATTACGCTGTGCTTTAATATTACACAATAGTGGGTTATTGTTATTGAATTAGTTCTATTAGTTAAATGTTTTATGTTAGTATATAATTGTATGTTTCTTAAGTCATAAATTTCTGTATACATGTCCGTTAATATTGTTTTTTCGTAGTCCCAAATTCCGTTTTTTTCCCCAATTTTTCCGTTTTCGTAGTCCCAAATTCCGTTTTTTTCCAGCACGGTTTTTCTTGTTTCCCAAGTCCTTTATTCAGAGTGAAACATAAAGTTTGACCTTGAGTTAACATTCCAAAGATAAGGTGTCTAGACAGCACCTCATGGAGAAATCTGCCATCTTAACCAGAGCAGTCTTTTTTATTTTAAAAAAGTATTTTCTTCACCGCTTCTCTGTATTGTTGTGGGAGACCGACTCCTGATAATCAGTCGGCCTCCTTTGTGATACCTTGTGCATATTTAAATGCCTCTTCTGGGTCTGTGAAGGCACGGTCAACAGAGTTAGAAGTAAGCCTCATCTTTGCAGGATATACTATTCCATATCTTACTCCAGAAATTTAATTCAATATCATTCGTGCCTTTGTGAATATGCATCTCTTTTTCATAATTTCAGCTGGATAGTCACAAAATAATCTTAGATTATCCTCTCCAAACATCAAATTCGATCCATATGGAATCCGTTTCATAATTTCTTCCAGGGTAGAGATGTCATAAAATTTCATAAAATGTCTTGGGGGGGGGGGGGCAGCTTAGTTTGCTTGAGCCTTACGTCGAACCCGGTGAGCCTTGTCTATTCTCGGGGTTTCAGGCAGCTTGAGTATTTGTTTAAGTAAGTTGGCAGCAAACTCCTAAGGGTTTTGTCCACTCTCCCTTCCCACTTTTACTCCAACTATTCTTAAATTCTGCTTCCTCGATCTCGTTTCCAAGTCCAGACATTTATCCTTCATTTTAGCAAGTTGCCCCCCAGTACTTTCTTGTTCCTTTCTTAGTCTCTTTATCTCCTTAGACATCTCGGTCATCGTATTATCAATTTCTTCCATAGCCGAATCAGTATTCTTGAGAATTGTATCCAACTTCTTATTACAGTATTTTTCAACCTGTTTAATTTTTTTGTTTAAATCCTCCTCAATCTCTTCAACACGTTTATTTAAGTTATCAATTTTCACCATCAACTTCTCACTACCGTTTTTAATTTTTACAGAGATAGTTTTGTCCAGCACGGCAATCCCCTCTAGTATCATTTTAGAAATGTTTTGGGTAACTGAAGCTGTTACTGACTTTTCCAGTTGTTCTGTCTGTTCATCCTTTGAAGTCATTTCTGTAGGAGGACTTTGAGAGTCAGCTTCTTTTTCCTAGCTTTCAGTTGATGTTTGAGGGGTTTGAGGAGTCTTACCAAGTTTTTTCAGGTAAAGTCTTGTAGCAGGTCTTGCAGCAGATTTTGCAAGCTTCTGGTGAGGTTTCCCTTTTTTCATTTAAAACTGCCGTTAATCTCCGTTTTTTCGCGGCGATTTCTGATGAAGTCACTTACGCGACGTCAAACAGCTCCGGTGAGTATTTTTAAATCGGTCCCGTCTTCCAAACCGGCTTTTTTTCAAGATTTAGCGGGAGCAGAGCTCGATGCTGTGCCCTTGTTAATCCATGGCGCCACCGGAAGTCCAGGTATGGCAATACTTTACTGAACTGTATGCAAAAAATAATAATAAATGTAACTGTGTGTCTGCGCATGTGAAAATAAAGCTCCATTGACCATTCATAACTTCAAGTCTACTCCACCATTCAATCATGGCTGATTTATATTTCCCTCTCAACCCCATTCTCCTGCTTTCTCCCCATAATCCCAGACACCCGTATTAATTATGAATCCATCTGTTTCTGCCTTAAAGATATCCATTGACCTGGCCTCCACAGCCCTCTGAGACAATGAATACCACCATATTGAAAGAGCGCATATTTGCACACATACATAAGAAGAGTCCCAACTCAAAATGTCACCTATCCATTTTCTCAAGAGATGCTGCCTAACCCGTTTAGTTACTCCAGCACTCTGTGTCTATCACCTGCACATGTGTACGCATGCATTCACACTCGCATACATACAGTACATGCGTCCAATAATACACACATGATAATTTCAAATTGCTATGAAGCTCTCCTCCACACGATGCTCTTTTGCATTCTTTGCTATGCCTGCCTTCTACTCTTTGAGAAACAAAATAGATAAAACGATTTCATACTATTCCCTGTGTTTGATTCTTGGCTTACCCCTTCAAAGCACTTGGAACACATTCTAAATTGAAATAAAGCTCCTTGCAACTATTGATAGCACAATGCAATTATATATTTTGTCAGCTATAAAAGCTGAGCAACATTGTATATGCTGAACAGGACTCAATTTTGTAATGAACCTTGCAGCGTTAGGATGTGATAAGAGAACAACCCAATAAAAAAAAACTAGTTTTTTTTACAACATGAAGCACTCGAGTCTCCCTTTGCATATTATTAATGTGCTAGTTCTTAAAATTACAGATCCACTCAGTGTAACAGGGCTGGGTTTGATCATTGAAAGAGCTACAGTATCTCACTGCTCTTTTCCGAAGGGCATTTTTATGGTTCTGCGAAATCTCTTATTCATATAAATGTCCAATTACCATTTAAAGTATCCCACAGAACAGGATGCCACCATTACTTCCAGCCGTTTATTCAGAATGTAATAGGTCTAAAGGTATTCTGCACGATGTTTGTTCAATATGTATTTGAAACCAAACATGCAAAACGTGCCAGAAAGCAGTTGTGGTCTGCCTGTATTAACTTGACAGCAAACCTTTGTTTTGGACACATGCATGCAACAAAGAGGCATATCTACTACACACATGCACACCTGCATATGTGCACACATGCATGCACTCACTCGCGCGCGCGCGCACACACGCGCATTCACGCACGCGCATTCACGCACGCCTGCGTACATGATCATTTACAGTTACTATCATGCCTCTCCTCCATAACATGATATTTTGACTTCTTTACTTGACTAAATCAGCATTGAATCAATTAGTTGATGAGAACATAAACTGTTTGGACTGGAATACTTTATTGTCACATGTGACATAGCTCAGTGAAACTCTTGGCTTGTATAGCCAAGGTAGGCAAATAGTCACCACACAAGCAGCACTGACAAAGTTACAAAGTACCCCCACCGGCTCCTCCCTTGTTGTCCCCCTCTCCCCGTCACGGCGGTCTCCCCACGCCGGGTCTCCCCTTGTTCTCCCCCATCACCCCCTCTCGGTGGCTCTCCCACGCCCTCATCGACCACCGACCGCCAGTCAACCTGCGAGTCTCCTACCGACCCGCGAGGCTCTGCCGGCCACGAGCCCCCACTGTCGCCGAGACCCCACCGCAATAATTCCACTATAAAATAATTTATTCAGGTTTTTTCTGAATGGAGTATAACTACATTTCTAAGAGAATATTGAACAATAATTTTACTTCGGAGTCACGTGAGTAACTACGTGAAGACCCCGCCAGCACGCATGCGCGACATATCGTCTACCGCATTGCGCATCGACAGGCTGTGGAAGCGCTGCTCCACCAGCGGTAAGTTTGAAACCTGAAGGTAAGTTTTTCAACTTAAACTCCAGGTCTGTTTTTCTCCTTGCAGGAAGCTCTGTGCACAGAGTTCCTGCTGGAGATATAGCGTCCCCTACACCGCGGGGAAATCCCGGCTGCGAGAATTGCGGGGATGCCCGGCTGGAGGGGGAACCCCACCACAGACGTCGCGTGGTAAACTGCGGAATGGATTCCACAGGGAACCCAGGACAACAAAAAGGATCTAGCCGCGAGGTGAATCCGGCTCGGGGAAAACACGGCCGCGGGAGCCGCGGGTAGATTCTGGCCACGGGGTGAACCCGGCTGGAGGAAAAACCCCGCCGCGGTCCCCGCGCGAAAAAGCCAAACTGCGGGGTGAACCCGGCTCGGGAGGAAAACCCGGCTGCGGGGTCCGCGGGAAGACCAGGGGATGAACCCGGCTCGGGGAATACCCGGCTGCGGGGACCGCGGGATGACTGTCACGGGATGAACCCGGCTGGGGGGGGAAAACCAGCTGCAGGCACCGCGGGAAGACTACCATGGGATGAACCCGGCTCGGGGAAACCCGGCTACGCGGGACCGCGGGAAGACTACCATGGGATGAATCCAGCTTGGGGAAACCCGGCTGTGGGGACCGCGGGAAGGCAAACCGTGGAATGAACCCGGCTCGGGGAAACCCGGCCGCAGGGACCGCGTGAGGGGACCGTGTGACACGGCTGCGGACCGCAGAAGTGCGGATAGCAGGCGGCATTTTTCAGACTTCAGCGGCCCAGAAGAGGTTCAATGGAGTCTGAAAGGCCTGGGCAGGCCAGGAGGGTCCCCTCCAACATGGGTATGTCCTCGGCCGTTTACCCATGTGGAGCATGGATAGCGTCAGAGAGCGCTCATCCCACTAATGCTCCCTCCTGATATGGTCCATGTATGGCATATCTGTAATATACCGCCTACGGTAAGCCCAGAGACCTGCAGTGTCCGGGCTGCGAATATACCACCGGCGGATGAGCCCGTAGACTCGGAGGGTCCGGGCTCTAAGATTACCACCTGCGGAAGAATTTCCCGCCGGCGGATAACCTCGGAGACTCAGCAGGGTCCAGGCTGGAAGGTCCACCGCCTACATATCCCGCATGAAGCGGAAGACTCGGAGGTATGTCCAGGGAACATACTCGAGTACAAACGTGAGGTTCCAGAATATTCTGGCGTGGCATCAAGACCTTCGCTAAACGAAGCCTGAAGGCCAGAGTTCCCTCGTGAAGGAACAGCCACCTCACGCCACATCACATGTGCTGGCGGTGGAATACCATATACCTGCAAAATTATCCCTGAAAGGACCAGCAGTGAACAACGCTATACGGGGGTACAATGCACTTCAAAATGAACTGCTTGCAGAAAAATGCCATCTTACCTGCCTTAAATTTCAAATCTGAAGGTTCAAGTGAGGCCAGCAATGTCTAGACGCTGAATCCTCTCTTCAGGAATCTGCCCAAACAGGTAAGACCCGGATGAAGAATTAAAGCTGTCCGGCTTATCTGGTACCCTAATGCCTCTATCGACAGCAAGCGTTTCACTGAAGCTGGGGGCAGCTTCAAAACTGGGCGCAGGCTTTCAGACCAAGGCCAAACCGGTCCTCAGGGAATTGGGTCCACACACCCCAGCAATCCTACTCTCCAAAATTGGGACGGAATAAGAACCCGCGCCAGGAGCCTTTGGGCTTACCATAAGACCACCAATAACCATGAAGGTAGGTGGGTCTGGTTCTTTTCCAAAATATGAGGTATGTGGACCATTTACAAGTTGATAAATTTACACTTGTTTGTGCAAGATGAATTGCCTTCAAGACAGGCCGCAGTTGCTGGCCGCTCATTGTCACAATGAAAGATACCGGTTCATCTCGCATATGCAGTATAGACTTTTCTGAATAGAAAACTTAATTACTATCTAACAACAGCGGAACAGTTCCACTGGGCTCGCCTAAGATATTATATTATGGGAATCTGGATGATGTTCTAAAACACTGTATTTTGCCAAATCAGCGGTATCAGCCACAAACCATTCTGCAGAAATTGGATTCTCATCCATACAGTAAATTTAAGTTGATACCAACTGAAATTATTAAATTGTCTGGGATTAGTATATATTGGTCACCTGTGCTATTGCGCCTTCAGCACCATCAGAGCTTACGGCATGCGAAGGAGCAAGCTCACCGGCTATTCCCAGCTGGAACTATCAAAGTCACCATTGTGGACAAACAGTATTCAGCATTGCCCCACTAACCTTCATCAGTACTCGTCATTTAATTACTAACTGATGCTATGTTTAAAGATGGATAATTACTATATAGCATCTTTAGTTACGGAGGCGGATGGGGTTTGCATGAGTTACCAATTATTCTGTTACATGGTATCAACTACCTATTCACATTAGGTGCATTCTGTGGATAAAGGTTGTGCGAATATGCATATCTGCATGCTCAAGTCCAACTTGATACACTCTGGTGCTATTATATGTAAATCACATGGGGGCAATCTAGTCAAAGTATCCGGTAATAGTTTACCTAACTTCACTGGCATTGGCGTATCAGCAGGAAAACGAGAATGGATGTGGAATCGCAAGGATTCAAGGTACGTGGCGTATCAGTGGCGATGGGTGCATTCTCGCTACACTGAAGAAGAATGTTAATTGTATCCCTCCATTTTACCTTACCAGACGGGTCTTGCAAATTCAGCATTCCCGCTTCAGACATTTTCGGAGTGCCTGACTGGCCAATACAGCCATGATCCCGCTGATGTTGGGAATGATGATAGAACCTTATATGGATTGCAGGCACTAAATGGCTGGTTAGCCGTGACCGGGGAACCATCCTCTGCATACTTAAATCTAGTCATTGACTTGCAGACTGGGAAGACCGCTTCCTGCGGCTTACATTTGTCAAACCAAACTATGGACGTGCTCACTGCAATTGCAGGGTTAGCACCAAACAAACAGTGCTTCCCACATAGGGATGGGGAGTATTTTTTGTGAACACTAAAGTTGACACGGATGACAGACGTCTTAAGTTCAGTTCCATATGGGGTTGACAATCATACAAGAGTGCCATTACTGTGCCCTACGTGCCTTCTCAGCATATTGGCTGCGAGGAGCAGAATCCACTCTGTCAGGTCACCTTCTGTTCGAGATTATAAGGGTATCTTCAACTCGACACCCCCAGGCAGGTACGCAGAGATATGGGATGTTAACATTGGAACATCCCTGCCCTGGGCTCACTAAACCAAGTGGTTATGCTCATGGCGCAGAGTCAGCACTATGGGTCCAGTTTGCTTAGCTGTGACTGGATAAGATGATTATTCTGCAGGGAATTACATTTATGTTATCACTTAATCAGCAGAAATCGCCAGGGACATTAGGTCTCAAACTAGAAATGCTGGCATATCCCATGGACCTTCAGTTGTATGTGGCCACACATCTACACCAGTATGTTAAGGTCACTTGAGCCTTAGGGACTCTGAACTAGCAATGAAGCCTCGCAAGAGAATCACTACAGACCATCGCCCGGTGGTTTATATGGGTTTTGGGATACAGGAGTGAACACTGACATACAAGTCTCACTCCACCCAGGCTGCAAATATATCAGCAGCAGGGGATGGACATTCACGGGACCACATCCTAGCAGCTGCAGGATGGTCTAACGAACGATTCCAAACATTTAGAAATACCCTTGCCAGACCAGGGGTATTTGCCGACTCTTTTAGGTCTGTTATACTTCCTCCCGGGTGTAGGAGGTACCATAATCATTAAGTGGACATAATAGCATCAACATGTCTATTCCTATGTCATGTCTGAATGTATTATAAAAATTAGCTCTTCACTGATGCAGTGTGTGATGCATGGACTCGTCCACAGCATGAAATCACAGAGCTTTGAAATCTTCACCTAGTCACTCACTCACTCCAAAGTAAAATAGTAAGATTAAATGAGAACTTACCAGTTTGAAGTTTGATCCTTATTTTATGAGGAGTTACGATGAGGGATTACGTGCCCTCCGCTCCCAACCCTCTATAAAAGGATCAACTGGTATTTTAGTTCTCTTATCTTACTATACATTCAGTCAACTTCTGTGTTCTGTGATTTCACACCGCTGCTTTGAAGAATGTTGCGCATGCGTGCTGGCGGGGTCTTCACGTAATCCCTCATCGTTACTCCTCATAAAATAAGGATCAAACTTCAAACTGGTAAGTTCTCGTTTAACCTTACTATTAGTGTTGAACAATCTCAACAGGTCTGAAATTTTGAGTTCATATGTATGGACTCTAATTGCTTCGGAACAGTTAGTCCAGAATTTCTTGGATTTAAAATATAAAGAATTGTCTTTATTAAAGTTCGCTCTTGACAGTGCACCCTCTACTTTAATCCATGTATGTTTACCTCTCTTTATTTTACTTTCCGCACTATATTTGCAGTCTATATCTTTACCTTTGCTCTTCTTATTACACTTGAGTTTGGCTTGATTGTATAATATGTAGAATATTATCTGATTCGTTTTGAGAGCATGCAATTTTCTCAGGATGGAAATATCAAATGCTAGAGGGCAGAGCTTTAAGGTGAGAGGGGCGAGGTTTAAAGGTGATGTGCAGGGCAATTTTTTTACCCAGAGAGTGGTGAGTGCCTCGAAGTTGCTGCTGGGGCTGATTTGGTCTAGTTTGGTTTAGTTTAGAGATGCAATGTGGAAACAGGCCCTTCAGCCCACTGTGATCCCCATACATTAACACTATCCTAGTTTTTCACACACAGGATTAAATTCACTGCCAGAGAAAATGGTCAATTTGAGTACAATTACAATGCAATTACAATTACAATGTAATTGTAATTGTACAAGGTAGTTAGATTGGTATATGGATAGGAAGATTTTAGAGGGGTATGTGGCAAACACAGGCAAATGCAACTATTTCTTTTCAGCACCTTGGCTGGCATGGAGCATCTGCTGCTTTGCTCTATTGTGCTGGAAGGAGCTGCAGATGCTGTTAGAGTTGCTGCCTTACAGCGCCAGAGACCTGTGTTCGATTCTGACTACAGGTGCTGTCTGTACGGAGTTTGCACGCTCCCCCTGTGACCGCACAGGTTTTCCATGGGTACTCCTCTGTTTCCTCCCACATCCCAAAGGCGTGGAGGTTTGTCGGTTAATTGGCTTCTGTAAATTGTCCCTAATGTGCGCGATAGAACTAGAGCATGGGGGATCGCTGGTCGGCGAGGACCTGGTGGGCCAAAGGGCCTGTTTCCACGCTGCATTTCTGGAAATAAACTAAACTAACTGGGCTCTCTGGAGTTGATGCACACTTAATCATTCTTTCAGCTAATGACAGGAGTAAATTAATGTTTGCATCTTACTTCTATCACCATGTGTGAAGATTAGCATCCAGTTTAAATATCTGTTCCATCAGTCGGGAGGCTATTTGCAGTTTGGCATGAACTTGCTAATACGTTCATAGATGTGCACATTTCCCAGAGATTCTAATTCACTAACAGATGCTGTATGATCCATGTGAAGCATTTAAAGAGGGTTCAGAGTATCACCCAATGACAAGTTATACTCAACCATGTTGAGTAAAAATCTGTTAACATGATGATGTTCGATTACTCGGGGCTTAGCGATGGGTTAAGCTCCGGGGAAGATGGCATCTATCCACAGCCCCTCTCAGCTCCTCACATATAAAGCATTGTCGAACATAGAGAAGACAATTATGTCACCACTGTGGGACAAAGTTAGATAAACAAACAGTGGAGAATTATTGTGCGGAAAGGAACAGCAGGTGCTGGTATATACTGAAGATAGACACAAATTGCTGGAGTAACTCAATGGGTCAGACAGCATCTGTGGAGAAAAGGGATGGGTGATGTTTTGGGTCTGGACCAGACTTATCAATCATATTTATTGATACAAGAATTATACTGAATTAAGAAAAAAGACTGTTCTAGGTCGAGAATTTCAAAAACCAAATGCTAAATATTGTGGGGGAAAAAAGACTTAAAATGCTGAAGTAACTCAAAGGGTCAGGCAGCATCGCTAGAGAGCATGGATAGGCATTGGCTCCAGGGATGCTGCCTGACCCACTGAGTTACTCCAACACAAAAAGACATAAAGTATTGGTGTAACTCAGCGGGTCAGACAGCAACCTTAGGGAACAACACCTATCCATGTTCTCCAGGGATGCTACCTGGTCCCCTGAGTTACTCCAGTACTTTGTGTCTTTTTTTGTAAACCAGCATCTGCAGTTCCTTGTTTCTACTTCAAGTTATTGTGGACCTGTTGCCTCTACAACCATGAATTAGGACTATTTAATCATCAAATGAGGAGTTAATTTTTTTCAAGGCAAAACAAAAAGACCACTGGAGTAACTCAGTGAGTCCGTGAGAACATGGATAGGTGACATTTCGGGTCAGAAGCCGTCTTCAGGATCCTATCGGTATATTTTTAAGGTGGATATTGACATATTCTTGATTAGTAAAGGTGCCAGGGGTATGGAGAGAAGGCAGGAGAATGGGGTTATGAGGAAGGGATAGATCAGCCATGATTTAATTGCGGAGTACTTGATGGGCCGAATGGCCTAATTCTGCTCCTATAACATCGATGGTTCATGTTCCCCAGAGATGGAGAAGGAGCATAGCCCGCTAAATTATTCCAGCACTTTGTGTCTTTTTTTGGACTAACGAGCATCTGCTGTTTCCTGTTTCTCATTTTATCAAGAGAAAATGTGTAGGAAGGAACTGCAGATGTTGGTTTACACTGAAGATACACAAAATGCTGGAATAACTCAGCGGGACAGGCAGCATCTCTGGGGAGAAGTAATGGGTGATGTTTCGGATAAAGACCCTTCTTCAGACTCAAGAAGGGTCTCGACCCAAAACGTCACCCATTCCTTCTATCCAGAGATGCTGCCTGTCCCGTTGAGTTACTCCAGCATTTTGTGTCTATCTCATTTTATCAAGGCAGTTTGTGCTGCTCAAAATGGGGTACATTGCAAATTTGAGGAAAGGGCTCAAATTAAAGAAGAGCTCTGATATCAATATTTATAGAAAGGTCTGTCTGCGAATGTATATTGGTAAATTCTCATTCTCTTGATACCATTTCCACCCAGTCTTCATTGAGGTAATTTGGAGTGTATTGTGTTTTTGCCGATGAACAAGGCTCTCTCTCTGGTGCTGCAGCGCACTTAAACATTCTCTCAATTGATATGGGGCCAGGAGGAAATCAATGTTTACATCACACCCCTGTTACCAGACGGCAGTGTAAAGATTAGCAACCAGTATCAATATCTGTTCCATCAGTAGATGCTGCCTAATCTGAAGTAAAATCAAACTGCCGGAGGTACACAGCAGGTCAAGGAGCGTCTGCAGAGGCATGTCAAGTCAAGTCAACTGGGTCCCGGACCGAAACGTCACCCATCTTTTTTCTCCGGAGATGCTGCCTGACTCGTTGAGTTACTCCAGCACTTTGTGTCTACCTTTGATATAAACCAGCATTTGCATTTCTTTCTTTCCCCAGGGATGCTGCCTGACCTGCTGAGTTACACCAGCATTTTGTGCCTTCGCTCACTTGCAGGCGTTGTCCCGTCTCACACCCCTTTTTCCGGGGTCAAGGAAAGAGCGTTCACGTCGCGGCCCTGTTTCCACCAATCTTTCCACCACCACGCATAAGAAGCACAAGACAGACGTCATTGTGCGCAGATGCCGAGAAGTGTGTTCAGCTCTGGCTGAACCAACTTCTAATCTTGTGTGTGGACTGGATAAGAAGAAGACCTCTTTTCTAGGCTTTCTTCACTGCTACTACAATCAGTCAGAAGGAAGGCTCCAACCCAAAATGTCCTCTACCCGTTCCCCAGAGATGCTGCATGATCTACTGAGTGACTCCAGCTCTTTGCGTTGTGTGATTTGTAACAACCCAAAGGCATTCATGTACCTGGCTGAAGCCAATGTAGATGACCTTAATCCTTTGCAAACCTACATGCCAAACCCCCTCTTGTGTCAGTAAATACCAACAGGCTGTGCAGCTTCAATTCCTGTACTCGTGCCAGATGAACTGACACTGAGAACAGATTGTAAACCAAGCCTCGTGTCAGTTTAACTAACCTGCAGAATAGATAGAAGTTTTGCCAAGCAGTATTCCAATGTAACCCGCAAGTCAATTAAGGAGATTTGCAAATCAATTAATGGGCTTTGCAAGTCTTGCATGCTTTCCTGCACCTGGCTGCTGCATACTGACCATCTCAACGCGAAAGGAGGGGCTACAGCTTCACGTGTAACGGGGAACTCTGCGCCGACGTCAGAACCTCAATAACGGATTTATTTCCTTAAAAAGAAAAATAAGATGAAGATAAAGGGAGGCACGGTGCTGCAGCGGTAGAGTTGCTGTCTCACAGTGCCAGAGATCCAGGTTTGATTCTGACTATGGCTGCTGTTTGTACGGAATTTGTACGTTCTCGCTGTGACCTGTGTGGGCTTTCTCCGGGTGCTCCGATTTCCTCCCACACGCCGAAGACTTACAGAATTGTTGGTGAATTGGCTTTGGTAAAATTGTACATTGTCCCTAGTGTGTAGGATAGTGCTAGTGTACGAGGGAACGATGGTCAGTGTGGACTCAGTGGGCCAAAGGGCCCGTTTCTGCGCTGTATGGTGAAACTAAACTAAATTTTCCCTCTCTGATTCTAGACTGCTTTGCAGTCTGACATTTTGGAACATGCATCTATATAACTTAAAGTGTTATCTTGACCACTTCCTGTCTGTGCTGTACATTGATTTTAGAAAAAATGCTACCGTATTGTTAGTCACATGAAGCCTCGCCTGTACTCTGCTTGAAATGGTATGAAATGTTTTTATTGGCCTGCACACTGCTTGAAATGGTATGACATGAATTTGGTGGTCTGCACTCTGCTTGAAATGGTATGCAATTGAATTTGGTGGCCTGCACTCTGCTTGAAATGGTATGAAATTGAATTTGAATTTGGTGGCCTGAACTTTGCTTGAAACGGTATGAAATTGAATTTGAATTTGGTGGCCTGCATTCTGCTTGAAATTATGAAATTGAATTTGAATTTGGTGGTCTGCACTCTGCTTGAAATGAAATGAATTTGGTGGTCTGCACTCTGCTTGAAATGGTATGCAATTGAATTTGGTGCCCTGCACTCTGCTTGAAATGGAATTTCAAGGAATAGCCATGAGTGAACTGCCATCCTACCGGCCCTGAATGACTGATCTGCCAGCCCACCAGCCCTGAGTAACTGAGCTGCCAGCCCACCAGCCCTGAGTGACTGATCTACCAGCCCACCAACTCTGAGTGACTGAGCTGCCAGCCCACCAGCCCTGGGTGACTGAGCTGCCAGCCCACAAACCCTGAGTGACTGAGCTGCCAGCCCACCAGCCCTGGGTGACTGAGCTGCCAGCCCACCAACCCTGAGTGACTGAGCTGCCAGCCCACCAGGCCTGAGTGACTGAGCTGCCAGCCCACCAGGCCTGAATGACTGAGCTGCCAGCCTACCAGGCCTGAATGACTGACCTGCCAGCCTACTAGGCCTGAGTGACTGAGCTGCAGCCCACCAGGCCTGAGTGACTGAGCTGCCAGCCCAAGAATCTATTCAGCCCACAATGTCCATACGAGCCCTCTGAAAACCAGTCCCTTCAGCCCACAACACCCACACTAGCGCTACAGAAAGCCCCCCCCCCTCCCCCCCCCCCCCCCCCCCCGCCCCACCCCTCCCCCCCCCCCCTCCCCCCCCCCTCCCCCCCCCTCCCCCCCACCCCCCTCCCACACTGGCCACCAATATTGGAATTGGTGGAGAGATATAATATTGCGTTGAGGGACCAGCCCTCCCATGTGAACATGGGACCCAACGGGTCCCACTTAGTCTAGTATTCTTTATAATTCAAAGTTGTACGAAGAATAAACCAGCAAAGATAGCTTCAGATAATTTGCATAAAATAAGTATCTGCACCTCTTGCAATCTATGAATTCTATCTTGCAATTTTTGTGCTGGTCCATCTGTTATCTAATTGATTTGCAAGTGATTATACCATTATTTATTGATCTTGTACTCTAGGATTCTTCCCTGCTGAGTTGGATGCAACAGTGTGCTGGTTTCCAATAAGTAAATTAATATGTTAACCAAAGCTCATGGACCTGAGTTTACTCCTGACCATTGGCTTTCTCTGCCTGGATTTTGAAATTCTATCCTTGACTATATCAATTTCTTATGGACACTATGGTTTCTTCCTCCATTTAAAAGATGGCGGCACGACGACTTCCGGTGGCGCCATGTTTTAGTAACAGTCGCCACACATAGCTCCGCTCCCAAGAATTTGCGATTTTTCGCATTAAACTGGGTCTACAGAACGGGACCGATTTAAAAATCCTACCGGAGCCTCTGGCCGTCGCGCTGATGACGTCATCAGTAAGCGCTGTGGATTGAACGGTGGATTTAACCCTATAAATGCAAAATCCGGTTTCTGCTCAGAGTCCTCAGAGAACAATCTCAAAACTTTACTGGAGCAGCGAGAAGGAGCCTGAAGAAACTACTTTTGAAGTGGCTCTTGAAGGAAAATTGCCCTCCGAAATGGCGACAAGAGCAAAGGCAGATAAGGAGAAATAAATTGAGGACTTAAAGCAAACGGTAAGAGAACTGAAAGATGGAAAGGTGGATGGAAAGAAGATGGAAAAAATGATGAGAGATATGATGGAACAGCTGATGGTGAATACGAACGCGGGCAATTTGAAAATTATTGGGTCTGTGCAGTCTGTGCAGGATTCGATCGGCACCGTAAATAAAATAATTGAAGATGTGAGAGTTGAACGATTGGAGAGAATGGATAAGGGGGAAGAAGACACTACTAAGAAGTTTGTTGCAGTGCACGAGACTGTCTCCTCATATGTGAAAACAATGAAAGAGATGGAGGAAGAGATGGGACGAATGGCCGAGGATATGAAGAAAATGAAGATACATCACGACCTCACTTCAAACCAGCTGGCAAAAGTTTCGGATAAGTGCCTGGATCTGGAATAGGGTGCAAGAGTACCTCGGGCCTTAGTAAAGGGAGATGAAAAACTATCGAGTTGGTAAATTCCTTTTGCGTGGTATATATAATATAGTAATTGGCTTTTTTATTCTCTCTTTTTTCTTTTTCTTTTCTAGGGTCTATCTCTTAATCCCCTTTCTCTAACTCTTTGACCAAGGGTTTTTCTTTTCTCCCCTTTGGCACGCTGTTTCACTTTCACAACTCTTTTCACCTACTTCACTCTCTCTGTTTCTATTCTCGTTCTTTAAAAGCCATAAAATTATGGGGTACAATGATTGTAACAATATATATATATGTGATGTACACTGATGTATTTACCTCTATTAAATAAAAACATATTTTTTTTAAACGATGGCGGCATGGTGGCATAGCAGTAGAGTTGCTGCGTTACGCCACCCGGGTTCGACCCTGACTACAGGTGCTGTCTTTACGGAGTTCATGCGTTCTCTCCGTGACCTGCAATGGCTTTCCTCCGAGATCTCTATTTTCCTTCCATACTCCAAAGGCACACAGGTTTATAGGTTAATTACCTTGTGGCCTTTCCAGCCAGTGGTTAAGGCAGGGACTATCACAACGTTTAAGAAGCATTTAGGTATATGGAAAGGACAGCTTTAGAGGGATGTGGGCCAAACGCAGGCAGGTGGGACCAGTGCATTGTATTTTGTAGATGAGCAAGGCTCTTTGCTGCTGTAGCACACTTAAACATCCTCCCAATGGGGCCAGAAGGAAATCAATGTTTACATCGCACTTGTTGGTTGGTGTGGGGTATGTTGGGTCGAATAGGTGTGTGGAATTCTCTGCCACAGAAAGCAGTCAAGGGATATGGGGGAAAAGGAGGAACGGGGTACTGATTTTGGATGATTGTATTGAATGGTGGTGCTGGGTCGGAGGGCCAAATGGCCTCCTCCTGCACATATTTTCTTTGTTTTATATGTTTCCACACTATAGGACGCTATGATTATGACTAGATCTACACATGGTATGGTCAAACGATAAGGCACAGGGTCAAGTTGAGCAGCATCATACTGTGTTACACTCTCTATAACTGCTTTTAGCTTTCCTTGGCCTCAGATCTGCCTGCTATATCTTTTATTTACACCAGCTTCAATCATGCAGATTTACTGTGCATATGACAAGTGTAAAAAAAAACAATGCAGGCTCTGTGCATTAATATGTTTTATTCCTATTTACTTAGAATCATTGAGTCATAGAGTGTGTTGGGAGGAACTGCAGATACTGGTTTACACTAAAGAGAGACACAAAATCCTGGAATAACAGCGGGTCAGGCAGCATCTCTGGAGAGTAGGAATAGCTGATGTCTCGGGTCGAGACCTTCTCCAGTCTGAAGACGGATGTCAACCTGAAACGGACCTATTCCTTTTCTCCAGAGATGCTCCCTGACCCGCTGAATTGCTGCAGCTTTTTGTGTCTATCTATGGTCATAGAGTCTTACAGCACCGAAGCAGGCCACCTGTAAAAGATGCCTCACATAAACTAGACCCATTTGCCCGCATTTGGCCCATATCCCTCGTAATCTTAATATTTCTTGGAACATTTTTGGACATGTGTACAAATGTAAGTGCCCTTTAAACAAAATTGGTTATTATGACTGCTACCGTCTGGGTTTCATTTTTATTAGCGACCTATGTCTGAGAGATTTTTTTTTTCTTAAGCAGCAGAGCAAGTTTTGTAGCATCCTTTCATTATTCATCTAAAGACTGTGGAAGTCACGAGAGAATGCCAACATGTTGTCTCAAAGCTGCACTGGAAATACTTGAAAACATAGTGGGTACCCAAAGGTCTGATGTGTTTGCCAGCAGCGGCTGGATAAGGTTCTGCATCAAGGATTATAAAGAAGATAAAGGTACATGCTACTGGTGGCAAACTAGCCAGATGGAAAGAAAATTGGATAAGCAATAAAATGCAGAATGCAACGAGAAATTAACATGGTTTATTTCTGGGAGGTGCCGACTGATTGGGATGTTCTGAGGACTTATTTAGTACACATTTTCTTTATCCCATTCATATAATGGGGGGTGGGGCACAGTGGTGCAGCGGGAGAGTTTCTGCCTTACAGCGACCAAAACCCGGGTTCGATCCTGACTGCAGGTGCTGTCTGTACAGATTTTGCGCTTTCTCCCTGTGTCCACGTGGGTTTCCTCCGGGTGCTCTGGTCTCCTACCACATTCCAAAGGCGTGCAGGTTTGTCAGTTACTTGGCTTCTGTAAATTGTAAATCGTCCTTGGTGTGTAGGATAGGACTCGAGTACGAGTGATCGCTTGTCGGCATGGACCCGGTGGGCCGAAGGGCCTGTTTCCGTGCTGTATCCGTAAACTAAACTCACCTAAATGATTTAGAGATTGAAAATGCTAATAAGATTAGAAGAAAACTGAATTACAAATGTTTGTGTGGTCAACAATTGGGTATGAAAATAACTTCAAATATTCCGATAAAAAATGGCATAACTCGCAACAGGAAATAATAAAGTTAAAGTTAGGATGCGTAAATATGGAAGATTATTTAGATTGATCCACAAAACACGAGCATTAAGCGGGTGTCATACAGATAGCTATAGAAATACCAGCAGGTTTGTGTGCAATTATCGATCATGTCCAAAAGATTAACAGTTAATGTATGCCTGGGGTTGCCAGAGCAAATCATGACTGGCTGCTATTTAATGTTATAGAAGTACTTGAAAGTTACATAAAAGTTATAAAAGAAGACAGGCCATTGACTCAAATGGCCAGCACTGCATTCATGATTTAGTTTAGTTTCGTTTTGAGATTCTGCGCAGAAACAGGCCCTGCGGCCCATCGGGCCGGCACTGACTAGCGATCCCCGCACACTAGCGCTATCCCACACACACGAGGGCCAATTTACTCTTATACCAAGCCAAGTAGATCACAAACCTAAATGTCTTGGGAGTGTTGGAGGAAACCGAAGATCTCGGAGAAAACCCACGCAGATCGTGGGGAGAACGTACAAGCACCGCACAGACCGCGCCCGTGATCAAGATCGAACCCGGGACTCTGGCGCTGTAAGGCAGCAACTGTACCGCTGTGTCACCGTGTCACCCTCTTCTCAATAAAAGGATCCAACCATCTCTCTGTATCTAGCACCACACTGTATGTTTTCTATTTCTTCCCCATACTTACTAGGCTCCCTTGAAATGCATTTATACTATTTGCCTCCCGCTACGTCTTTTGGTAGCCTGTTTTACATTATACCTTGCATTGTGTGAACAGAATTCCTCACACTCCCCTTCATGGACATATCAGTGACTAACTTAAGTTTGTGGTCTGCAGCTTTGGTCTCCCACAAAGAGAAATCTAAGAATTTTAAATGAATTTAACATTATTTATAGATAAAATACATTGAAACATTTATCATTCTCCTGAGCTTTACAAATACATTATGCATTTGCTGAAGCTGCAACAAGGAATTACTGGAAGCATTGCAGGATTCAGGCCACTAAATCATAACAATAGACTATCAAACTGAACTGGAGGAGCGATATTCCACTTGGGTAGCTTACAACCCAACAGTATGAACATTGAAGGCTCCAATTTTAAGTAATTAACCAACAACCCGGGCGGCACGATGACGCAGCGATAGAGTTGCTGCCAGGGACCCGGGTGCTATCCTGACTACGGGTGCCGTCTGTGCGGAGTTTGTACGTTCTCCCCCTTGACCTGCGTGGGTTTTCTCCGAGATCTTCGGTTTCCTCCCACACTCCAAAGACGTACACGTTTGTAGGTTCATTGGCTTGGTGTGAATGTAAATTGTCCCTAGTGCGTGTAGGATAGTGCGAGCGTGCAGGGATCGCTGGTCGGCACGGACTTGGTGGGTCAAAGGCCCTGTTTCTGCGCTGTATCCCTAAACTAAACTAAAACATCCTCCCTGCTCTTCTTTTTTCCTCCCTCCTCTCTTCCCTGTACCCCACCTGGATAAGCACCAATTTCTACCACGATCCCACCCTCTCCCCTTTCCCTTTTCCTCCATTCCCTTCCACATAAATCCCATCCTCTGGCCTCACATTTCATGCCTTTTGTCTCATAATTTCTGGCCATCTGCTTATTAACCCATCTCACGTATATCCACCTATCACTTATCTGGCTTTCTCCTGCCCCACCCCTCTTCCAGCTTTCCCTCCCCTACTACATTCAGCTTGAATTGACTGGAGTTTAGAAGGATGAGGGGAAGTTTCAAAGACCTCATTGAAACTTACCGAATAGTGAAAGGCCTGGATAGAGTGGATGTGGAAAGGATGTTTCCATTAGTGAGAAAGTCTCGTACCAGAGGCCACAGCCTCAGTGTAAAAGGACATACCTTTAGAAAAGAGATGAGGAAGAATTTCATTAGAGGGTGGTGAATCTGTGGAATCCATCGCCACAGACAGCTGTGAAGGCCAAGTCAATGGATATTTTGAAGGCAGAGATTGACATACTCTTAATTAGTAAGAGTGTCAAGGATTTCGGTGAGAAGGGAGGAGAATAGGGGTGAGAGGAAAAGATAGATCAGCCATGATTGAATAGCGGAGTAGACTTGATGGGCCAAATGGCCTAATTATTCTGCTAGTACTTATGAATGTATGAAGCAGGATCCTGACCCCCAAATGTCCCCTATTCACGACCTCTATAGATGTCGCCTGACTTGCTGTGTTCCTCCAGTACTTTGTGTTTTTTGCTCGAGATCCCAGGAGCAGCAGTTCCTTGTACCTACTATTCAAACTTAAATAGTTTTTCACTTGAAGAGAAAAAAAGGGAGCCTCTTTGATTCTGATCTTCAGCATGATGGATAAAAATAATGTCACTTTGCTTTCAATTTGACTGATCCTCTGATCCTGAGATGAGAGAACATACATACATAATACAACAACAAAGATTGAAAGATCCATTGATGCGAAGGGTTGATTTCCTTCAGGAAATTTGATATCAATTAACCCATGTAAAAGGAATGGCACCACTATTTGGTAAGAAATGGGATCTGAAGATAATGATGATAAATGGAAACATGGTTATCACGTGGCAATATTATCCAGATGAGGTCCATAGTTTGGGCTTCATGGAAGTGTTACCATTTGTTAACCATCTAAATAAGAAGCCTTGACTGTCCCAATCATGCACATCTATTGAAGAAATTGGGCTGAATGGCCTTTTAACGGTGAAGCTCACCGTTTGACTTGTTTTTACAAAATGTTAAATGGTCAGCTCGACATAGATTACAAAACCTACACCAAACCCAAACCAATTAGGAGCAGACGAGGGCATTCGATCCAATTTGAGATTCCAGCTAACAAGACTCACTAGAATTTAGAAGACTGAGGGGGGATCTTATAGAACAGGGGTTCTCAACCAGGGGGGAACTCCCCCCAGGGGTGGTTTTTCAGGTTTTCAGGGGGGGAATTGGGACCACAGATTAGCAAACTCAAACTGTTAGAAATAAAGGATTTTCAGTATTATATGCTTATAATTTGGAATGCACTTTTTGAGGCAGACAATCTTGGAAAGGGGGAGAATGACATGCTGACATATGGTGACAGGGATGCACGGGGCAAACAAGGTTGAGAACCACTGTTATAGAAACTTGCAAAATTCTTAAGGGTTTGGACAGGGTAGATGCAGGAAGATTGTTCCCGATGTTGGGGAGGTCCAGAGCAAGGGGTCAGAGTCTAAGGGTAAGGGGGAATTCCTTTAGGACCAAGATGAGGAAAACATTTTTCACACAGAGAGTGGTGAGTCTGTGGAATTCTCTGCCACAGAGGGTAGTTGAGACCAGTTCATTGGCTATATTTAAGAGGGAGTTAGATGTGCCCCTTGTGGCTAAAGGGATCAGGGGGTACGGAGAGAAGGCAGGTACAGGATACTGAGTTGGATGATCAGCCATGATCATATTGAATGGCGGTGCAGGCTCGAAGGGCCGAATGGTCTACTCCTGCACCTATTTTCTGTGTTTCTATGTTTCTATGTGTACAGCAATTCGTTCTTTCCCCGCACAATTAAAGAATGGAATAATCTTCACCCTACCAGAGTTACCCAACCAGATACAACTAAATTTAAGGTAGCTCTTTCTTCCCAAAAACCCTTTCTGGCTTAAGTCTTCCCTCCACCACCTCCAGTTTAAATTCCATTTGGAACATTTTGGAGGACCAAGAAACCAAGAACCAACCAAGAATGTAATTACCTTCCATTCTATTATGTTGCAAGGAGATTGCAGTATTGATATCTGAGAGAAAACTAGAATCTCGACTTGATTGTGATCAAGATACAGTGCCAATCTTTCTTGGGTTGCATTGTCCTGGGATTTGCAATGTTAAAGGCAGTAAGGCCGTCAAAGCTTGGCATCACGACTGCACCTTCTAGCATCTGTCCACACATACTGTATGTATTCAACCATGGACTTCTGCAAATTGCACACAGAATGAATGTCCTGGTGGAAATTTCAACTATTTAGTTCTGCAAAAACTAAAGAAAATAACGTTCCAACTGAAAGAGATTAATGATGTCATGAAGTATCATTATTGCTGAACTACCTTTCCCTTGGAAGAAGTTTTAAAAATTGATGATTAAAAACTGCTATAACTTTTTTTAAAGTTCGTGATATTTCAGCTTGCACTGATGACTCATGAGAATACATCGTAGACTTGCACAGGAGACTTGTGAGCATCTTGCACCATAGACCCATGAGAATCCCACAACCTTTACTTCATTTTCATTTCAACGAGATATATTTTATTTACAGAATTTTATTTAAGAAACTCCAGGTCTGCCTGTGGTCCTGTCCCTTGCCTTCAGACCAGGCATGTGCCATGAGTAATTACTCAGGGTAGGCACTCAGTCCGCTAAAAAAAATTAAACCGCGCATGCGCAGATTGTTCGCTCCGTTAAATAAATAAATAAATAAAAACTGACATTTTAATTTGCCCAAGGCTTCCTAGTCCTAGACCAATTGGGGGAACAGTTCCTTTCACAGCTTGTGGAGAGTCTGTGTCAGGGGTAAAGTTGTGGGGAGGGCACGAGTGTTGAGAAGGAGGGTGTCGGGGATAATGGCAGAAACTTACTCACTCACCGCTGCCGCAGCTCTCCGGGCATGAAGCCCCCGCACTGTAGCTGGGGATAGAAGCAGCTCGGGTAGCTACGAGCGGCCGCCGGTACCTGACAGCAGAACTGGCCGCCACTTCAGTGCCTTCTGCCGGCCCGCTCACCTCTGGCAGTGCTCTCCGTCGGAACACCTGTCACCTGCTGTTCGCCGACTTCGCTCATGTCAGCGGCTTCCTGCAAATCCTTAAATTCCCACAGCCGAGTGATCTCAATCGCGCTGTCGGAATTTAAGGACATGAGTGAGGCCAGCGAGCGGCAGGAGAGTGGTTTGTAGACGGAGAGCTGCCAGAGGTGAGCGGGGACCGGCAGAAGGAGCTAAGGTGGCGGCTGGTTCCGCTGTCTGGCCCGGCGGCCGCTCAGCCACCCGAGCTACTTCTCTCCCCCCCCCCCCCCCCCCCCCCCCCCCGGCCTCAATGCGGTGGCATTCCACGCCTCCGTGCAAGGAGCGTCGCAAGTAGCATTATCCCAATCCCCTCATTCATAACATTCGTGCCCTCCCCGCAACCTTACCCCGGGCCCGACTCCCCAAATGCTGTGAAAGGAGCTCTCCGCCCCCCCCCCCCACCCCGGGAAATACAGTATTTAAAAACATAATCACAAATGTACTTACCACATTATTGGTACACAAGCTCCATTCTTCTCTCCTTGTTACCTAACATACACTTAAAATATTGACAAACCATATTTGAAAACCCCGCTAAGAAACTTGCTCTGCGCATGCGCAGTAGACCGATGCGCATACGCAGTGCTGCAAAGGCAGAATTTCTGCTGCCTTCAGCCCCGATTATACGCTGGCAATCTTGGGCTTGTCCCAGTAGCTTAGTCCAGATCGGTGTAAGAACAATACATGATTTATCTTTAGACTTTAGAGATACAGCACGGAAACAAACCCTTCAGCCCACCGAGTCTGCTCCAACTAATGATCACTCCATACATTAGCACCATCCTACACACTAGGGGCAATTTAACCAAAGCCAATTCACCTACACTCCTGTATGCCTTTGGAGTGCAGGAGGGAACCGGAGCACGCGGTCACGGGGAGATGTACAAACTCCATACAGACGGCACCCATAGTCAGGATCAAATCCAAGCCCCTTGCATTGTAAGGCAGTAACTCTGCCACTGCGCCACTGTGCCACAGTACGCTTGGTGCATCTAGAAACATCGAAAATAGTTGCTGGAGTAGGCCATTCAGCCCTTCGAGCCAGCTCCACCATTCAATATGATCATGGCTGATCATCCAAAATCAGTACCCCGTTGCTGCTTTCTTCCCATTTCTCTTTATTCCGTTAGCCCTAAGAGTTAAATCTAACTCTCTCCAGAAAATCTTTATTTCTATCCCTAGATTCTAGATTGAATCTATTTCTTACTTTGCCACCCAAGAGAGGACTTCAATCACATTGGCTCTACCCCTGTCCACCACCAACTCCATGCTAATTGCCATAGGTTGCTGATAGACGGCATGAGTTCAAAGTGACAAACCCTGCGAGGTGTTTGTGAGCATTTTTGCGAGGTCCACAGCAAACAAAGGGTTTGCCGCGCCAGCAATAAATCTCATAACTACTCTGCTTGTTTCAAAGTTCATATTCAACGGAAGCAATGCCAGAAGTGGAGTGGGATCGGGGTTTTTGAAGGAACTTTGGCACATCTCAAATGGAATTAATTATGGAATCATAGAGAGACATAACAGACCCTTTGGCCCATCGAGGCCGTTCCAACCAATATCACCCATTTACACTAATCGTGCTTTAATCTGAAGACAGCCACATAACATTTTTATACATTTTGGTTTCACCATGTAGAAATTACAGCAGGGTTTATACATAGTCCCTCCTTTTCAGGGCACCATAACGTTTGGGATGCAGCAATGTCAGCACCGCCATTCACTGTGATCGTGGCAGATCATCCACAATCAATACCCCGTTCCTGCCTTCTCCCCATATCCCTTGATTCCGCTAGCCCTAAGAGCTCTATCGAACTCTCTTTTGAATGCATCCAGTGAAACGGCCTCCACTGCCTCCCGAGGCAGAGAATTCCACAAATTCACAACTCTATGGCTGAAAAAGTCATCCCAGTTCTAAATGTTCTATCCCTTATTCTTAAACTGTGTCCCCTCGTTCTGGACTCCCCCAACATCAGGAACACTGGGAACATGTTTCCTGCATCTAGCTTGTCCAATCCCTTAATAATTTTACCTTTCTATAAGATCCCCTCTCATCCTTTGAAATTCCAGTGAATATAAGCCCAGTCGTTCCATTCTTTCATCATATGACATCCCGGGAATTAATCTCGTGAACCTACGCTGCACTCCCTCAATAGCAAGAATGTCCTTCCTCAAATTATGAGACCAAAATTGCACACAATACTCCAGGTGTGGCCTCGCCAGGGCCCTGTACAACTGCAGAAGGAACTCTTTGCTCCTATACTCAAATCCTCTCGTTATGAAGGCCAACATGCCATGAGCTTTCTTCATTGCCTGTTGTACCTGCATGCTTACTTTCAGTGACTGATGTACAAGGACACCCAGGTCTCGTTGCACCTCCCCTTTTCCTAATTGGCAACATTCAGATAATAATCTGCCTTCTTGTTCTTGCCACCAAAGTGGATAACCTCAAAGTCAAAGTCAAAGTCAAAAGTCAAAAGTCAAAAGAGTTTATTGTCATGTGTCCCTGACAGGACAATGGAATTCTTTCTTTGCATAGCACAACAGAACATAGTAGGCATTGACTACAATTATATACGCAAATACACACATTAATAAATTAATAAAGTGCAAATAACAGATGGAGGGGTATTAATGTTCAGAGTTTTGTCCGAGCCAGGTTTAATAGCCTGATGGCTGTGGGGAAGTAGCTATTCCTGAACCGGGTCGTTGCAGTCCTCAGGCTCCTGTACCTTCTACCCGAAGGTAGCAGGGAGATGAGTGTGTGGCCAGGGTGGTGTGGGTCCTTGATGATGCTGCCAGCCTTTTTGAGGCAACGACTGTGGTAGATCCCCTCGATGGAATGAAGGTCAGAGCCGATGATGGACTGGGCAGTGTTTACTACTTTTTGTAGTCTTTTCCTCTCCAGGGCAGTCAAGTTGCCGAACCAAGCCACGATGCGACCAGTCAGCAAGCTCTCTACTGTGCACCTGTAGATGTTAGAGAGAGTCCTCCTTGACAGACCAATTCTCCGTAATCTTCTCAGGAAGTAGAGGCGCTGATGAGCTTTCTTAATAATTGCATCTGTGTTCTCGGACCAGGAAAGATCTTCACAGATGTGCACGCCCAGGAATTTGAAGCTCTTGACTCTTTCAACCATCGACCCGTTGATATAAACAGGACTGTGGGTCCCCATCCCACTCCTTCCAAAGTCCACAATCAGTTCCTGCTCTCCGGCTCTATGCCTCCTTGTCACCTTCCCCTCAGCTAACGATGAACCATTCTACATTTCCTAATCAACATCTGCTTTGATTTGTCATTTTCACACCTTACCCTTCCAAATCGCTAGACACCCTCTCGCCTGACTCTCAGTCTGAAGAAGGGTCTCGACCCAAAACGTCACCCATTCCTTCTCTCCAGAGATGCTGCCTGTCCCGCTGAGTTATTCCAGCATTTTGTGTCTGTCGTCTCTGCCCTGACTTGCAGCCTTGAGCAGAGCAGTTCCCCTATCAAGCTGTGATACATACAGACAGAATGCTTTCTGTGGTGCATCTGTAGAAGTTGATTTTGACCTTGGTTAGTAGAAGTTGGAAAGACGTCTGTCGCCCCATACTTACTTTTCCCATTTTGATGAACACAGACTTTAACAAGAGGGGAAAAGATTGGTCCCAAACCAGGGAATTTTAAGTTATGGAAACAAAGCATAAATGTGATGCTCTTTGTTTTATTTCAAAAGCTATTTTCTGCTCAAATGTTACTGACTTTAATAATGTAAGTGAACCGGCGCACTTTAAAATAATGATTTCATTTGGACCATGGCTTAATTTTTGTCCAGACAATTGAAAATCATATGAAAGCCTTGTGTCGCCAATAGCTTTTAAGGATCTGAAGTTAAATCATTTCTTTCACTGTAATTCAGTTCCAGACAGACCGGAATCCACAATCCAAATGGCCCCTGTCTTCTACGAACAAATTAGTATTTTATCAACATCCTTGATTACATCCTAAAATTTCTAATCAATCTATCACTTCCTTCTGCAGCCTCAGATATAGATTCTCAATGTGGTAGTATTAGTTGATTTTCAGGCCAGATGAATTCCTACAGCGGAACTTTTCTTTAACAAAAAAAAAAAGAGAATGCGTGGTTTTCTCCGTAAAAATCACTCTGAAGCCGTTTCAAATTCTCAGGAGTGGGATTCCGAGGATTTCAATAATGGATCCTTAATTGTAGAGAAAACATCCATTCCATCATTCTCCTTTGAGAGGGATTTCATCCTCCTACCTTTTAGGTACATTAGAAAGAATTAAAAGTCCCAGCAGGAGACCTGAAACTCATTGCAGACTTAAACGGTGAAGCGGTGAGGCTGAAGGCAGACACAAAAAGCTGGAGTAGCTCAGCGGGTCAGGCAGCATCTCTGGAGAAAAAGAATAGGTGACGTTTCGGTTCGAGACCCTTCTTCAGATTGGGAAGAGGGGTCGCGACCCAAAACGCCATCTATTCCTTTGATCCAGTGATGCTGCCTGACCCGCTGAGTTACTCCAGCTTTTTGTGTCTGCCTTCGAATTAAGCCAGCATCTGCAGTTCATTCCTACCCAAGTGGCAAGGCTGACAGATACAATACAGAGCGGGAACAGTCTCCAGCACTGACAAAGATACAAAGACAGTTCATATTATTGCCAGTGCGAGCACAAACATGGACAATGTAAAATGGTATTGGGAAAATTTCCTGAATTTTTCCCCGTTTATTTCAATTTTCCATCAGCTGCCGTGCCCTGTATTTTGCTTTTGATTGAATGCAGTAACTGTTTTGCAAGCTGGTAGGTCAGCCAGTTTTGAGCAAAAGACAAAGTGTTGGATGTAATTGGCGGGTCAGGCAGCATCTGTGGAGGGAAACGGGCAAACAGTGTTTTTGGGTTGGGACCCTACTTCCGACGCCCACCCCGACACATCATCTGTTCGTATCCCTCCACAGATGCTGCCTGACCCACTGAGTTCCTCCAGCACTTTTTCCCCAGTGTTTTTGCTCAAGATTCCATCATCTGCAGTTCCTCGTGTCTTCATGTCGGCCAATTTGTTTGCCTTGGGCAACAATCAGATCAATATGGTCCTGGTTGCGGGATACATATTGAGCAGAATCGAAGAAAAAGTATTCTCTTAGAGTGGCGTGACATGATCCATTTTCCATTCATCTTCAACAAGCAGAGTGCAAATTTAACACATCAACTGAATGTTCTCTCCTCTACTAATGACAATGTGGTGCTGCGCCATATTGAAATGAACTGTTGACCCAGATTAGGTCTGAAGAAGGGTCTCGACCCGAAACGTCGCCTATCTCCTTCGCTCCTTAGATGCTGCTGCACCCGCTGAGTTTCTCCAGCCTTTTGTGTCCCTTAGGTGCATTACAAGTGGAGCTTCCACCCACAGCCTTCCATTTTCAAGGTGGGAACAGACGGAGCCAATCTAATACACTTACAAGATGCCAAATGTATTCTGTGTTTGACAAACCAATTTTATGCAAAGACAATTTCTACGAAACAACCGTCCCTTTAGTTAAGTGCATGAGGGATTTCTGGAATTCTGCAACAAAAATGAGTTTTACAAAGAAATCATTAGTTTTTCGAGCGCAGCCATTGAAAAGGACCATATTTCTCCATTTGTCGAAGTAACATTACCAGGGTTGTTCTGATTACCTGCTGATCCATAAAGTGTTCTTACACAGCTGAAGGTTGAAGCTATTGATTTTTTTTCTCACAAGCTATCATCATTTTGACCCTGACAGTGACTATCGAAACATTAAGCCTTATCCGTTGTGATTACAGTTCGGGAGAATTGGTAGGTGGGGGCTGCAGAGATGAAGCGAACAAAGCAGCAATGCACAGAATGAAGACAAGAAGGATGAAGGACGTTTCTGTTTTATGGTCCCTGTGATGTCTGTAGAGGCTGGACTGAAATCCCAACCCTCACATAGAGCCAGAGAGCCATGGAGCCAAGCAACATGGAATTAGACCCTCTGGTCCAACTCGCCCATGCTCCTGGATATCCCATCTAAGCAAGTCCCATTTGCCCACCTTCGGCCCATATCCCTAGAAACCTTGCTGAAACAAGGAACTGCAGATGCTGGTTCATACACAAAAGGAAACAAAGTGCTGGAATACTCCAATAGGTGAGGCAGCATCTCGGGAGAACATGGATAGGTGATTCTTTGGGTGGTGATCCTTCTTATGGTTGTCCTGCCTGACCTACTGAGCTACTCCAGCACCATCTTACCTCTTTCCCTCTAAACCTTTCCTATCCGCGTACCTGTCCAAGCATCTTTTAAATGCAGTTATACTACCCGCCTCATCTATCTGCTCTAGTAGCTCGTTCCATATACCCAACCCACCTGAGTTTGAGTTTATTTTCACGTGTTTTTTCACGTGATCATGGCTGATCATCCAACTCAGTATCCTGTACCTGCCTTCTCGCCATACCCCCTGATCCCTTTAGCCACAAGGGCCACATCTAACTCCCTCTTAAATATAGCCAATGAACTGGCCTCAACTACCTTCTGTGGCAGAGAATTCCACAGATTCACCACTCTCTTTGTGAAAAATGTTTTTCTCATCTCGGTCCTAAAAGTCTTCCCCCTTATCCTTAAATACTAATCAAGAATCTGTCTATTTCTTCCTTAAAAATATCCATTGACTTGGCCTCCACAGCCATCTGTGGCAATGTATTCCACAGATTCACCACCCTCTGACTAAAGAAATTCCTCCTCATCTCCCTAAATGATTTTCTCATCTCGGTCCTAAAAGACTTCCCCCTTATCCTTAACCTATGACCCCTTGTTCTGTACTTCCCCAACATCGGGAGCAATCTTCCTGCATCTAGCCTGTCCAACCACTTAAAAATGTTGTAAGTCTCTGTAATTTTGTCAGTCCAGTGAAAAGCTTTTGTTGCGTGCTAAGCATCAGTGGAAAGGCAATACAAACCTTGCCCGCCAGATTCCCACTAAATATTTCCAATCTCATCTTAAACCTATGTCCTCTGGTTCTCGATTCCCATACCCTGGGTCATCGAGTCATCGAATCATACAGCGTGGAAACAGGCCCTTCGGCTCAACTTTCCCACGCCGACCAACATGTCCCATCTACACGAGTCCCACCTGTCTGTGTTTGGCCCATATCCCTCCAAACCTGTCACATCCATGGATGTGTCTAATTGTTTCTTAAACGTTGCAATAGTCCCTGCCTCAACTACCTCCTCCGGCAGCTCGTCCCATTCCCTCACCACCCTTCGTGGGCAAGAGTTCCTTGGACAGTTATCTGGTTCCCGGCAATTGTTATCATCTGCATGGCATTGTACTCTTGTCTGGAGGTCAGTGACTGGATTTGGGTGGGAAACTCATACAGGGATCAGGATTTATCACAGGAATTTTACTTCGGAGTCACGTGAGTGACTACGTGAAGAACCCCGCCTGGCGCTGGAACGGCATTACGTCGACGCTGACGGCAGAAGGAAGAGCTGCAGAGGCTAGCTCGTCGACAGCGGTAGGTACGGAACCGGCAGGTAAGTGCAGTTGAAAAACTTTTAGGGTCTGGAAAACTCCGTGCCTGGTGTATTGAACCAGGATTGGAAATGAATTTAAAAACAAAATAAAATAAAAGAGTAAAATAGAACAAAAATACTCTGTATAATACAACGGAGTTCAAAAAAGAACGTCCCGGGGGAATACCCAGCGATCGGGACGGGAGATTAATTACGGAGCCGGTTCCGATACTGGTGACCGTTAAAAATACGTTAGGGAGTTTTAGATGCTCCACAAACTTTTGGCAGGGGGGGGAAATTTTAAATGTCAGAAAGGCCATAATTTAAAAAAGTTAATAAAGGCCTTCAGACGGAAAATAATGGAAATATTCCCTAACCTACCCTAAGGGGGGTTTCACATATAAAAAGGAAAAATATGATGAAATATGGTGGGAATATCTACCTCAGATATTTCTGAAGGTAGTCTCCTTGATGGGAAAGAACTCAGGAGAAACAAGGGCAGTGAAAAATAAAATGGAAAAACTGACCCTAAAAATGCACTGATAGTGGTGGCTGGTCATGAAGTACCCACCACAGCACCAAAAAAAATATATATATATATTATATATAATATATATATATATATTATATATATATATATATTATATATAAATATATACATATATATATATATATATATATATATATATATATATATATATGTACACACAGGTGTATGCACAACACCTGAATAAAAAGTGAGGCCATGGAAAATTACCATGGAAACCAAAATTAGTTGGTCTCTCACTAAAAGCTGTTATGGTTAAAACAGCAGAACTAATGATGAGTGAGGCCATGAAAAGTAAACATGGAAACTAAAAAACTCACCAAAGCTGTAATGATTAAAACAGCAGAATATGATAAAACTATTATGTTTTATAAAGATATCAACGGTGAATCCGTTTATGATATCCATGTCTCAAATTATGAGATATAAAGAAACACAATTTAAAGTATTTCAAACTGGTGCATGGCATTACTATTCAAAAATAAAAATAAAATAAAATAAAACGTTGTGCAAATAACTAATACTTTTAAAATAAAATAAATTGCCATCAGTTTGTGGAGCTCAATGGGAAGAAATATATATAATTTACCAAATCTGCACTCTAGATTCGCAGATCAATATAAATCAGGTTATGTTAAACTCCTGATTATTATGGAATAAACCTGCCTTATGATAAATCAAAGATATTGATTACAAAAGAACAAACTACTGATCTTTAAACTTTGGGGGAAAAACTATGATCCAATGAAAGATTTGATAATGGATCAAAACAAAGGCAAAGATCTTTAAACTTGGGGGAAAAACTATGATCCAATGAAAGATTTGATAAATGGATCAAAACAAAGGCAGAAGTGGTATAATCCAACATAGCCTTATCCAAACCCATATAATTGGGAAAAGAAGGCTTGAAGTACGTTGAAGAGGTGCAAACATCTTGTTACAAAATAAGTTCATGAAATCTCCAATTGTGGGGGATTACAGGTGTATTATGATCATTAATTTAATATAACTAAGGAAGGATTGGTTCACCTGTATAAGAAAACCTTAAAAATGATTTTAGGTTTGCACTCAAAAGTAACTCCAATAAAGAAGGGGTACGTACATATATATTATAAAATTACCTCAGTGTAAAGATTTGATGGTATAAACCATACAAAACATCATTTTATATACACTTTCACAGTGTAAGGACATTTATTAAAATGGAAACATCTAGAACATGGAAATACAGTTGCTATTAACAAATTGTTAATCAATATTACAGGTGCTTGAAATTAATTAAAATGGGTCAAGCTGTGCAAGTTAAAACATTGTCCAAAGGATTAAACCAGTTCAAGGCTGTTAAACAGAATACTGGAGGAACAATTATGCTGATAAAAGATCAGCACTTGCACTAATGAGGTCATGGTCATGGGTTATCTTGATTACATTTAAATTGGAAGGTTATAAGAGTCGGCTGCAAATTAGTGCTGCAATTACAAACCTGGTGGAAAGCAAGGACCTGACCCATTACATACCATTAATAAAATATTCATAAATTACTATTCTGAATTTAGAAGTAATTCAGCACCATAAGAGGGGGAAAATTGTTCCATGATACAAATATGTATACATAATATACATAAGGACCTGACCCATTACATACCATTAATAAAATATTCATAAATTACTATTCTGAATTTAGAAGTAATTCAGCACCATAAGAGGGGGAAAATTGTTCCATGATACAAATATGTCTCATTATTGTTGACATACTTTGTCCCTCCATGAGGTTAGGTAAAGAGTAAATAAAGCTCCATAAGAAGGAATACAGAAGCTTATAAGAAAATGTATGCCTTTGTGAGAGGCTTATGCAAATATCAAATGATACGTTATCATTATTAAAGTAATGTAAAAAAGGTTCACAAGCTGCTTCAACTATAAGCTTAACAGCTGTTGCAAACTGAAGCAAGTGTTACAGATGATGTACAGCTTCTGTGAATGTTTGGGTAAAGATAAGAATATTATCTATTCTTATAAGAATAATTGATACGTCTCTTGTTGGGACTGCGGACAATAATACCAGGTGAGCATAAATGGATTGTCCTAAGAAATTTTCCAAACATTTGTATTAATTATTGAAGTATAAGGAGTTATAGATTAAATATCGATTGTTTTATTATGGAAGTGTCTATGTCATATCAAGGTGATCAATACCACGGCTGTGGCATATGTTAAAACACACAAGATAAGTCAAATAACAATCATGGGATTATCTGAATATCTGCATATTCTAAAAAATTTAGTCCAGCTGTTTATCTCTAAGGAAGAGACAATGGTATCGGAGACAACAAATTTGGGAGGAAAAACACATTGTCATTAATATGGATTACTTACGATTAATCTGGTTGCATACAGATTAAATCACCGATCTTTCAAATGTTTCTTGTGGGTAAACCAAGAACAGGAAAGGTGGATGCTTTTCTCTCAATTACATGAGGAAAAGATGTTCTTTTGTGTTCCTCATTTTGTTTGATAGGGCAGTGTCTGATGAAATGTAGCAGGACACTGCCAGAGGCATTTTGGTGGCCCAATACGGATCCTTCATGGTTTCATAAATATTGAGTGATGTTGAACCACTTGTGATGATTCATAGTTGCAGTAATTTATTGAAGTCTGAGGAAGGGTCTCGACCCGAGGCGTTGCCTATCTCCTTTCGCTCTTTGGATGCTGCTGCACCCGCTGGGTTCTCCAGTTTTTGTGTAACCCTGCAGTAATTTATTGTTGTACAAAGGCATCCATGACATGAAAATATGAATTTGACTGTCTGCAGGTTGACCAGACCATTACAACAGCTGATGGTCAAAGAAGTCTATGAATGTTTAACTAATATAACAACATAACAATAAAATAATTATGTATAAAAGAAGTGTTATACCTGCAATTTGCAGAAATAAGTTTAAAAAACAATATTTTGTTATAAGAAATTGGAAGTCTGTGTATACAGTAAAGTTATTTTATCATATTAGATATATGTGAGTTCCTTGTGGATTGCATTTTTCTGAGCATCTAATTGATAGAGCCAATAATAGGGCTCAGAATGTTACTGTCCTATTAACGGACAATATACTAACCAAGAAGTTATCAGGTGCATTCATAATATCCCGATATGGAAAGGGATATATATGTGGATATTAATATAAATATTATATATATATAATCTGTCCAAAATTGTAATATATAAGTCGGGAGATAAATAATCCTGAATTGCCTTAGGCAATGGACTCTAACTCTATCAATGATTCAAAAAAGTTAACATTGAAAATAATAATGCTGATGACTTTAGTATCAATATAAGAGTGCAAACATTGCAAATGTTACGTTATAATTGCATGTGGATACAGATTGCATTATCATATATGTTTATGAATTTACCAAACAAAGCACACCAAGAGGAGCTGAAACCAAGGTAAACCTATAAGCATATCCTGTCGGCCTTAAGTTGTGTGTGTGTGTGTGTGTGAACATTGATGAAATATGTTGAAGTAGGTAAGAGTCTCTGTGGTAATGAGACAGCACTACTTATTACACACAAAAACCACATTAGGTTCAGTAAAAACTGATGGTTCTAGAGGAATGTATTCTAGATGGTTAGAAATTGGATACACTCAGTGGAACTAGACATTGAAAGGTGGAAAATCACTCTGTTAATGAGGTAGATACATTCACAGGAATGGCACGGGATGAGTCGCTCGAGCAAAGATGCAAGGCCGCAGGAGGGTGTAAATTAATGTTAAAGTAAAAAGGAACCAGTCATGGTGTCAGGTTTGGACACGGAGTGTTGGGTTCTCTATAATTGTTGCTTTGTCATACCATCAAAATATATATATCAATTGATATTTTGTGATAAACTTGCCTTTCAATGGAAAGGGCATTACTTTTATTCTTTATAATGTGAAATAATTTATCACATAACTTGAGGCAATGTTTGGGGAAAAATGTGTTATTCGCTCGTCACTGTGTTGAATGAGCCGGACTGTCGTATGGAATAAATTCTACAACATGAAAAACACAGAAAGCTACAAAATCTTCTCGTAGTCACTCACGTGACTCCGAAGTAAAATAGTAAGATTAAACGAGAACTTACCAGTTTGAAGTTTGATCTTTATTTTATGAGGAGTAACGATGAGGGATTACGTGCCCTCCACTCCCCACCCTCATAAAATAAATGATCATCTGGTAGTTCTAAATCTATGAGAAGCCTTACTATCTTACTCCGGCTATTATGTTCTGTGTTTTTCATGCCGCTGCTTTGAAGTATGCCGTTCCAGCACCAGGCGGGGTTCTTCACGTAATCCCTCATCGTTACTCCTCATAAAATAAAGATCAAACTTCAAACTGGTAAGTTCTCGTTTAATCTTACTATTAAAATCTCTTAGGACACTCACTAGTTTTATCACCCATTTGACCACAACCCAACTGCCTCAGAATCTAAACAGGTTATCAGGCTGAGTTTCCAGGTTAGAAGAAACGCATTGTTTTTCTGCTCATTCATCATTCAAAGATGCTTTCATTGTGCTTACCCGATATGAATGATGCTGATTCAGCAGGGCGGCATGGTGGCACAGCGGTAGAGCTGCTATAGTGCCGGAGACCCGGGTTCGATCCTGACTACGGGTGCTGTCTGTACGGAGTTCGTACTGTACATTCTCCCTGTGACCACGTGGGTTTTATCCGGATGCTCAGTGTTTCCTCCCACACTCCTGAGACGTACAGGCTTGTAGGTCAATTGGCTTCGGTTAGATTGTAAATCATCCTGTGTGTGTAGTGTGGTGCTAGTGTACAGGGTGATCGCTGCTCGGTGCAAAATTTGGGGTGGGCCGGAGGACCCGTTTCTGCGCTGTATCTCTGAAGCCTAAGGTCTCAATGAATGGTGGTGATCAATGTCTGGTTGCTGTTATTGGAAAACCATATGTTTTAATAACATAGCTCTCTGCACTGGATTTCTCTGCCTTTGAAATGATGTGTGCGAATGGCAAAAGAAAGATATATCTCGCTGCAAAAATTATCATGTGGCACCTTACCACTTAACGTGCGATGCCACCGCACTTCATTTGCTATTGTCACACTGCTTGGCTCACCTTGTTTGCTTTAATTGCAACGTGATAGCGTTGAATGTCTGTAATGAGCAGAACAGGCAACTGTGCATTTCCCTCGTAATGCTAACAGCTCCACAAGACACTGTCACGAGAGGGAAAAAAATGGTGTTGTTTTTGAAACATCATTAGTGCATTGCAGTTGTTCATATTCCATTAAAAATTGATGAGGAAAATTATTTTACATTCTGTAAAACAACCATGGCTTTCACAGATTTTAGAAGCAATTGAAGTGGTTTGGTTAGCAACTTCAAGTGTATTTTAAACCTTCGTGTATTTTATCTCAAAGAGTAGACCATCTACCCTTCTTCAAACTGAAGAAGGATCTCGACCCGAAACGTCACCCATTCCTTCTCTCCAGAGATGCTGTCTGTCCCGCTGAGTTACTCCAGCATTTTGTGTCTACCTTCATTCTAGCCAGGTCTTCTGGCAGTCTAGGTGCTGGAGGATGAAGTGCAGGCCTAGATTGACTGTGTCATCCACTGATCTATTGACCCGGTATGCAAACTGCAGGGGGTTTCAGCAGGGGGTTTGTGATATTATTCAGGTGGGCCGGCACAAGTCTTTCAAGGGTTTTCATGATTACAGAGGGCAGTGCGACAGGCCTTTAGTCATCAAGACCAGTAATCCTTGTTTTTGTGGGTACAGGGACAATAGTGGAGACTTTGAAGCAGGCAGGGACAGTGCAGATTTGCAGGGACTGATTGAAAATGTCAGTGTAGACTGGTGCCAGTTGTTTGGCACAGAGCTTGAGGGTAGATTCACCACCCTCTTTCCTCCGCATCTCCTTTCGAAAGGTACACCCTTTTATTCTGAGGCTATGGCCTCTGGTCCTAGACTCTCCCACTAGAGGAAACACCCTCTCCACATCCACTCTATCCAGGCCTTTCACCATTCGGTAAGTTTCAATGAGGTCCCCCTCATCCTTCAAACTCCAGTTTCAGTCCTGGGGTTGTTATTGCCATTCTGATTAGCCCTCCTCTACGTCCTTTTATTCCGAGGCTGTGTCCTCTGGTCCTAGACTCTCCCACTAATGGAAACAGCTGGAAACAGCTGACAAAATAGACACAAAGGTCTGAATGACCATCTGCCATGCTTAATTTAGTTTAATTTGGTTGAGAGTTACAGTGAGGAAACAGGCCCATCGGCCCACTGAGTCCGCACAGACCAGCCATCCCCACGCATTTTACACTATTCTATACCAGGGTCAATTTTTACATTCATACCAAGCGTGTGGGAGGAAAAAAAAAGTCTTCGGAGAAAACCCTTGCCCTAGAAACCGTATGTTTCTATGCAGCAATCTACACTCACGGTTGAACGTTTTATGCTTAGAAACCATACACAACCTGTTCCTGGCTGATCCCATTGCCAGGGGTCTCCCACCTACCTTGGGAAGGAGTTACAACATGAAAAATTCACCTGAAGTTATCCCATTTCTGCTTGGCACAACTATTCAAATATTCAGCCTACATTTAGCATAATCTGGTTGCCTTGAGTAAATCTTGAAGGAAATAATCAATCTTTTTTAATAAATAACAAGACGCCTCTTTGAGCCTGTTATTCTCCACAACTCTGCAGACAAATTCTCTGTTCACTGGAGAAGTTCTAATTGCAATTTTGATTTATCTCCTCAGTTGTGAGTTAGTCTCCTGGACTCATTTTATTTTCTTCAAACTCAATGTTGAATTGCCAATGGGTCCTTCCATTTTAGCACAGAGCCTCTGCGAGTCACACCTCCTACCCATCTACCATCACCACTACTCTTCCCATCATTACGTTATTTGTCCCTCTACCTCATGCTCCACCATTCTGTCTCTTTCCTGTTTAATTAATTTTTGCAGGTCTCAAAAATAACCGCCTAAAACAAAGGCCTGATTCTTTTTTTCATCTAATTTGGGCGGCACAGCGGTGCAGTGGTAGAATTGCAGCCTTAAAGTGCTAAAGACCCAGGTTCGATCTTGATTAGGGAGGCTGTCTGTGTGGAGTTCTCCCTGGGACAACGTCCGTTTTCTCCGGGTGCTCCAGTTTCCTCCCACATCCCAAAGACATACAGGTTTGTAGGTTAATTGGCTTCGGTAAAAATTGCAAATTGTCCCTAGTGTGTGTAGGACAGTGTTAGGGTACTGGTCGGCGCATTGCACGTGCATAAAGCTATTGCATGTGCCATCTACAAAATTAATTGTACTCACTCATTGAGGCTCCAAATAGAATCCAAACTCTATGGATTTTTTTACAGAGTACTGTGTTTACATATCTGTTGGGCTGCTGCAAGTGAGAATATCATTGTTCCGTTTCGGGACATATGTCACAAAAACATTCTTGACTCTTGACTCTTGCTGCAATGGCATCTCCCAGATCCACAACTTCCAGCAAGTGGGAAAAGGGCAACTGAAGATCTTGGCGAAAACCCACACAGGGATGGAATTCTCCACCACAGAAGGCAGTGGAGGCCAATTCACTGGAATGCTTTCAATTAGAGAGATTGAAGAATTAGATTTAGCTCTTAGGGCGAAAGGAATCAAGGGATATGGGGAAAAAGCAGGAACGGGGTACTGATTTCGGAAGATCAGCCATGATCATATTGAATGGCGGTGCTGGCTCGAAGGACCGAATGGCCTACTGCCGCACCTATTTTTCTATGCCTATGTTTCTAGGTTAGGGATAGAATGTACAAACTCTGTGCAGACAGCACACGTAGTCGGGATCGAACACAGGTCTCTGGCGCTGTGAGACAGCAGCTCTACCACTGCACCACCGTGCCACCATTACTTTCCCCCAATCGTCTATTAAACGTCCTTGCACCAGAGAGAGCATCAACAGTTCATGAAGGCGGCTCACCGCCACCATCTCAAGGATAATTAGAGTTAGCAATAAATGAATAAATAAGAAAGCAAAGCACAAGACATTTCATTCTGAATAAAAGACCAGCACTGTGGTTATTTCCTTTGGGAGAAGAGGCTAATGCAATTATTTGGAATAAGTGGTCTGTTAGGGTCAAGCAATGAAAGTGCAGGATATTAAAAAAAAATCAAATTAAAAACACGGGCAGCGCTTGGATCCAACGATTAGCTGCATGGTCACGGGAGCAAAACAAAGTACACAACTTGTGGGGCGAACCTTAGCACTAAATGCCAATGCATCACAAGCTTGATGTATGGACCATATGGGGGAGGGGAATACACACAGGTGAGGTGTTATAAATGGACAACAGCAATCCTGTCTATGACAGATAAGAACCAAAATTTGAGCTCAATTAATGAAATCTGACCCATTCAACCACTTACAGTAAGATGTCATCAAATCCATGTTACGTGACATACATTTAATATGAAACAACAATATTTCTCAACAATGTTCATGGTGTCCGGAGCGAACAGCTCAAGCTCACAAACATTGTTACCGTGCATAAAATATGTTGACCAACAAAAGATCCAGAATTCAAAACGAAACAAAACAAAAATCAAGGGTGGCACAGCGGCGCAGCGGTAGAGTTGCTGCCCTCACAGCGCCAGGGACCCGTGTTCGATCCTGACTACGGGTGCTGTCTGTGCGGAGTTTGTACATTCTCCCCATGAGCTGCGAGGGTTTTCTCCAGGTGCTCCGGTTTCCTCCGGCTCTGCAAAGATGTGCATGTTTATAGGTTTGTTGGCTTCTGAGCATTGTCCCCCGTGTGTAGGACAGAACACCAGTGCAAGGGCAAACGCTGGTCGGCGCGGACTCAGTGGACCGAAGAGCATGTTCCCACGCCGTACCTCCAACAAAAAAACCTGCCGATGCCGGAAATCTAAAACGAAAACAGAAAATGCTGGAGATACTCAGTAGGTCAGGCTACATCTGTGGTAAGAGAAAGCGTGTCAACGTTACAGGTCAAGTGAAAAAGGAGAGGAAAGAAGATTGTGAGATGGCGAAAGTGTCTGTTGTGAAGGAAACAGGCTGGCCATAGGGATTGGAGTGTAAACATGATCGGCAAAGAATGAGCAGGAGCAGTTAAAGGTTGAAAACAGAAAAACCTTTATTCCCAAGGTGGGAATATCAAATACAAGAGGGCTTAGCTTTATGGTGAGAGGGGCAAAGTTTAAAGGAGATGTGTGGGGACATTTTCTTTATACAGAGGATAGGGGATAGCGGAGTCAGGGGATAGGGGGAGAAGGCAGGAATGGGGTACTGATTGGGGATGATCAGCCTTGATTATATTGAATGGCGGTGCTGGCTCGAAGGGCCGAATGGCCTACTCCTGCACCTATTGTCTATTGTGTATTGTGTTTTGATGGG
Source organism: Okamejei kenojei (assembly GCA_035221665.1). Taxonomy (NCBI): domain Eukaryota; kingdom Metazoa; phylum Chordata; class Chondrichthyes; order Rajiformes; family Rajidae; genus Okamejei; species Okamejei kenojei. Next base: position 39,745,697 of record CM069150.1, read on the forward strand.
TGCCTGGACCACATTGCCATGTATGGTGGTGGAAGCTGATTTGATAGTGGTGTTTATGAGTTATATTTGGATGGTCACATGGATATGCAGGGAATGGGTGGATATGGATTATGCACAGGCAGAAAATTGGTCTTGGCATCATGTTCGGCACAGACGCTATGGGCTGAAGGGCCTGTTCCTGCGCTGTACTGTTCTATGATCTATAATCTATGTTCTACAATTGGTGAGAAAGGGTGATTGATGGTAGGTATATTTCTCTCTCTCTCCGAGCAACTTTTTAGAACAGGTACAAGGTACAAGGATAGGGGGAGATGGGCTGAATGCAGGTAGGTGGACTAGTGTGGATGGGACATGTTGGTTGGTATGGGCAAGTTGGGTCGAATGGCCTGTTTCCACACTGTACGACTCAATTACACTCTTTGACTGTACAACCTATGGGGCTGTTACATCACAGGTTCAGTAGGCGGGCACCTGCAAATATAGAAGTGTATACAAGATGAAGTCTTGCCACTGTTTTGAATGGAAGTGTAGATATCAAGGGTGGCACGGTGGCTCAACGCTAGAGTTGATGCCGTACAGCACCAGAGACCTGGGTTCGATCCTGACTACAGGTGCTTGTCTGTGAACAGCTTGTACAGTACATTCTCCCCATGACATTTCTCCAGGAGCTCCAGTTCCCTCCCACACTCCAAAGGCATTCAGGTTTGTAGGTTAATTGGCTTGGTAAAATTGTACATTGTAAATTGTAAGATAATGTTAATGTGCAGGGATCGCTGGTCGGCGTGGGCTCAGTGGGCCGAAGGGCCTGTTTCCGTGCTGTATCACCAAACTAAACTAAACATATTGGAACTTGGTAGTACCTGCACATCCTGAACTGCTGTGGTTCTGCACAATTAAACAGGGATCTTGAAGCTATTCACATGAATGAAGCTTTTGTTCTTAATATCTATGAATTCAAGATTTTACAACGTCAGTTTGAACTAAGCTTTTTTGTGATTTTAGTCCCAAGGAACAAGTGACATATTGCTCTTTATCACTTTCTTCAGCGAAATTAATATTAAAATGTATTAAATATGACAGGTAGTGCTGGAAATATTCAAAAGATTTGACAGCATTTGTTGTGCGAGGAGGAAAATTACCTCTGCTGTCTGTCCTACTGAGTAGCTCCTGCATTTTCTGTAATTATTTCAGACTAAGGGTTTTATGTTACAATTGTACAAGATGTTGGTGAGGTCGCATTTAGAGTGCTGTGTTCAGTTTTGGTCACCCTGACATAAGAAGGACGCCATTAAGCTGGAAAGAGTGCAGGGAGGTTTTACGAGGATGTTTCCTGGACTCAAGGGCCTGATTGTAGGAAGAGGTTGAGTAGGCTAGCACTTTATTCTTTGGAGTGCAGGTGATGTTATGGAGGTGTTTGAAATCATGAGGTAAATAGACAGGGTGGATGCACAGTCTTTTACCCAGAAGAGGCTGAGGGGAATATAAAAACAGAGGACATAGGTTTAAGATGAGAGGGGCAAGTTTCAATAGGAAACCGAGGAGCACCTTTTTCACTTTGAGGATAGTGGGATAAGCTGCAAGAGGAAGTAGTTGAAGCAGATATTATAATAGCATTGAAAATACATTTCTAGAGGTACATGGATAGGAAAGGTTTGGAGTTTAGTTTTGGTTTAGAGATACAACGTGGAAAAGGGCCTTTCGGCACACGGAGTCCGCACCGACCAGTGACCCCCGCACACTAACACTATCCTGCACGCACAAGGGACAATTTTACGTGAACGCCAGGCCAATTAACCTACAAACCTGTCCGTCTTCGGAGTGCGGGAGGAAACCGAAGATCACAGAGAAAACTCACGCAGGTCACAGGGAGAACGTACACACTCCGTTTAGACAGCACCCGTAGTCACGATCCAACCCGGGTCTCTGGCGCTGTAAGGCAGCAACTCTATCACTGCGCCACCGTGCCGCCGGGATTGTTATGGGCGTATTGCGGGCAAATGGGACTAGTTTAGATGGGGTACCTTGGTCGGCGAGGATAAGTTGGGTCGAACGGCCTGTTTCCGTGCAGAGTGACTATGACTTCCAGCAGCTGCAAATTTAGTTGAAATTGCAAGAGTGTCAGCATAGTTTTGTTTCATGCGTTATAAATCCTGATTGTTCAATGGGAGGGTAATTGGAGTCTGTGTTCACTATCCAGCTTTAACCATTCATTTGTGATAAAAAATGATCATAGTGGTAGAAATCTCCAAATGAATTGTCCTGGAGCAGTCTCTCTACTGAGATACACTCCATCAGAACTAGAGATGAGCATGTTTGATACCCAGCTTAGAACTTGGATGTATTGACGTTCAGTGTATGTGGCAAATGATAAGACCATGTGGGAGATCAAATTTCGTTAGACTCACCTCATTTTGGTTCCATTATTCATCAGCTATTAGGGGCGGCGCAGTGGCACATCGGTAGTGTTGCTGCCTTACAGCCTTCACAGCGCCAGAGACCCGGGTTCAACCCCGACTATGGGTGCTGTCTGCACGGAGCTTGTTCGCTCTCCCCGTGACCACGTGGGGTTTCTCCAAGATTTTCGGTTTCCTCCCACACTCCAAAGACGTACAGGTTTGTAGATCAATTGGCTTGGTATGAATGTAAAATTGTCCCTTGTGAGTGCAGGATGGTGTTAATGTGTGTGGTCGGCACGGACTCGGTGGGCTGAAGGGCCTGTTTCTGCCTTGTATCACTAAACTAAACTAAACTAAACTATGGTTAAATTCTCTTGTGCAAGTGTGCCACATGCCTGAACAAAAACTAAGTGCAAACAATGTTCTACAAAATAGGATTCGCTATAGATTTAGCACCAATTCTAAAATAACCAGCTTTGTTTTGTTTTCAAATTATAAATACAGATGATAAATCAGAGAATCTTGTCCTCTTAGCTCAAGTGACAACACTGAGTATGCTCGCATGTTAAACTATTTATAGGTTCACCAGAGCAAAAAATGATAGAATGTGATCTGCATTTTGGGTTGTGTTCGAACTTGGATTTTATTTGCTAAAGAGGTTAGATCTTCTCAGCAACTTATGGGCCACTTAGTCCCACTTAGGCGACTTTTTAGGCGGCTGAAGGAGACCATGCAGTCGCCACTTGTTCGCGGGTGGTTGCCCGGGAGTCGCCTTCATGGTCGTGAGGAGTTCCCGCATTCTGGGAACCAGTCGCGGCTTCACTATGGCGACAAGAATGAAGCCACCATGGAGAGTAACGAGAATTCTGGTGCCATAGGTGGGTCGCCAGGAGGTCCTAGTGGGTTGCCAGGTCGAAGGTTCTCTGAGGTTCTTGTAGGTTGTAGCCGGTGCTGACCAGTGAATTTCATTGGCTCATTGGCAAAAAAAAGGTAAGCAGTAGTTTTCAGAACCAAGGATAAACGACCAGTAATGTTTAATGTCCGCCGAGCTTCACAGCCGTGTATATATGGCTTATTAAAAGTTGTCTCCTCTCCTTCTACCCCTTCTCCCCTCTCTCGCCCCCGTATCCCCCCCTCTTTTAAAGGACTTACCGTACACTGTGCTAGCCGTCTTAATTACAGCGCCAATCTTCCTGTTCATCGCGTGTGTGTCTGTATCAATTTGGCTTTGCACCGTGTTATTTTTTTAGATTCCCCCCGCTTTCCCTGTCCCCCGCCTGCATAACGGGCTGGTGAAGGAAGCGATGTGTGTGTGTGTGTGTGTGTGTGTGTGTGTGTGTGTGTGTGTGTGTGTGTGTGTGTGTGTGTGTGTGTGTGTGTGTGTGTGTGTGTGTGTGTGTGTGTGTGTGTGTGTGTGTGTGTGTGTGTGTGTGTGTTCCACTCTGACAGTCGCCGTTCCAGTCGCCGGTTTTTCAGGCGACTGCCGGCAACTTGACAGTCACCGGCAGTCCGCTGAAAAATCGCCTAAGTGGGACAGGCCCATTAGAAGTCTAATATGGAGACATAGTGAAACTGTGAATGTTGAAACCTTGGGCAAAACATGAAGTGCTGGAGAAACTCAGCTGGTCAGGCAGCATCTAGGGAGGGGATGGACGTTTCAGGTGGGGACCCTTCACCTGTCCGTTCCATCCCAGATGCTGCCTGACCTGCAGAGTTCCCACAGCATCTTGTCAGAGAGTCATAAATCCATGCAGCACAGAAGGGGGCACGGTGGCGCAGCGGTAGAGTTGCTGCCTTACAACGCCAGAGACCCGAGTTCGACCCTGACTATGGGTAGTGTCTGTACGGATTTTGTACGTTCTCCCTGTGACTCACGTGGATTTTCTCAGAGGGCTCCAGTTTCCTCCCACACTCCAAAGACATACAAGTTTGTAGGTTAGTTCGTTCGCTCGTGTGTCAGACGATGTAGCTCGCTGTTCAACATGTTGACAGAATTGTCGCCCGACGCGTCACAGAGTGCATCACGTTGGCGCCTCCAGGAATCGCCACGAGGTGGCTTCTATCATGATTAATTGGCTTTGGTAAAATTGTAAATGGTCCCTAGTGTGTTAGATGGTGCTAGAGGATGGGGTGATCGTAGTTCAGCATGTAATCAGTAGGCCAAAGGGCCTGTTTCTGCGCTGTATCTCTAAAGTCTAATGTAAGGTCTATACAGGCCCATCATCCCAGCTCATCCATGTCAACCAAGATGCTCCATCTATGCTGGTCCCACCTGCCCGCACGGGGCCTATATCCTTCTGAAATCTCCTAATCACGTACCTGAACAAATGTCTTTTGAATGGTGTGATGTTGTGTTTTGCTCATGAAGTCTAATATGATGTATCATATTGATGTAACAGGCAGATCTATCGCTATTATAACAATATAAATTAAACAGGGGATAGATTAAGTGTAAGGGAGACGAGGTTTGGAGAGTCTGAGGAGCAGTAGTTCACCTGGAGGGTGGTTGGAATCTGGAATCCACTGCCCAAATGGGTGTTGGATGCAATTACTCTCAAAGCACTGTCAGTGTCTACAAAGAAACACTAGGATGGCATGTTGGCGCAGCGGTAGAGTTACTGCCTTCGGCGCCAGAGACCCGGGTACGATCCTCACGATGGGTGCTGTCTCTACGGAGTTTGTACGTTCTCCCTGTGACCTGTGTGAGTTTTCCTCCGGGTGCTCCGTTTTCCTCCAACACCCAGAGACATACAGGTTTGTAGTTTAATTGGCTTAAGGTGTGTAAAATTGTCCCGTGTATGTGTGGGTCAGTGCACGGGGATCGCTGGTCAGCACGGACACCATGGGCCGAAGGTCTGCATCTCTAAAATGAGAAGTTTAAATGGATAATTTCCATACTGTATGCCACCATGACAGAATGGTGAGGGGGAAGGGGGAGGGAATGCAAACATTTCCAGACCACAATCCATACTTTACTACATGGCATTTGTCTTGTAAATTTGCACTGGCTTTCTCATGCACACTTGGATGTGGAAAAGCAAAGGCTTAATGATCCTGAAAATGCAGAATGAGATTCTAATGTAAAATGTAATTGCTTCTAATCTGTAATTGCTTTTTTTTCCCACTATTTTAGCCGAAAGACTGAGCTACTGTTTTAAAAGGTTGATAGTTCTCTATGAGTAAACAAGTGCATTAAACATGTTATGGTTTAAAATTTCCTCTGAATTGCAAACAAACCTTTCATTATATAACGAATCTCATCTTGGAAGGTACTTCACATAAATTGGCCAATCAAGTTTTAAAAAATTACCTGAACAAATGCACATATGATTAAACGTGGCATAATAAGTGTAGCATAACTGAAAATCCATCCTCGTGCATGGTTTTATACTTTTATACGCGTCCAGCAATCTCTTACATTGAGCCTTAATTGAGCCTGAAAGTAAAATAATGTGTCTAATTGCCAGGACTGACTTACTCCTGCTGAATACCTAAGAGAGGACATCAAAGAAAATGTTTTTAAAAAAAATAGTCATCCTATCAATAGAACTGAGAAAAATAAGCTCATGTGTTCATAAGAGATAGGAGAAAAATTAGGCCATTCGGCACATCAGGTCTACTACGCCATGAAGGCCTAGTCCTGTGGACATTAAGTTAGTAGCTTAGAATCCAGTTCCACATTGCACTGCATCGTCAGTATGCAATGTTCAGATTCTGGTGATTTCATAAGTTCATTAGTGAACGGAGCAGAATTAGACCACTCGGCCCATCAAGTCTACTCCGCCATTCAATCATGGCTGATCAATCTTTCCCTCCTAACCCCATTCTCCAGCCTTCTATCTATAACCCCCGACACCCGTACTAATCAAGAATCTATCTATCTCGGCCTTGAAAATATCCATTGACAACCTCCACAGCCTTCTCTGGCAATGAATTCCACAAATTCCCCTCTGTGGATAGAAATTCCTCCTCATCTCCTTCCTAAAGGAACGTCCTTTCATTCTGAGGCTATGACCTCCGGTCCCAGACTCTCCCACGAGTGGAAGCATCGTCTCCATCACAGCCGCTCTAGCCAGGCCTTTCACTATTCGGTAAGTTTCAAAGAGGTTCCCTCTCATCCTTCTAAACTCCAGCGAGTGCAGGCCCAGTGCCGTCAAACACTCATCATGTGTCAACCCACTCATTCATAGAAACATAGAAACATAGAAATTAGGTGCAGGAGTAGGCCATTCAGCCCTTCGAGCCTGCACCGCCATTCAATATGATCATGGCTGATCATCCAACTCAGTATCCCGTACCTGCCTTCTCTCCATACCCTCTGATCCCCTTAGCCACAAGGGCCACATCCAACTCACTCATAAATATAGCCAATGAACTGGCCTCAACTACCCTCTGTGGCAGAGAGTTCCAGAGACTCACCACTCTCTGTGTGAAAAAAGTCTTTCTCATCTCGGTCTTAAAGGATTTCCCCCTTATCCTTAAGCTGTGACCCCTTGTCCTGGACTTCCCCAACATCGGGAACAATCTTCCTGCATCTAGCCTGTCCAACCCCTTAAGAATTTTGTACGTTTCTATAAGATCCCCTCTCAATCTCCTAAATTCCAGAGAGTATAAACCGAGTCTATCCAGTCTTTCTTCATAAGACAGTCCTGACATCCCAGGAATCAGTCTGGTGAACCTTCTCTGCACTCCCTCTATGGCAATAATGTCCTTCCTCAGATTTGGAGACCAAAACTGTACGCAATACTCCAGGTGTGGTCTCACCAAGACCCTGTACAACTGAAGTAGAACCTCCCTGCTCCTGTACTCAAATCCTTTTGCTATGAAAGCTAACATACCATTCGCTTTTTTCACTGCCTGCTGCACCTGCATGCCTACTTTCAATGACTGGTGTACCATGACACCCAGGTCTCGCTGCATCTCCCCTTTTCCTAATCGGCCACCATTTAAATAATAGTCTGCTTTCCTGTTTTTGCCACCAAAGTGGATAACCTCACATTTATCCACATTATACTGCATCTGCCAAACATTTGCCCACTCACCCAGCCTATCCAAGTCATCTTGCAGTCTCCTAGCATCCTCCTCACAGCGAACACTGCCCCCCAGCTTAGTGTCATCCGCAAACTTGGAGATATTGCCTTCAATTCCCTCATCCAGATCATTAATATATATTGTAAACAGCTGGGGTCCCAGCACTGAGCCCTGCGGTACCCCACTAGTTACTGCCTGCCATTGTGAAAAGGACCCGTTTACTCCTACTCTTTGCTTCCTGTTTGCCAGCCAGTTCTCTATCCACATCAATACTGAACCCCTAATACCGTATGCTTTAAGTTTGTATACTAATCTCTTATGTGGGACCTTGTCGAAAGCCTTCTGGAAGTCCAGATATACCACATCCACTGGTTCTCCCTTATCCACGCTACTAGTTACATCCTCGAAAAATTCCACAAGATTCGTCAGACATGATTTACCTTTTGTAAATCCATGCTGACTTTGTCCAATGATTTCACCACTTTCCAAATGTGCTGCTATCCCATCTTTAATAACTGACTCTAGCAGTTTCCCCACTACCGATGTTAGACTAACTGGTCTGTAATTCCCCGTTTTCTCTCTCCCTCCCTTCTTAAAAAGAGGGGTTACATTTGCTACCCGCCAATCCTCAGGAACTACTCCAGAATCTAAAGAGTTTTGAAAGATTATCACTAATGCATCCACTATTTCCTGAGCTACTTCCTTAAGTACTCTGGGATGCAGCCTATCTGGCCCTGGGGATTTATCGGCCTTTAATCTATTCAATTTACCCAACACCACTTCCCGACTGACCTGGATTTCACTCAATTCCTCCTTTGACCCACAGTCCCCTGCTATTTCAGGCAGATTATTTATGTCTTCCTTAGTGAAGACGGAACCAAAGTAGTTATTCAATTGGTCCGCCATATCCTTGTTCCCCATGATCAACTCACCTGTTTCTGACTGCAAGGGACCTACATTTGTTTTAACTAACCTATTTCTCTTCACATATCTATAAAAACTTTTGCAGTCAGTTTTTATGTTCCCTGCCAGTTTTCTTTCATAATCTATTTTTCCTTTCCTAATTAAGCCCTTTGTCCTCCTCTGCTGGTCTCTGAATTTCTCCCAGTCCTCTGGTATGCTGCTTTTTCTGGCTACTTTGTACACATCATCCTTTGCTTTGATACTATCCCTGATTTCCCTAGTTATCCACGGATGCACTACCTTCCCCGATTTATTCTTTTGCCAAACTGGGATGAACAATTTTTGTAGTTCATCCATGCAGTCTTTAAATGTCTTCCATTGTATATCCACCGTCAACCCTTTTAGAATTAATTGCCAGTCAATCTTGGCCAATTCTCGTCTCATACCCTCAAAGTTACCTTTCTTTAAGTTCAGAACCATTGTTTCTGAATTAACAATGTCACTCTCCATCCTAATGAAGAACTCAACCATATTATGGTCACTCTTGCCCAAGGGGGCACGTACAACAAGACGGCTAATTACCCCTTCCTCATTACTCAAAACCCAGTCTAAAATAGCCAGCTCTCTCGTTGGTTCCTCTACATGTTGATTTAGATAACTATCCCGCATACATTCCAAAAAATCCTCTTCCTCAGCACCCCTGCCAATTTGATTAACCCAATCTATATGTAGATTGAAGTCACCCATTATAACTGTTTTGCCTTTGTCGCACGCATTTCTAATTTCCTGTTTGATACCATCCCCAACTTCTCTGCTACTGTTAGGTGGCCTGTACACAACACCCACCAGCGTTTTCTGCCCTTAGTGTTTTGTAGCTCTACCCATACCGATTCCACATCCTCCAAGCTAATGTCCTTCCTTTCCATTGCGTTAATCTCCTCTCTAACCAGCAACGCTACCCCACCTCCTTTTCCTTTCTCTCTATCCCTCCTGAATATTGAATATCCCTGGATGTTCAGCTCCCAGCCTACGTCACCCTGGAGCCATGTCTCCGTGATCCCAACTATATCATAATCATTAATATCTATCTGCACGTTCAACTCGTCCACCTTATTACGAATACTCCTTGCATTGAGACACAAAGCCTTCAGGCTTGTCTTTACAACGCATTTACCCCTTATACAATTTTGCTGAAAAGTGGCCCTTTTTGATTTTTGCCCTGGTTTTGTCTGCCTGCCACTTTTACCTTTCACCTTGCTACCTAATGCTTCTACCCTCATTTTACACCCTCCTGCCTCTCTGCTCTTGTACCCATCCCCCTGCCACATTAGTTTAAATCCTCCCCGACAGCACTAGCAAACACTCCCCCAAGAACATTGGTTCCATTCCATTCCAGGTGCAAACCGTCCTGTTTGTACCGGTCCCACCTCCCCCAGAACTGGTCCCAGTGCCCTAAAAATTTGAATCCCTCCCCCTTGCACCACTTTTCAAGCCACGTATTCATTTGCAATATCCTCCTATTTCTACTCTGACTGGCCCGTGGTACTGGTAGTAATCCGGAGATTACTACCTTTGAGGTCCTACTTTTAAGTTTATCTCCTAGCTCCCTAAATTCACCTTGTAGGACCTCTTCCCTTTTTTTACCTATATCGTTGGTGCCAACATGCACCACGACAACTGGCTGTTCACCCTCCCCCTCCAGAATGTTCTGCAGCCGTTCAGTGACATCCCTGACCTTTGCACCAGGGAGGCAACATACCATCCTGGAGTCTCGTTTGCGGCCGCAGAAACGCCTATCTATTCCCCTGACAATTGAATCCCCTATTACTATTGCCCTTCCCCTCTTTTTTCCCCCCTCATGTGCTGCAGAGCCACCCATGGTGCCATGAACCTGGCTGCTGCTGCATTCCCCTGATGAGCCATCTCCCTCAACAGTATCCAAAATGGTATACCTGTTTAGGAGGGAGATGACCGCAGGGGACTCCTGCACTACCTGCCTACTGCTTTGCTGGCTATTGGCCACCCGTTCCCTTCTTGTCCTCTTACCGTTTGCCTGCGGTGTGACCAACTCACTGTACGTGCTATCCACGACTTTCTCCGCATCGTGGATGCTCCAGTATGAATCCAGCCGCAGTTCCAATCGTTCAATGCGATCTGCCAGGAGCTGCAGCTGGACACACTTCCTGCAAACATAGTCACCAGGGACACCGACCATCTCCCTGATCTCCCACATGTTGCAGGCTGAACAAACCACGGGGCCAATCTCTACTGCCATACCTTACTCTCAAATTACACTGTATTAAATTTTAAAAAACACAAAAACTTATCCTTTAAACTTTACTACTAAATACTGAATCCTTAACTCCCAGAATCCCTCACTCCCAGAAGGCAGAAATGTAAAATTGTAAACCCGGGGTTGCACCCAATCAGCTGCTTCCTCGGGTCCTCTTCCACCAATCAGCGGCTTCCTCAAAAAAAAAAAAAAAAAAACCCACTTCTCCAAATGGAACGTTATGGATTTCGGTAAGCCTCTGGAAAACAAGCCCCGCGCTCGATTTTTATCCTTACCGGTCGGGTGTCGCTCCTCCCCCTCCTTCACTTCCAACGGCTCCTGTGGGCCTCTGAAAAACAAGCCCCGCGCTCGATTTTTAACCTTACCGGTCGGGTGTCGCTCCTCCCCCTCCTTCACTTCCAACGGCTCCTGTGGGCCTCTGGAAAACAAGCCCCGCGCTCGATTTTTATCCTTACCGGTCGGGGTGTCGCTCCTCCCCCTCCTTCACTTCCAACGGCTCCTGTGGGCCTCTGGAAAACAAGCCCCGCGCTCGATTTTTATCCTTACCGGTCGGGTGTCGCTCCTCCCCCTCCTTCACTTCCAACGGCTCCTGTGGGCCTCTGAAAAACAAGCCCCGCGCTCGATTTTTAACCTTACCGGTCGGGTGTCGCTCCTCCCCCTCCTTCACTTCCAACGGCTCCTGTGGGCCTCATTCTTGGGATCATTCTCGTAAACCTCCTCTGGACCCTCTCCAGCGCCAGCACTTCCTTCCTCAGATAAGGGGCCCAAATGGGCTTAAAGAGCGGGTCAGCTCACAAAATTGAGAAGTATGAAGCAGCTTACAGACGAAGAAATAAGGATGTTAACAACTGGGGGAAAAAAGATTTGAAGAGGAATGATATTTAGCCGTCTGAAGTCGTGTCTCATTCTGAAATGGCGGCTATCCGTGTCCACGGAGATGCTGCCTGACCCGTTGAGTTACTCCAGCACTTTGTGTGCCATGCGAGATTCCAGCATCTGCAATTCCTCATGTCTCAAAGATATTTCTAACCTGTGCAAATCAGGAACAAATGCCCCAATAAGCCATTGTCTTTATAGCAATAAATATGACAATGGAAAATCAGGCAGCAACTCTACTGCTGTGCCATTGTGCTGCCCACGAAATGGGCCAGCATCAAGGAGCTGAGACAAAGGGCTTGTTTCCATGCTGTATGACTCTATGACTCTACACGTGCATGGACAATTGGACGACCTTTAAAAGTTCACACCAAAAATAAACTCCATTTTGATCATAATGCTCAACTGAAGTTTGTTATACTTCAATCTGTAGAGGGATAGACACAGAAAGCTGGAGGGACAGGCAGCATCTCTGGAGAGAAGGAATTGGTGGCGTTTCGGGTCAAAATCCTTCTTTGGACCTCAATCTGAAGAAGGGTCTCGACCCGAAACCCGAAACGTCACCCATTCCTTCTCTGCAGAGGTGCTGTCTGTCCCGCTGAGTTATGCCCCTGTCCCACTTAGGAAACCTGAACGGAAACCTCTGGAGACTTTGCGCCCCACCCAAGGTTTCCATGCGGTTCCCGGAGGCTTTTGTCCTCCGGCAACCACCTTCAACTAGCATCGCAACTAAAAAACTACCGATTTTTAAAACGGAAACCACTTTCGACCATTAGGGAGACTGACAAAAACCTCCGGGGACCGCACGGAAACCTTGGGTGGGGCGCAAAGTCTTCAGAGGTTTCCGTTCAGGTTTCCTAAGTGGGACAGGGGCATTTACTCCAGCTTTTGGTGTCTATCTTCGGTTTAAACCAGCATCTGCAGTTCCTTTCTACACATTCAATTTGTGGAGGGTTTGCAGAACCCTCTCCAGTGTTTGAATATCCATTCCACTGCTGTTTTGTTTTCTCACTGTTTTTCATTTGATTAACGATCTGTCGGTGACAAATTAAACGCACAGGAGTTTTAACTGTGTCAACAGCCGAGGTACAAGTTGTGCTCGCGACAATGCTGCTCATCCATGTTCAAAATAATGAGAGGTTGTGATAAGGTAAATGAGGAGAAATTATTTTTTTGCTGTTTGCTGGGCCAGAAAGGAGAGAACATAAAGGCTTACGAACAGACTTTGATTCAGCAGCGAAGACGTACGTGGATCGCAAATGATTGGAAGGTGTGTGGTTATATGAGGACAGGAACATTCTTCGATATAATACGGAACATTGTATTATGTGATTGAAATGCAGAAACATGTAATCTTGTGTTCCTTAGTTAGAACAAAAAGCACAATAGGTGTTCCTTTCTGGTTGTCAACATAGTTTAATGCTACCTCCTGCACCCACACACAACTCACTGACTTCATCCATTTTACCACCAACTTCCATCCGGCACTCAAATACACCTGGAACATTTCCGACACTTCCCTACCATTTCTTGACCACACTATCTCCATTTCAGGTGATAGACTTCTGACCGACATCCACTATAAACCCACTGACTCCCTTGGCTATCTAGACTACACTTCTTTCCACCCTGCTTCCTGTAAGGACTCCATCCCCTACTCCCAACTCCTCCGTCAACGCCGCATCTGCTCCCAGAATGAGGTGTTCCACACCAGGGCATCGGAAATGTCCTCATTCTTCAGGGAACGGGGGTTCCCCTCTCCTACTATAGATGAGGCTCTCACCAGGGTCTCTTCTATACCCCGTAACAATGCTCTCTCTCCCCAACCCCCCCACTAGAAACAAGGGCAGAGTCCCCCTGGTCCTCACCTTCCACCCCACTAGCCGGCACATACAACAAATAGTCCTCCGTCATTTTTGCCACCGCCAACGTGACCCGACCACTCGCCACATCTTCCCATACCGCCCCCCCCCCCCCCCTCCGTCTGCTTTCTGCAAAGACTGCTCCCTCCGTAATTCCCTGGTCAATTCTTCCCTTCCCACCCATACCACCCCCTCCCCGGGCACTTTCCATTGCAACCACAAGAAATACTACACTTGTCGCTTTACCTCCCCCCTCAACTCCATTCAAGGACCTGAGCAGTCGTTCCAGGTGCGACAGAGGTTCACCTGCACCTCCTCCAACCTCATCTATTGCATCCGCTGCTCTAGATGTCAGCTGATCTACATCGGTGAGACCAAGTGTAGGCTTGGCGATCGTAGGCCTACCTGATCCCCCGGTGGCTCAGCACTTCAACTCCCCCCATTCCGAATCCGACCTTTCTGTCCTGGGCCTCCTCCATGGCCAAAGTGAGCACCACTGGAAATTGGAGGAGCAGCACCTCATATTTCGCTTGGGCAGTTTATACCACAGCGGTATGAACATTGACTTCTCCAATTTTCGGTAGCCCTTATTGTTTCCTCCTCTTCTCAGCTCTCCCTCAGCCCTCTGGCTCCTCCTCTTCCTTTCTTCTTCCCGCCCCCACCCTACATCAGTCTGAAGAAGGGTTTCGGCCCGAAACGTGGCCTATTTCCTTCGTTCCATAGATGCTGCCACACCCAATGAGTTTCTCCAGCACTTTTGTCTACCTTATAGTTTAATGCACAGTGTTCTCATCTCTGAGTAACAGACTGTGGCTTAAAGTTCACTGCAGCAGTAAACTCAATGGAGGCACAAGGAACTGCAGACTCTGGAACCTTGAGCAGAGCGCAGAGTGCTGGAGGAACTCAACGGGTCAGGGAGCATCTGTGGAGGGAATGGATCGACCACATTTCGGTTCTCAAGTACAGCCCCGACCTGAAACATCGTCTATCCATTCCCTCCACAGATGCCGCCGGACCCACTGAGTTATATTCTAGCACTTTGTAATAAGCTCTCAGCTGGTCATAATTTCATAAGTGATAGTAGCACAATTAGGCCATTCAGCCCATCAAATTACTCTGCTATTCAATCATGGCTGATCTATCTCTCCCTCCTAACCCCATTCTCCTGCCTTCTCCCCATAACCCCTGACACTCATACTAATGCTGATCAATAGTCAACTTTCAAATAACGTCACAGAAAGTGATTGCTTGGTTACTTAATTAATTTTTATTTGTACATAGATTGACTAATGTGATGATCGGTTTAGCAATGACGAGGGTGCAAAACATTCCTAATTAGCTGCAGAGCTTTTTGGATTTCCAAGGATTGTGAAAGGAACCATATCTTCATTATTTTTAATTAGATTGAAATTGTTTGGTCATTTTTCCCAGAGTAGGTCTTTGAGATGATAAACTTGCTAACTAAGTTTTTACTAACTGTTTTTTTTAAACTTATAATACACTGAAGAATATTTTTTTTAAAACACCAATTTAACATTGAATTCGCCAAATGATAGGTAAACAATCATCCCCTCAATTTCCCCCCTCTCTTCCCCGTACCCCACCCGTATGCTCACCCATATCTCCCTTTCCACCCCCCACATCTACTTCCATCTATATTCCATCCTCTGGCTTCATATTTTGCAAATTTTCTATCCTTATATCACACTTTTTATCTCTTCATCTTTGGCCATTTTTCCAACCATCTTCCAATCAACCCTCACCCCTCCTCCTGTATCTACCTATCACTTATAGTCACAAAATGCTGGAGTAACTCAGCAGGTCAGGCAGCATCTCAGGAGAAAAATAATGGGTGACGTTTTGGGCTGAAACACTTCCTCAGTTCCTGAGCCGCTGAGTGCCAGCGCTTTGTGTCTTTTTTTTTAGCATTCCGGCATCCGCAGTTTCTTGTGTCATCAATTAGTGGTGTGTGTGTGTGTGTGTGTGTGTGTGTGTGTGTGTGTGTGTGTGTGTGTGTGTGTGTGTGTGTGTGTGTGTGTGTGTGTGTGTGTGTGCGTGTGTGCGTGTGTGCGTGTGTGCGTGTGTGTGTGTGTGTGTGTGTGTGTGTGTGTGTGTGTGTGTGCGTGTGTGCGTGTGTGTGTGTGCGTGTGCGTGTGTGTGTGCGCGTGTGCGTGTGCGTGTGTGTGTGTGTGCAAGTGTGTGTGTGTGCAAGCACATGTGTGCAAGTGTGCTTGTGCATATGTGTGTTGTATATTGGGAGGCGAGAAGGGCAGAGTGTCGGTAGGGACCCCAAGAGCCCCATTACCATCCCAGGCTGACCTGATTCAACATTCATCCAGCTCTGCCATTCGGGAAGAAACCCTTTTGCACAAAACAATCATCATGTGAAAACAATCACTTAGTGTGGAAATTGGGATTGTGGAATGTTTAGTTTAGAGATACAGAGTGGAAACAGACTCTTCAGCCCACCGAGCCCATCCGACCAGCGATCCCCGTACACTAAAACTACCCTACACATTATGGACAATTTTTACCAAAGCCAATTAACCTAAAAAACCTGTACGTCTTTGGGGTGTGGGAGGAAACCGCAGCACTAGAGGAATACCCACGCGGTCACGGGGAGAACGTGCAAACTCCGTACAGACAGCACCTGTAGTCAGGATCAAACCCGGGTCTCTGCCGCTGCACCACCATGCGACCACTGCCACTGTGCCACCAATGTGCTGAAACCACGGGGCAGAGTCGACACCTTACAATCTCTTACTACACCCATCAAAACCCTTAATCACAAGCAGGTGTTTTAAAAAGCTAAACCGAACTGAATCATTTGCCGTTAATCCTTCCGACTCCCACGCCCAACAACGCATGACAGAATTCTCCAGAAGAGCAGAAGAAATTATCACCAAAATTCTTGGAAAGTTCAGAGCTCCAGCATCTTGTGGATGTGAATTTTAGTTCAGGCTAGTTTAGAGATATAGTGTGGAAGCAGACCCTGTGGCCCACCCAGTCCGCACCAACCAGCAAGTTCAATGCGACACACCTGTGACAATTTTACCGAAGCCAATTAACCTACAAACCTGTACGTCTTTGGAGTGTGGGAGGAAACCGGAGCGACCGCAGAAAACCCATGTATTCACAGGGAGAACGTGCAAACTCCATACAGACAGCACCCATGGTCAGGATCAAACCTGTGTCTCTGGCGCTGGAAGGCAGCAACTCTACCACTGCGCTACCATGCCACTCACTTTTGATCTAATTCTTTTTGATCTATGCTGACCTTAAGGAAAACCAGGAAAAGTTTAATCACGGACACAAGAATCAGATGCAAGGACTCGCAGTCTGAAGAAGGCTTTCATCCCGAGAGTGCTCTCTGTACGGAGTTTGTACGTTCTCCCCGTGACCGCTTGGGTTTTCTCCGGGAGCTCCAGTTTCCTCTCGCACTCCAAAGGCAAACAGGTTTGTAGGCTAATTAGCTTGGTATAAAATTGTAAATTGTCCCTAGTGTGTGTAGGACAGTGTTAGTTTGTGCAGGGATCGCTGGTCGGTACGGACTTGGTGGGCGGAAGGGCCTGTTTCCATGCATTATCTCTAAACTAAGCTAAACTGGACAAAGTATCTGAAGAAGGGTCTCGGCCCGAAACGTCACCTATTCCTTTTCTCCTGAGATGCTGCCTGTCCCGCAGAGTTGCTCCAGCATTTTGTGTCTATCTTCGGTGAACACCAGCATCTGCAATTCCTACTTAAACATAAACTGCAGATGTTGGTTTCTTTCCTATGGCAGCAGGATAATAATGTTCTTCTCAAAGCAGGTTGGAGTAGGAACAGGTAAAAAATGTCCATGATACGGGCGGTCACGGTGGCGCAGCGGTCGAGTTGCTGCCTTTCAGCGAATGCAGCGCCGGAGGCCCGGGTTCGATCCCTATCACAGGGGCTGTCTGTACAGAGTTTGTACGTGACCCAAGTGGGGTTTCTCCGAGATCTTCGTTTTCCTCCCACACTCCGAAGACTTATCGGTTTGCAGGTTAATTGGCATGGTAAATATAAAAATTGTCCCTGGTGAGTGTCGGATAGTGTTCATGTGTGGGGATCGCTGATGGGCGCGTGCCCTGTGAGCCGAAGGGCCAGATTCCGTGCCGTCTCTCTAAACTAAATAAACTAAACTAAACCTGCCTGCTGATCCCCACAAGTCCTGAAAACACAGCCAGTGAGTCACTAAAGACTGAACTATACAGATTTTGCCATTGAATATCACTGCCTCTTTCATTATCTTTGATTGTTGTTTATCTCAATGAGAGATCTTGTGAGAATTAATTATTTATCTCAACAAAGTATTAGATCAAAGGCCTATCATCTAAAGCGTGATGCAAAACCTGAAAAGCCCACATATTCAATGTTTCATTCCGCGGCACATTACTTGATTAAAAAAAAACTCTGCACTAATTCTTTCAGAAAGATATTTGCACAAAATTTAAAAATAGGGCGGCACCGTGGTGTAGCGGTAGAGCTACTGCTTTACGGCGCCAGAGACAGAGAAACATAGAAAATAGGTGCAGGAGGAGGCCATTCGGCCCTTCGAGCCAGCACCACCATTCATTATGATCATGGCTGATCGTCCCCAATCAATAACCCGTGCCTGCCTTCTCCCCATATCCCTTGATTCCACTAGCCCTGGAGCTCTCTGGAACTCTCTCTTAAATCCATCCAGTGATTTGGCCTCCACTGCCCTCTGTGGCAGGGAATGCCAGAAATTCACAACTCTCTGGGTGAAAAAGTTTTTTCTCACCTCAGTCTTAAATGGCCTCCCCTTTATTCTAAGACTGTGGCTCCTGGTTCTGGACTCGTCCAACATTGGGAACAATTTTCTTGCATCTAGCTTGTCCAGTCCTTTTATAATTGTATATGTTTCTATAAGATCCTCCCTCATCCTTCTAAACTCCAGTGAATACAAGCCTAGTCTTTTCAATCTTTCCCCATATGACAGTCCCGCCATCCCAGGGATCAACCTCGTGCACTGCTCCGGGTTCGAACCTGACTACAGGCGCTGTCTGTACGGAGTTTGTACTTTCTCCACGTGACCTGCGTGGGTTTTCTCCGAGATCTTCGGTTTCCTCCCACACTCCAAAGATGTACGGGTTTGTAGGTTCATTGGCTCGGTGTAATTGTAAAAAGTGTCCCTTGTGTGTGTAGGGTCGTGTTAATGTTCTCAGATCGCAGGTCAGTGTGGACTCGGTGGGCCGAAGGTCCTGTTTCCGCGCTTTATCTCTAAACTAAACTAAACTAAAAAAAAACACAACTGACTAATATTTTAATCATTGTGCAAATTGCAAATGTTTAATGTGCAGTTTTAATTTTTAGGAACTACGACAATTAAAATAAATTAATGGAACTGACAAATGAACGTTGTTCAGCATAATCTAATCCAGTTTCGCTGCCTGGATCAGAGGGTATTAGCTGTAAAGGGAGGTTGGCCAAACTCAAATTACTTTTTCTGGAGCATCGGAGGTTGAGAGTCGACCTGCCAGAAGTGTATAAAATTAGGGAAGTCCTATCCTATCAATGCTTATCCTATTTCCCTGCATTTGGTCCATATCTCTCTATTCCTTTACTCTTCATGTACTAGTCCAAATGCTTTTTAAACACTGCGACTGTACTTGCTCCAGCACATCCTCTGACCGCTTGATCCATGTACCCACTGCCCTCTGTGTGAAAAACTAGCACCCCAATCTCCTTTGAATATTTCCCCTCTCTTTTAAGAGACCTGGGAGAACTATATGGAATTATGACGGGCATACATACTGTACATACACCATCCAGGTTAAAGCAGCTCTCCAGCTTGGCATAGTTTCAACGCCCTTCTTGGTTGGAAGTGCAAGGTAGTTTTGTGTTTAGGAACTGGAGCCTCTAAAAATATGAAAGATTATTTTTTTGTGGTGCTGGCTCGGAGGGCCGAATGGCCTACTCCTGCACCTATTGTCTATTGTCTATGCCAACGGTGGTGATAAAAAGAAAAGCATTGATTTCAAAGGTCTTTCATTGTCACGTGTACCAACAAAGGTTCAGTGATATTCGATTTTCAAACTTAGAGTGAAAATTAATAGTCGATCAACATGAATATTGGCATTGCCTTCGATTGCTTCTTTCACATTGGGAACATACTCTGGTGAGATCCTCAGAATATTAGGATGGATGGAATGTGAAGTCCTTGATGACGAGTTACCGATTACAGTTGATTATGTTAATTGACTGATTCTGCGGGGGAAGAGATAGGTTGTACGAGTGGATAATGGTTTGGCTTGATGTATATACACCCCATAATTGGATGGATGCAGGTCTGAATGTTGAAGTTACACCTCCTCTCCTAGACACTATGAGATGTTGGCCACAAATGGAGACACAAAGTAGTAAATCAAGATGTTTGCTAATGAATAGTTAGAGGTAGTAATTATGAAGATGTGGGGGCTGGAGGATTTGTCTCTTGGCATGGCATTAACAAAGATACTGAAGATGCAGTCAGTGGATCAGCAGTAGGTCTATGTTGAAGAACGCAGCCTCCTAGAGTATGCACAAAATGCTGGAGTAACTCAGCGGGACGGGCAGCATCTCTGGAGAGAAGGAATGGGTGACATTTCAGGTCCGAAACATCACCTATTCCTTCTCTCCAGAGATGCTGTCTGTCCCGGTGAGTTTCTCCAGCATTTTGTGTCTATCTTTGGTTTAAACCAGCATCTGCACTTCATTCCTATCCTGGAGTGTATCCCAGGTATGTATGTAGCATGCACAACTATTCCAATCTGCTCATAATGGAATATATGTTTTGGCATCTGAATGTTTTGTACTACAGGATATGTTTAACGTAGAAACAATGGGCTGAAGAAACTCAGCGGATCAGTCGGCATCTATGGGGAAAAAGGATAGGTGGCATTTCAGGTTGGGAGAAGGGTCCTGACCCAAAGCGTCACCTATCCCTTTTGCTCCAGAGATGCTGCCTGACCTGCTGAGCTACTCCAGTAGATTGTCATCTTGTCGTGGTGGAGAGGCTTGTGTGGTCCTGAGATCCTGAGAGCGATGCCGTCTGGAGCTATGCTCCTGGTAGGGCCACCCATGGCAGTAAGGTCGAGGGGGAGGACTCTGACAAAGAGCAATCCAACCAAGACCTCAACGGTGGAACAGGCGGAGGACGATGGCTGACCTTAGTGGAGCGTCACAACGGCTGGGAAGGTGGATGAAGGCTGCAGCAGAAAAGGGTCTCTGGTCGTCTTGGACTCCATGCCACTGGATCCTGACCCAGATCTGTCAAGGACTGTGGGGTGGCTGTCTGTGCACCAGTCTCCCCACGTTAAACAAAGTCATGCACTGACGTCCTCCAACCCTGGAGACACCCATGTTCAGCCATGAGCGAAGAGGGCCTAAGAAGACAGTTCCTCTGGATAAAAGGAATGGGTGACGTTTTGGGTCAAGACCCTTCTTCGACCCGAAACATCGCCCATTCCTTCTCTCTGGATATGGTGCCTGTCCCGCTGAGTTACTCCAGCATTTTGTGTCTATCTTCGGCATGAACCAGCATCTACAGTTCCTTCCTATGACCAGATATGTTTAAGGTAGACAAAAATGCTGGAGAAACTCAGCATCTATGGAGCGAAGGAATAGGTGACGTTTCGGGACATCACCCTTCTTTTAACTACCTCAACTTCTCCACTCCCCTTTCTCACTCTAACCTCTCTAAGAAGTTCTCCAGCATTTTTGTCTACCTTCGATTTTTCCAGCATCTGCAGTTCTTTCTGAACCAGATATGTTTAGTTTAGTTAATTATTGTCGCATATAACAAGGTACCATTAAAGCTTTTGTTTGTGTGCTATCCAGTCAAAGAAAAGACAAACAATTCGTCCTCAGTGCACAGATATTTTAAAGGATAAAGGGTACAACATTTAGTGTAAAGATTTACCATTGACAATTGATAAAGCCCAATTAAAGACAGTCCGAAGATCTCCTATGAGGTAGATGGGAATTGTTCTGATTAAATGAACTTGAGATGAAGTGTAATATATCATGAAGAATATAGAAAAGACAAATACTAGTTGTTCACTAATCTGAGGAAAGACATTCTTGCCATGGAGGGAGTACAGAGAAGGTTCACCAGGCTGATTCCTGGGATGGCGGGATTCCTGGGATGGCGGGACTTCCATATGAAGTAAGACTGGATAGACTCGGCTTGTACTCGCTAGAATTTAGAAGATTGAGGGGGGATCTTATAGAAACTTACAAAATCCTTAAGGGGTTGGACAGGGTAGATGCAGGAAGATTGTTCCCAATGTTGGGGAAGTCCAGGACATGGGGTCACAGTTTAAGGATAAAGGGGAAATATTTTAGGACCGAGATGAGAAAAACATTTTTCACACAGAGAATGGTGAATCTGTGGAATTCTCTGCCACAGAAGGTTGTTGAGGCCAGTTCATTGGCTATATTTAAGAGGGAGTTAGATGTGGTCCTTGTGGTTAAAGGGATCAGGGGGTATGGAGAGAAGGCAGGTACAGGATACTGAGTTGGATGATCAGCCATGATCATATTGAATGGCGGTGCAGGCTCGAAGGGCCGAATGGCCTACTCCTGCACCTATTTTCTATGTTTCTATGTTCTAACTATGTAAGGTGATAAGAGTACAGGACAAACAGTTTTAGGATAACAAAAACAATTCTTAACAGCCTCCTCTTTGTAGCTATTTTCCTTGGATTCTTACTGTTCTTAGGTGTAGAATGATACAAAAGATACATTTACCATATAATTAGAGCAAACCACACTTTTTATGTACCATCAAGTATACTGTATACTTCTGTAAATGCAGCTTCAATTTATAATTTTATGTTTTTAATACAAATCACACTCTCACATTGATATTACTCTTACAGAAGTATTGCTTACATTACAGTTAAGTACCAATTTTGGTGAGGTAGTGTAATATCGTTTATTCTGGAATCTATTACAAAATATTCGGAGGAATTATAGTAACTACTTTCCAATGTATCTTAGTTAAAAGCTGTCATATTGATAAAATCAAAGTTGTGTAACTAACAATGGACAGTTACGATGGAACAATGGACAATGAGGACCTGGCATGCGGGGGGGCACCATGGGGGCGGGGGGGCTGTAGGGGAGGGGGAGAACAAAGTGGGACCTGGCGCGGATACTGTGTATATTCTATAACTTTGTCAACGCCCTTATGTGGCGACTATTCAGGATCAGTTCCTGTGGATTGAAGGGTAGCTAATGCTATCCCACATTTTACGAAAGGCGGGAGAGAGAAAACTGGAAATTATAGACCAGTTAGACTGACATCGGTGGTGGGGAAGATGCTGGAGTTAATTATAAAAGATTAAATAGTGGCACATTTGGATAGCAGTAACAGGATCGGTCCGAGTCAGCATGGATTTACGAAGGAGAAATCATGCTTGACTAATCTTCTGGAATTTCTTGAGGATGTAACTAGGAAAATGGACAAGGGGGAGCCAGTGGATGCAGTGTACCTGGACTTTCAGAAAGCATTTGATAAGGTCCCACATGGGAGATTAGTGGACAAAATTAGGGCACATGGTATTGGGGATAGAGTGCTGACATGGATAGAAAATTGGTTGGCAAACAGGAAACAAAGAGTAGGGATTAACGGGTCCCTTTCAGAATGGCAGGCAGTGACTAGTGGGGTACCACAAGGCTCAGTGCTGGGACCGCAGCTATTTACAATATACATCAATAATTTAGATGAAGGGATTCAAAGTAACATTAGCAAATTTGCAGATGACACAAAGCTGGGAGGCAGTGTGAACTGTGAGGAGGATGCTATGAGAATGCAGGGTGACTTGGACAGGTTGGGTGAGTGGGCAGATGCATGGCAGATGCAGTTTGATGTGGATAAATGTGAGGTTATCCACTTTGGCAGCAAAAACAGGAAGGCAGATTATTATCTAAATGGTGTCAAGTTGGGAAAAAGGGAAGTACAACAGGATCTGGGGGTCCTTGTTCATCAGTCACTGAAAGTAAGCATGCAGGTACAGCAGGCAGTGAAGAAAGCGAATGGCATGTTGGCCTTCATAACAAGAGGAGTTGAGTATAGGAGCAAAGAGGTCCTTCTGCAGTTGTATAGGGCCCTGGTGAGACCACACCTGGAGTATTGTGCGCAGTTTTGTCACCTAATTTGAGGAAGGATATTCTTGCTATTGAGGGAGTGCAGCGTAGGTTCACAAGGTTAATTCCCGGGATGGCGGGACTTTCATATGCTGAGAGAATGGAGCGGCTGAGCTTGTATACTCTGGAATTTAGAAGGATTAGAGGGGATCTTATTGAAACATATAACATTATTAAGGGTTTGGACACGTTAGAGGCAGGAAACATGTTCCCGATGTTGCGGGAGTCCAGAACCAGGGGCCACAGTTTAAGAATAAGGGGTAAAGCATTTAGAACGGAGATGAGGAAACACTTTTTCACATAGAGAGTTGTGAGTCTGTGGAATTCTCTGCTTCGGAGGGCGGTGGAGGCCGGTTCTCTGGATACTTTCAAGAGAGAGCTTGATGGGGCTCTTAAAGATAGCGGAGTCAGGGGATATGGGGAGAAGGCAGGAACGGGGTACTGATTGGGGATGATCAGCCATGATCACATTGAATGGCGGTGCTGGTTCGAAGGGCCGGATGGCCTACTCCTGCATTTATTGTCTATTGTCTATTTCCATTATTTGCATACCTTGGGCATGCACGCAAAGAATTTCACTGTGGCTTGTCACATGTGACAATAAAGTATTCATTCATTCACTCATTTAAAACCTATTGACTAAACATTTTCTATTTCCCCCCCCCCAAAATTCTAAGCAAGTAGACAATGGAATGATCTAACTTATGCATCTTTGATGCTTGTGTGGACAGTTAATATTAACTAGCTGTATTTATCCTTTTGTTATCTAGTGAAGGTTAAATAAAACTGATAAAGAACATTTTGTAATAGCTGTGCCAATAAATTTGGTGTTAAGGCCAACGCATTAACATATCAATGTGCAAGCTACTTCCAATTTTAAAAAAACGCTTCACTCCTGTACAGTTTAGTTTATTGTCAAGTGTACTGAGGTATAGTGAAATATCTTTTGATGATGAATGTTCCTTATGTTCCGATTTTGTTCGTGAAGGGTATTTTGGGTGGCACAATAACGCAATGGTGGAATTGCTGCCTTACAGCACCAGCAACCCAGGTTCGATCCTGACTAGGGGTGCTGACTGGACAGTTTGTACGTTTTCCCGTTTTCTCCTGGTGCTCCAGTTTCCTCCTGCACTCACCAAAGACATTCAGGTTTGTAGGTTAATTGGCTCCTGTAAATTATAACTTCCCCCGAGTCTGTAGCACGGAGCTAGAGTAGGGGGTGGTTGATTGCTGGTCGCCGCGGACTCAGTGGGCTGAAGCACCTGTTTCCACACTGTATCTCTGAAGTCTACATTCTAAAGGGTAACCCAAACAAAAACAAAATTAATCAACGTGAATGCTAACTTATTGCTTTGTTACAGTTACATTCTACCCCACCATAAGTGGCTCTGAACATTGAATTTAAGCCATTGCCGCATATAATTGGGATTTGGGTTTCAATTGAATACACTTTATAAATAAAGGCACTGAAGATAATGTTGGTGTATTTTTGAAGTCAAGCACTGAGCTTATGAAAATATATTTTTCTCTGTGTGTTGGGATGATACGATAGAATTGCTTTCTAAAGGTCAATAAAATCTTATTTTGCTTCTTTAGGCAGAACATGAATCCGACATAAAGTCCAATGTGTATCGTGTGCTCATCTGCTTACTAACAAGTACTAGAATAGTGTTGAACATGAGAGACACTGTTATCTGAATGGAGGAGAAAATTAAATTGTAGATTTAATGCAAGTCTTTTTAATAACGGGACAGAAATACCCTGTGAAAGACGACATCCATTTCATGCAATTGACAATCATATACTTTTGCTCAAATGTTATTACTCCTTTAGGATATTTAATTTTAAGGCATTGTTCACATTTTATAAGCATGGGTGGTTTGTGACATTATGCTGAGGAAATTATGACATTTACTCAGGTTTTTAGTTTAGTATTAGTTTAGAGATCCAGCGCGGAAACAGACACTTTGGCCCACCCAGTCTGCGCCGACCAGGGTTCCATGTCACACTAACACTATCCTACACACACTGGGGACAATTTACAATTATACCAAGCCAAGAAACCTACAAAACTGTACGTCTTTGGAGTGTGGGATAAAAAAAAAATTAAACCACACAGGTCACGGAGAGAACGTGCAAACTCCGTACAGACAGCACCCGTAGTAGGGATCGAACCCGGGTCTGTAAGGCAGCAACTCTACCGCTGCATCACCCCGAAATTTGCTGAAATGTTATGAATCCTTTAGGATATTTAATTTTAAGGCATTGGTCACATTTTTTAAGCATGGTTGGTTTGTGACATTATGCAGAGGAAAATATGACATTTACTCATGTTTAGCTGAATGTGAAAAGGCCTTCAATGTAATGGGGATTTTTTTTTACAATTCTTGAGGCTAAAATGCATGAGATCCAGCTGTATCAACTTTCTTCTATAGCAGGCCTCTGCTCAGTCCGTCTTAACCAACCTGATCTCCCGGTTGCTCAGCATCCTAACTCTCCCTCCCGTTCCCAATCTGACCTTTCTGTCCTGGGCCTCCTCCATTGTCACCCTGAAATTGGGGGGCCTGAACATCGGGCCGCCCGTAGCGACGACTACAGAGGTCTCGGGGATGCCCCGACCACGGGTGAACATCTGAGGAAGAGACTGACTTTGGTGCCTTCCCTCACAGTGGGAAACTTTGATCCTTCAATTCAATTCAAATTTAATGTCATTGCACAGATACAAGTATGGGTACAACGAAATGCAGTTTAGTGTCAATACGTAGTGATAGCAATGTTTAGGTAAATACTGATAAATAAATACAGATGTGGGAATCTATCGGCGGGACTCCGAGTTCAGCAGTGCGATGGTGTTATTGTAGAAGCTACACCTCATCCTGCTGGTGCGGGACCTGAGGCTCCTGTACCGCCTCCCCGATGGTAGGAGGGCAAACAGTCCATGGTTAGGGTGGGAGGGGTCCTTGATGATCTTCCCGGCCCGTCTCAGACACCGTTTCCGGTGGAGGGCATCCAAAGCAGGGAGCGGGGCACCGATGATGTGCTGGGCGGTTTTCACCACCCGTTGTAGTGCCTTCCTGTCTGCTACGGTGCAACTGCTGTACCATACCGTAAAGCAGGTGGTCAGGATGCTTTCGATGGTACAGCGGTAGAAGTTGGTCAGGATCTGGGGGGACAGGTGGGCTTTTTTGAGCCTCCTCAGGAAATAAAGGCGCTGCTGCGCCTTTTTGACCAGCTTGGAGGTGTTGAGGGACCAGGACAGATCCTCCGAGATGTGTACCCCGAGGAATTTGTAGTTGGAGACCCGCTCCACCTCAGTCCCGTTTATATGGATGGGGGTATGTCTGCCCCCTCTGTTCTTCCTGAAGTCGACAATGATCTCCTTCGTCTTTTGGGAGTTAAGGACGAGGTTGTTATTGGCACACCAGGTTGTCAGGTGCTGGACCTCCTCCCTGTAGGCTGACTCGTCGTTATCGCTGATCAGTCCTACCACCGTGGTGTCGTCGGCAAATTTTATGATGGCGTTGGAGCTAAACTTAGGGATGCAGTCATGGGTGAAGAGAGAGTAGAGGAGAGGACTGAGCACACAGCCTTGTGGCACGCCAGTGTTCAGTGTTATAGTGGAGGAGGTGAGGTTGTTGATCCTAACAGACTGGGGTCTGTTAGTGAGGAAATCCAGTGTCCAATTGCAGAGGGAAGTGGAGATGCCAAGACCGCTGAGTTTGGTGATCAAGCTAGCGGGTATGACAGTGTTAAAGGCGGAACTGAAGTCGATGAACAGCAGCCTGATGTAGGTGTTATTGCTGTCCAGGTGGGTCAGGGCAGAGTGTAGGGCCGCAGATATGGCGTCTTCTGTTGACCTATTGGTCCGGTAGGCAAACTGGTGGGGGTCCAGTGTGGGGGGGAGGCTGGCTTTGAGGTGAGCCAAGATCAGCCGCTCGAAGCACTTGGCGATGACAGGGGTGAGTGCCACTGGCCGGAAATCATTGAGACTCCCTGTCGCTGATTGTTTGGGCACTGGCACAATGGTAGATGTCTTGAGGCAAGTGGGGACGACACCCTGGGCCAGTGACAGATTGAAAATGTCAGTGAGGACCAGGGATAGTTGTCCAGCACATGCCCTGAGCACCCGCCCGGGGATGCCATCGGGGCCGGCAGCTTTGTGCTCATTCACCTTGCTCAGTGCATCCTGAACAGCAGAGGTGGAGAGACTGAGGGGTTGTTCATGCGGGGGTGGAGCACCTTTGATGGCAGGAGTTTTGTTGTCCCGGTCGAAGCGGGCGTAGAAATAGTTTAGCTCGTCAGGAAGGGAGGCATTGTCTGGGGGGGGAGTGTTAGCTTTATGGTAATCGGCAATGGATTTGATTCCTTGCCACATGCGCCTGGGGTCAGAGTTATTTCGGAAATGCTCCTCAATCCGCCGTTTGTGATTAAGTTTAGCATTCCTGATTCCCTTTTTCAGATTGGCCCTGGATGAGCTGTAACCCTCAGCATCGCCAGATTTAAAAGCGGCGTCGCGAGCCTTCAGCAGGAGTCTGACCTCCCTGTTCATCCACGGCTTCTGGTTAGGGAAGGTCCTTATTACTTTGTGTGTAGTGACGTTGTCCGTGCAGAATTTTATGTAGTCCAGAACGGTTGAGGTGTATGAGTTAATGTCCACATGGGAGTTGAAGGTGGCCTGGGTGGCAAACAGACTCCAGTCTGTTTGCTGAAACTGTTCCTGTAAGACAGAGACAGCCCCCTCAGGCCAGACCTTCACTGACCTCACGGAAGGTTTCACACGTCTGATCAGAGGTGTGTATTTGGGGAGCAGGAACAGAGAGAGGTGGTCAGACTGTCCCAGGTGGGGGGGGGGAGGGCTTTGTATGCATCAGCAATGTTGGTGAATACTAGGTCCAGAGTCTTGTTACCTCTGGTTGGGCAGGAGACATGTTGGTGGAATCTGGGGAGTACAGTTTTGAGGTTAGAGTGGTTGAAATCACCTGCAGCAATAAAAGCCCCCTCTGGGTGTGCAGTTAGTTGTCTGCTGATAGCAGCTTGCAGCTCCTCCATTGCTAGCCTGGCATTAGCGTCTGGGGGTACATAGACTGCAGTGATAACAGTCGATGTAAATTCCCTGGGCAGATAGAAGGGCCTGCACTTTATCATCAGGTATTCCAGGTCAGCAGAGCAGTGACTACCAATCCTGACAGCATCTGTACACCATGAGTTATTCACATAAATGCACAGTCCGCCGCCCTTGGTCTTACCGGAGTCCTCCGCTGTTCTATCGGCCCTGAAGACAGTGCGCCCCTCCAGCTCGATGGCGTTGTCTGGGATGTTGTCGGTGAGCCATGTTTCGGTGAAGACCATGGCGTTGCAGTCGGCGATCCGTTTGTGTGTGGTGATCCGCAGCCGCAGTTCGTCGATCTTACTCACCAGGGACCGGACATTCGCGAGGAAAATGCTGGGCAGAGCTGGCTGGTGCGGGTTTGATCTCAGCCTCGCTCGACAGCCTCCGCGCTTCCCACGTCCTGCTTGCACTTCCTGTCGGGAGAGCTGGCCCGCTAGACCCCGGTGTCCTGACGATCTCCGGCGGCAGTTGAAAGTCGCTTCTGCGGCTTGTTACATGCAGACGGCCGAGCTCCAGTAGCTCCTGACGGCCGTACAGAGTCTTCGCTCGAGTGCTCCGGGCGAAAACTAGGTTAATTATTAACAGGACTAAAAAAAAATTGCTAAAACTACGGGGATGTGCTGTGTGGGGATGTTTTATGTTGAATTCTATCTACTCCATGTTGTGTTCTTTATTTTTTACTGTATGGCTGTATGGTGATTTCATTTCACTGTGCCAACTGGCACATGTGACAAATAAATGTATCTTGTATCTTGTCAAAGTGCGGCCCAGCGCAAATTGGAGGAGCAGTTCCTCATAGTTTGCTTTGGTAGTTTACACCCCAGCGGTATGAACACTTGCACATTGAGGTTCAGTACCCGAGCATCTGCAGCATATTGTTGGCTTCAGTCAACTATGCCTATTTTAAAAACATGTTTGCCATTGGAGATGTTACAAGTAAGTTATTAATTGCGCAGCAAAGAAAGTATTTTATCGATACGCTAATGAATGAAAGAATTTAACCCACCATATGAAGCTAGTGCACTTAAAACAAATCCTATTGACGAAACTGGGCATTCTCAATGGCTCACAAACTAAAAGTACAATAGTCACATAGAACGAGTTTAAATTAGTGCCATGTACTGTGAGTGAAGAATGGTTAAGGTGCAACAGAGTCAGACAGAAAGTACTGTGATAGAAATAACCAATTATAATTTTAAATATTTAATTTGCTTTCATGTGCAATTAGTTAAACTATTGAAGTTGTTTGAAGTTATTCTAAAGCTCTTATAAGCAGTAATATGTTTTCTTAATTATAATTTAATTAAAATGAGGCAAAAATAGTGTCATCTTTGTAGTAGGAATGATGTACAATAACGATTTGACCGTATCACAATTTTATCAAAATTGTGAATGCAAAAATAATCAATATACCGAATTGCTGTTGAAACTAACTTGCTGAAGGTAAATGTTATGAATTGAGCACAGGGGATTGTTTCAAAATAATTAATATGATTAATTGCACCAAGAATATAACTCCAGGGAAACGTTCATAGTTCAATAATTAAATAAATGAAATTATGCAATTTTTCCTTATTTAATTTACCCACCAGTTTGAAAAGGAATACGTGGTTAAATCAAATCTAATCATATTTAATGCTTATGAGTCATTGTTAGATGGTGCTATATTGGATTTACATAGTTTAATGTTCAGTATTTCTTTTTATCAAGAGGTTTAAATGCATAGAAATTGGATCAAGTTGCACCAGGCTTCCAGAGACCATCCAGTGCAACTAGTAGTAATGTCAGAGAGCTGCCTTGTAGATTTGTGAAGTCTGTAACTCTCATTCCAGGACCTCCCAGTGTCCATTATTCTATAGCAACATGCATTTACAAGAAGGGTCTCAACCCGAAACGTCACCTACTCCTTCTCTCCAGAGATGCTGCCTGTCCCGCCGAGTCACTCCAGCATTTTGTGTCCATCTTCGGTTTAAACCAGCATTTGCAGTTCCTTCCTATGCATTCAGAAGCCACTTCTTGCAGCTCAGTGGTATGAATATTGATTTCTCTAACTTCATGTAACCCTTGCATCTCTCTCTGTCCCTCCCCCACCAAAGTCATTTTTACGAGCTTCAAATCAGTCTTGTTGCATCTCATTATCTGTGACTTGTTTTCACCTAGGCCACAGCTAACAATGGCCTGTTCCCTTTATCATCTTTACTTTTTTGCATATCCTTCATTCATCTTTCTTGTATTACTAAAAGTCTTAACTTGACCACTTCCTGTTGTTCTGCATATTGATTTTAGAAACAACATTGCCATCTTACTCAGAGCACCCCTCCGCTGTGGTTATTTGTAATCAGTCACCCCATCCCAGAAACAACAGTACTTAAAGAAGAACATTTGTTTTACTAATTTACAAGCATGCACCATACATAGTCCGTTGATCCATATCCAGCAAAATGTTGTGATAATTGCATAAAAGCTCTAAGAAATTTGGTGTGGAATGATAATCCATCTCAGCACTCATTTAGGCAAGTCCCAAGCTATAGATAATTTTCCCCCACCACCCCAATCCCCCTCGCCCGATCTTCATTGAACCTACCATTTGAAAGATCTTTTACTCAGCTGGCGTAACGTTTCCTTCCTATCAAAATCTCTGTGTAGTATCTCTGTCCCTATCTTCAAATTCCCACTTTGTCGAAATACAGCTTTCGACTTAAAAATTTCGCAGCAGGATTGCGATTAGTCGATTCCCACGCATTTTCAATCATCGTTCGATTCAGTATAATTTTCACACCTGGTTGATGTAGTTTTTTAAAAAGGATACAATACATTACAATAGATTGTTTCAAGCATACCCAGTACTAAATGCACAAACATTAAGGTGGTTACTGATGTTGCAAACGGTTATAAATGGATATAGTTTCAAAGTGAAACAGGAGATTTCCGTGTAAAGAATATTTAACCAGAATATAAGGTGAGGTCGCTGCAAAATGCTCACATAAAACAATAGCCGTCAACTCAGGATTGCTTCTTAGCCCTCTGACAGGTGTTTCAATCTAACCTCATAGCTTGCTGTTAATCGATTCATAGCTATTAATTTTCATTCCTGGTCTGTATCGAACTTCTCCAAATGCAAACACTTCCAGTTACACTTCTTGTATGGTGGGAAGGGGAGGGGTGGAAGGGGGGGGGGATGCTAGGATAAAATACCATATATTTGCATTTATATAGCGACTTGAATAACATCCATCATGTTACAATTGCACATCGGTTGAATCACTTGTGAAAGATCCCTCCTTTGTTTAAATAATATGACAGGTTAAACAACATTTAACATAGTTTCAATGCAACTCGAATACAAGATATTCTCAATTTATATTTGCCGGATCCAACCTTTTTAACGCGATTAATATATTGATTATTATGTTGCTTTCAAATTTTCTCAGAAGCCTGAACAAATATTCTGCAAAAGCAAATAAATGATCTTGGTCAATAACAAGAAATTGCATTTAGATAGCGTCTCCAACCAGTCAAGCTTTCCACATGGACAGGTGGGAGACTTAAAAAACAGTATTTGATAGGAAGGAAACGTTACAGCAGCTGAGTAAAAGATTGGTCAAATAATACGTTCAATAAAGATCGGGCGAGGGGGATAGGGGGTGGGGGAAAAGTATCTATAGCTTGGGATTTGCCTAAATGAGTACTGAGATGGATTATCATTCCACACCAAATTTCGTAGACAATAATACCTTTTATGCAATTATCACAACATTATGCTGGATATGGATCAACGGACTATGTATGGTACTTGCTTGTAAATTAGTAAAACAGATGTTCTTCTTTAAGTACTGTTGTTTCTGGGATGGGGTGGCTGATTACAAATAACGTACATTCTTTATTTTGTCATAATGTGGCTGAAACAATGGCATATTTTGTGATATTTATTGAGAGAAAGATACAACTGAGTTACCTTGAAAATATTACCTTGCAACATTCTGCGTGTCTGATAGATATTGTGAAATGGAACTCAGAAATTATGGGAGGATTACATAAAACTACAATTCAAAGGTAATGAATATACTGAGTATTCTTATTTCCATCATTAACATACAATAGTGATATAGGACACCAGGTCCAACTATGGTAAACTCACGAGCTACTACGGTATAACTAGGAGTTAAAAAGTATCCAATTTTTTCCATCCCGAGTATATTTTACTCATGGACATTTTTCAACATGTTGAAAAATCTTCACGAGTTACCACGGGGGTGGAAGATTGCAACCTTCACGTGGTCCGCCCTGTTTCGACTAATGCAATCAACTCGATGTGCACAAATGGTAGATCAAATAGAACAAGTTGTCCTACAACTTTAGGCTGTGCACGCCACACGAAGGAAGAAGAAGAAGAAGAAGAAGAAGAAGAAGAGTTACCACGTTTCCCGAGTACCTGCCGTTAGCGCTAAGAGACATCCTGAGCTCCGACATACCCGCTACGTTCATTCTATGTGCTTCCAGGAGTTTGATTTTTTTTTTAACTCGGGAGAGTTCTTGGGTGAACTCGAACAGTGGGACAGGGCTTTAAAGCTGTGTTGCCTTTGGTTTGGAAATGCTAAAGCTGTGTTGCCTACTTAAAGTTGCCTTGCCTAATTAAAGTTGCCTTGCCTTCTATATAATTAAAAATTTAATCTTGACCTCTTCCTGTTTGCGATTTATATTGATTTTAGAAAAAAACGCAACGTACGGCTGTGATCTTTGGCCATCTTACTCAGAGTCCTTCTCCACTCATTAGGTGCCGAGGATTTTTCCCATCGATGAAAAATAAAAGAGTTATTAGTGTTTTTTAAATGTTGAGATTCTCTCTCCTGTCAATCACGCCATGAAGACCACGCCCCTTCTGGTGGGAGGGGGGAGGGACTAAAAAACCCAGAAGTGTGGGCGTGGCTCAGTCTCTGCAAGATGGAGGAGGGAGAGGTCACGACTCACTGTCTTTAGTGGCCTTGCACCCAGCTTGAAATGGTAAGAAACTGCAGTTGAATTTGATGGCCTTGCACCCTGCTTGAAATGGAATTTCAAGGAATAGCCGTAAGTTAACTGCCAGCCCACTAGCCGTGAGTGAGTGAGCTGCCAGCACAACAGGCTTGAGTGATTGAGTTGCCAGCCCAAGAATCCATTCGGCCCACAATGTCCATACTAGCCCTCTGGAAACCAGACCCTTCAGTCCACAACACCCATACTAGCACTCCAGAAAGCCCCCCCCCCCCCACTGGCCACCAATATTGGAATTGGTGGAGAGGTGGAACATTGTGTTGGGGGACCAGCCCTCCCATGTGATGCTGGGACCCAACCGGACTTAGACTAGTCTGTTCTATATCTCTCTATATCACAGTCTATATTTCCTGTTTCCCTTTCCTCTGACTCTCAGTCTGAAGAAAGATCTCAACCCAAAACGTCACCTATTCCTTTTCTCCAGAGATGCTGTCTGATCCGCTGAGTTACTGCAGCTTTTTGTGTCTATCTTTGGTTTCAAGCAGCACCTGCAGTTCCTTCCCACCCACTTCATTTTTACTCACACATATGCCGTACATATTACTCTTTTGCTAATCATGAAGAGAAAAGTATTGATTTTTCTTCGCTACTTTTTAAAAGGGAATTCTGAGCAGGTCTCAAGTGGGTGCGAGAATACAACTTAAGTAGAATCCCCGAAATAGACACAAAGTGCTGGAGTAACTCAATGGGTCAGGCAGCATATCTGGAGACATGGAATAGGCGAGGTAGCAGTAGAGTTGCTGCCTTACAGCGCCAGAGACCCCGGTTCGACTATGGGCGTTGTCTGTACGGTGTTTGTATGTTCTCCCCGTGACCGCATGGGTTTATCCAAGATCCTCAGACGCTTCAAAGACGTACAGGTTTGTAGGTTAATTGACTTGGTATAAGTTTAAATTGTCCGTAGTGTGTGTAGGATAGTGTTATTGTGCGAGGACCGCTGGTCGGTGCGAACTCTGTGGGCCGAAGGGCCTGTTTCCATGCTATATCTCTAAAAACTATCTGTTGCTCTCTGGTATTTTTCTCTTTGCACTAAATGTTGAGCTCATGTGCACCTTGATTGTAGGGTATGAATCGACTGAATAGCACACAGACGCAGCACACAGACGCAGCACACAGAAATAGCTTTTCACTGTATCTCGGTGGGGTCAAGGAAAGAGCATCCAAGTCGCGGCCCTGTTTCCACCAATCTTTCCACCGCCACGCACAGGAAACACAAGAAGAGCAAGACAGGCACCATTGTATGTAGATGCCGAGAAGAGTGTTCAGCTCTGGCTGAACAACTTCTAATCTTATGTGTGGACTCGATAAGAAGAAAGACTGTATCTCATTACACGTGACAATGATAAACCAACACCATTAATGCCAACACCATTAATGTTGCCTTCTCCTTTAGTCTTCAATTCCTCAAGGAAATTTTTGCAGGTAATATCATCTTGTTTGAGAAACATTTAGACGGGTACATGGATAGGCTAGGTTTAGAGGGATATGGGACAAAGGCAGACAGGTGGGACAAGTTTAGATGGGGCATGTTGGTCAGCATGGGCAAGTTGTATGACTCTATGGCCATGAATTCTTAAATAAGAAATAGCGCCAGACGGGATTGGTATATGTCTGCGTACTCTGTCTGCTATTTTAATGAGTAGTATTAATCTGGATTTGCCTTATGCATTTTGCTCTATAAGTTTCAGTTTATCATTGCCAGTAATGAAATATCAAAAAATATCCCCATTAAACAATTTAATCCCTAATCTTTTCTCTCAGCTCAACATTTCTAAAGCGTTTTTATTTTATCCATTTACAGTTCAACTGATCTTAGTTGATGAATTCCAATTTTATCACAATCAGATTAATTAATTTTACATTTGCACACGAAGGGCAAACACAATTTATTATCAGGAAATAAGACATTTTCAAAAGCTGACAGCCTTCTTGGATGTCTAACAGGACTGGAACATATCTTCTTCACCGAGTGTTCCTTGACTTTCAGGGCTTCCTTGTACTTTATCTTACCAATATACAATTCCACTCAATATTCCTGATTTATTTGTATCTATTTGTAAGTATAATGTTGTACAAAACCCAGTTCTATGCATATAATTCTCCTGTATCATTAATTACAATCTGGACCTCTGCATAAATGAAACCAGGCAAATAATTTAACAAATATTATTTGTTATTTTGGACATCCAGAAATTCCAGACAATATCTTCTTTACATAGTCATAAGTTGATTGTCCAGGTTACGCTGAGGCCCTGTGCAAGAAGGGACAGAGCCGGCTGTACTATGTGAGAAGACTCTTGTTCTTTCAATGTCTGCAGTAAGATTCTGCAGATGTTCTACCAGTGCCATCTACTTTGCTGCCATGTGCTGGGGCAGCAGGGCGAAGACCGCGGGCACCAACAGAATTAACAAACTCATCAAGAAGGCTGGCCCCATCCTGGGGACGGAGTTGGATTCATGGGAGGTGGTCTTGGAGGGGAGGATGCTCCCCAAACTGCGGAGCATCTTGGACAATACAGCTCAGCCCCTCCAAGACACACTGGCCAACCCGAGGAGTACTTTCAGCAACAGATTGGTTGCACCAAGATGCAGTACTGAATGCCACAGGAGATCCTTTCTCTCCCCTGGCTATCAAACTGTACATTCCTCCCCTGTACATTCTGTCATGGGGTAGACTGACTCCCCTCCCCAATATTTGCACATCCCCAATCCTTTCCACTCGTCACTTTAATTTCATGTTTCATGGAGCTTCTGCTTTATGACTGTGGGCAGATCCAATTTCTCTCCTGAGATAAATAAAGTTCTATCGTATCGTATTTGCCCAATAAGTTATGGCATAAATTATATGACACTATAAAGTCATGGAAATACACAGCACAGAAGCAGGCCCTTGTGCCCAATGGCCACATCATTCGAATGCAGCATAGTGGCGCAGCGGTAGAGTTGCTGCTTTGTGGTGCCAGAGTTCGATCCGAACTACGGCCGCTGACTGTACGGAGTTTGTACGTTCTCCCTGTGACCTCGTGGATTTCTCCGTGTGCTCCAGTTTCCTCCCACACTCCAAAGACGTTCAGGTTTGCAGGTTAATTGACTTCTGTAAAATTGTAAACATTTGTCCCTCGTAGGGTAGTGTTAGTGTGTGGGTTGATCGCTGGTCTGTTCAGACTCGATGGGTTAAAGGGCCTGTTTCTGCAATGTATCTCTAAAGTCTAAAGTAAAGTCAATCAAGTCGTCCACCTGAGCTAATCATACTTGCCTAGATTTAGCCCATATCCTTGTTGGTCTCCCCATCACGTACCAGTTCTGAATGGCTTTGAAACATTTTTTTATTGTCCCCACTTCAAACACCACTTCTGGCAGTTCATTCCACATATACATCACCCTTTGTGCAGACAGGTTGTCTATGGATCCATCTAAATCTTCTCTGTCTCAGATTAAATCCAAACCCTCTAGTTTTAGATTTCCACCTACCATAGCAGAAAGGCTGTGTCTCTTTATCTATGCCCCTCATTATCTTTATAAACTCAACCCTCAGCTTTCTGCACTCCTAGAAATGAAAGCCCCAGCCGACACAGTCTCCCCTTATAACTCACAACCTTAAACTTAACAAAAGGAACCAATCTAAGGCCTATAGGTGACAACTCCAGAGTAGAATAAAAATTAATCAAGATTGCAGTTAACACTTTAGCAATCATTCTCTGATGAACAGTTTGGGTGAAGAAAAGAAAAAGATTGAGAATCAGATGTTCCCTGTCCTTTTAAATCTCTAAACCAACACCAAGAGCAATAATAGTATTATGGTTCAGAGAATTGATCTGCAGTCTAAATCTCACTCTTGTGGGAAGCACAGTGATGTGATTTTCACCGACTATGATATTGAGCGAACTTTGCTGGAAATTTCCAAACAAATGAAGTAACGTGATTTTCATGAGCGAGCTGAATAGTTTAGTTTAGTTTGGAGATACAGCACGGAAACAGGCCCTTTGGCCCACCGAGTCTGCACAGAACAGCGATCCCTGCACAGTAACACTATCCTGCACACTTGGGACAATTTACAATGATACCAAGCCAATTAGCCTACAAATCTGGACGTCTTTGGAGTGTGTTTGGAAACTGGAGATCCCGTAAAAAAACCCATGCAGTACAGACAAGCACCTGTAGTCAGGATTGAACCCGGGTCTCTGGCGCTGTAAGGCAGCAACTCTACCACTGCCTCACCATGCAGCCACCATCGATTCTTTCTGTTTCCATCCTTTGCTGAAGATATAGATAGAGATGAATTCTTGAACCCTGTTTGCATTTTCAAGAACGTTACGCCACTTACTTTGTCCTTACAGTAATTAATTCACCTGCTCGGAGAAGCTGGTTTCAAGTTAAGCAAGGAGACAATGCTGTGTTTATTATTTTGATAAGATGGCAGCAAATTAAAAATAACTATAATTAGTTGAACATTTGGTTGAGCAGATTTTAGTTCAACCTTTTAGTTGAACAAATAATTAGATGACATTTATATTCAGCTTGAAAAGGAAAGGTCAAATAATCATCATGTCAATGTAATGAGGCCATAAATTGGAGAACAAAAATATGAAGCATGGTACCTCTAGTTTAGTTTATAGATGCAACGCGGAAACAAGCCCTTCGGCCCACCGTGTCCCCGCTGACCAGCGATTCCCGTAGACTAACATTATCCTACACACACTAGGGACAATTTACAATTTTTACCAAGCCAATTAGCGTACAAACCTGTACATCTTTGGAATGTGGGAGGAAACCGTAGCTCCAGGAGTAAACCCACGCAGGTCACGGGCAGAACCTTAAAAACTCCTACACCTATAACCAATTAATAGCTGACTCTTAAAGTATGAAGCTTAAGACCTATTCCCTGTGCGCACACATAAGGATCAGCAATTTCCCATCTCTGTTTAAATTAAAGAACGGTGCATTACATAAAACAAAACCATCTGTCAGTAACATGTTTTATCATGGAAAATGAATCACATCTCCAGCTGGGAAATGTGTGAATTTGTATTTCAAAAAATGACAAGAAAAGATCAAGACAAATCAAACACATGAAGGAAGTTGTGGAAGTGCCACAATTTCTCCTGAGAGACAACAGCTTACAAATATTGATGTAGCCTATATCCTAACGATCAGGAATCTTCGGCTCTTAGACGCCACACTCAGGAAACAAATTTCAAGGCAATTGATATACAACAGTGACACCTTATTCGCAACTTTTAATTTAGTTTAGGGATAGTTTAGAGACTCGGCCCACGGAGTTTGCGCCGACCTGCAATCCCCACACACTAACACCAACCTGCACACAACTGGGACAATTTGCATTCATACCAAGCCAATTAACCTACAAACCTGTACGTGTTTGGAGTGTGGGAGGAAACCGGAGATCCCAGAGAAAACCCACACAGTGCAGACTCCTTCTTTCGTGTGGCGTGCACAGCCTAAAGTTGTTGGACAACTTGTTCTATTTGATCTTCCATTTGTGCACGTCGAGTTGATTGCATTAGTCGAAACAGGGCGGACCACATGAAGGTTGCAATCTTCCGACCCACGGTACAGACAAGCACCCGTCGTCAGGTTCAAACCCGGGTCTCTGGCGCTGTTCGGTAGCAACTCTGCCGTTGCACCACCATGCTGTTCGGGAATCAAACTGAATTGTAAGCAGCAAACAAAAGTTGAGTCTAGACAAATTTAATATAATTTGTGTAAAATATATTCTCAACATTAAATAAAGTGGATCACAGTTTGCAATGCTTTCCATAGTAATATTTTATAATAGAAAGGAACTACAGATGCTGGTTTATACCAAAGTTAGGCACAAAACATTTATTATTAATGTTTCATATTTTATGTGTCATTCCTAACTGTCAATGTATGTCATTTTCACTTGCGGGCGGAGCACCAAGGCAAATTCCTTGTATGTGAATACTTGGCCAATAAACTATTCATTCATTCAAAATGCTGGAGTAGCTCAGGGGTCAGTCAGCAACTCTGTAGAAAATGGATAGATCAGGCGCTGTTCCTCCCACACTGACCTTTCTGTCGTGGGCCTCCTCCATTGCCAAAGTGAGGCCCAGCGCAAATTGGAGAAACAGCACCTCATATTTTGCTCAGACAGCTTGCACCCCAGTGGTATAAATGGTGATAGACACAAAATGATGGAGTAACTCTGCATCTCTGGTGAGAGGACGTTTCGGGTCGAGGCACTTCTTCAGATGTCGAATTCTTTAATTGTAGGTAACTTCTACACACACTCCCTCCTCCCTTCACTCTTCTTCTCTCTTTCCCCCCCCCCCCCCCCCCCGCCGTCCCCCTTCCTTCACTAAAAGTCAGTCAACCAATTCCACAGTATTCTCTTGGGATCAAACCACCATCATTGCCCTATCAGGGAACCACCCTGCTTGAGATCAACTGTTGCTAGCCCTGATCTGTCCTGGTCTTTTCTTGCTTCCAACTCCCCCCCCCCCCCCCACCCCCCACTCCCCTCTCCACCCCCACAATCAGACTGAAGAAGTGTCCCAACCCGAAATGTCAATTCTCCATCTTCTCCAGAGATGCTGCCTGACCCTTTGTATCTATCTTTCGCAACATTCTATGTTTCTTTTTGAAAGCTGGGAACTTCCATGTTGTTTATCCGTGCTGGAGGTTTACTGATTCATTATTCCATTTATTGGATTGGGTTCAAATGCACAATGCAAACTATGGTTAGAGAGCACCCGTATGCTGCACAAACTGAATGGAATGAACTTTGGAACAAATAGCCCTCCATCAAATGCCTTCTCAGGCTGGTTACACACAATGGAGACTTCTGTGCTTGCCAACAGCATTCCCTGATTGTTAATTGTCATGATACAATGGCGGAGAATTTATGGTTGTAACGACAGAATTATCAGCGTTTGCTGCTATAACCCTAATGCAAGACTGAGAACAACTTGTTCTCTGCTCACTCAGTTCAAAATAAAAGTCCAGATATTTCTGTCAGTGACATCTTGCTTGTTAGTTTAGTTTAGGGATACAGCGCAGAAACAGGCCCTTTGGCCCACTGAGTCTCCGCCGACCAGCTATCCCCACACATTAACACTATCCTACACATAATAGGGACCATTTACACTTATACCAAGTATACAAATCGAAGCCAATTAACCTACAAACCTGCATGTCTTTGGAGTGTGGGAGGAAACCAAAGATCTCGGAGAAAACCCACGCGGTCACGGGGAGAACGTACAAACTCCGTACAGCCAACATCCGTAGTCGGGATCGAACCCAGGTCTCTGGTGTGCAAACACTGTAAGGCAGCAACTCTACCACTGCACCACCATGCTGCCCCAAGCCTTGTTGCACAAGACTTGTTTTTCCCTAAACTAAAAAATATATTCCTATCCCCCCCAATTGCAATCCGCCTGGTACAGCAACTTTTTAATAAATAATAATTATTATTTTATTATTATTATTATTATTATTATTATTATTATTATTATTATTATTATTATTATTATTATTATTATTATTATTATTATTGTTATTATTATTGTTGTTATTATTGTTGTTATTATTATTGTTGGTAGTATATTGTTGCCATTGTAAGAACAATTCTAAATGTTACACCGTCTCGAATGAGGTGCAATTATGTCTCAGACATTATTTATGCTGAAGTAACTGGAGAGCTGGGGTAACTCAGCGGGTCAGGCTGCATCTCCGGAAAAAAAGGAATAGGTGACGTTTCGGGTCAAGACCCTTCTTCAGACCCGACCTGGTTCAGCCTCGACCTGAAACGTCACCTATTCATTTTCTCCAGATATGGTGCCTGACCCGTTGAGTTACTCTAGCTTTGTGTGTCTATCTTCGGTGTAAACCTGAATCTGCAGTTCCTTCCTGCACATTATTATTATTTTTTTATATCTTTATTTATTGGAGGTACCATAAGTTACATCAATGAACATCCCTTATATTGTATTACACTCATTGTACCTCTTCATTTTTTTTAAAGGCTTTAGAAAAGAAAGAAAAGAGAGAGAAATAACAGCAAAGAGTGAAAAAGAGATGTGAAAGTGCAAAAGCGTGACCGAGGGAAAGGAAACCCTTGAAGAGTTAGAGACCGGAGATTAAGAGATAGACCCTGGAGAGGAAAAAAAAAGAATAAGGGAAAGATAGAGAAAGAAAGAAGAAAAGCCAGTTACTCTATTATAAACATCTCGCAAAAGGAATCTACCAACTCGACAGTTTTTCTTCCCCCTTTACCAAGGCCCAACACCGGTACTTTTTTGAGGTATTCTGCACCTTATCCTTGTAATAGATTTATAAATGCTGACCACGTCTTATAGAAACAGTCTATTTCCCTGCTAGTTGGAGTCTCATACTATTTCCCTGCTAGTTGGAGTCCCAGAGAGGCCCACAGGAGCCGTTGGAAGTGAAGGAGGGGGAGGAGCGACACCCGACCGGTAAGGTTAAAAATCGAGCGCGGGGGCTTGTTTTTCCAGAGGCCCACAGGAGCCGTTGGAAGTGAAGGAGGGGGAGGAGCGACACCCGACCGGTAAGGTTAAAAATCGAGCGCGGGGCTTGTTTTTCCAGAGGCCCACAGGAGCCGTTGGAAGTGAAG
Organism: Okamejei kenojei; assembly: GCA_035221665.1. Taxonomy (NCBI): domain Eukaryota; kingdom Metazoa; phylum Chordata; class Chondrichthyes; order Rajiformes; family Rajidae; genus Okamejei; species Okamejei kenojei. The sequence goes on from CM069150.1 coordinate 39,787,986, forward strand.
GAGGGGGAGGAGCGACACCCGACCGGTAAGGTTAAAAATCGAGCGCGGGGCTTGTTTTTCCAGAGGCTTACCAAAATCCATAACGTTCCATTTGGAGAAGTGGGGTTTTTTTTTGTTTTTTTTTTGAGGAAGCCGCTGATTGGTGGGAAGAGGACCCGAGGAAGCAGCCTGATTGGGTGCAACCCCGGGTTTACAATTTTACATTTCTGCCTTCTGGGAGTGAGGGATTCTGGGAGTTAAGGATTCAGTATTTAGTAGTAAAGTTTAAAGGATAAGTTTTTGTGTTTTTTAATATTTAATACAGTGTAATTTGAGAGTAAGGTATGGCAGTAGAGATTGGCCCCGTGGTTTGTTTCAGCCTGCAAACATGTGGGAGATCAGGGAGATGGTCGGTGTCCCTGGTGACTATGTTTGCAGGAAGTGTGTCCAGCTGCAGCTCCTGGCAGACCGCATTGAACGATTGGAACTGCGGCTGATTCATACTGGAGCATCCACGATGCGGAGAAAGTCGTGGATAGCACGTACAGTGAGTTGGTCACACCGCAGGCAAACGGTAAGAGGACAAGAAGGGAACGGGTGGCCAATAGCCAGCAAAGCAGTAGGCAGGTAGTGCAGGAGTCCCCTGCGTCATCTCCCTCCTAAACAGGTATACCATTTTGGATACTGTTGAGGGAGATGGCTCATCAGGGGAATGCAGCAGCAGCCAGGTTCATGGCACCATGGGTGGCTCTGCAGCACATGAGGGGGGAAAAAAGAGGGGAAGGGCAATAGTAATAGGGGATTCAATTGTCAGGGGAATAGATAGGCGTTTCTGCGGCCGCAAACGAGACTCCAGGATGGTATGTTGCCTCCCTGGTGCAAAGGTCAGGGATGTCACTGAACGGCTGCAGAACATTCTGGAGGGGGAGGGTGAACAGCCAGTTGTCGTGGTGCATGTTGGCACCAACGATATAGGTAAAAAAGGGATGAGGTCCTACAAGGTGAATTTAGGGAGCTAGGAGATAAACTTAAAAGTAGGACCTCAAAGGTAGTAATCTCCGGATTACTACCAGTACCACGGGCCAGTCAGAGTAGAAATAGGAGGATAATGCAAATGAATACGTGGCTTGAAAAGTGGTGCAAGGGGGAGGGATTCAAATTTTTAGGGCACTGGGACCAGTTCTGGGGAGGTGGGACCGGTACAAACAGGACGGTTTGCACCTGGAATGGAATGGAACCAATGTTCTTGGGGAGTGTTTGCTAGTGCTGTCGGGGAGGATTTAAACTAATGTGGCAGGGGGATGGGTACAAGAGCAGAGAGGCAGGAGGGTGTAAAATGACGGTAGAAGCATTAGGTAGCAAGGTGAAAGGTAAAAGTGGCAGGCAGACAAAACCAGGGCAAAAATCAAAAAGGGCCACTTTTCAGCAAAATTGTATAAGGGGTAAATGCGTTGTAAAGACAAGCCTGAAGGCTTTGTGTCTCAATGCAAGGAGTATTCGTAATAAGGTGGACGAGTTGAACGTGCAGATAGATATTAATGATTATGATATAGTTGGGATCACGGAGACATGGCTCCAGGGTGACGTAGGCTGGGAGCTGAACATCCAGGGATATTCAATATTCAGGAGGGATAGAGAGAAAGGAAAAGGAGGTGGGGTAGCGTTGCTGGTTAGAGAGGAGATTAAAGCAATGGAAAGGAAGGACATTAGCTTGGAGGATGTGGAATCGGTATGGTAGAGCTACAAAACACTAAGGGGCAGAAAAACGCTGGTGGGTGTTGTGTACAGGCCACCTAACAGTACAGAGAAGTTGGGGATGGTATCAAACAGGAAATTAGAAATGCGTGCGACAAAGGCAAAACAGTTATAATGGGGTGACTTCAATCTACATATAGATGGGTTAATCAAATTGGCAGGGGTGCTGAGGAAAGAGGATTTTTTGGAATGTATGCGGGATAGTCATCTAAATCAACATGTAGAGGAACCAACGAGAGAGCAGGCTATTTTAGACTGGGTTTTGAGTAATGAGGAAGGGGTAATTAGCCGTCTTGTTGTACGTGCCCCCTTGGGCAAGAGTGACCATAATATGGTTGAGTTCTTCATTAGGATGGAGAGTGACATTGTTTAATTCAGAAACAATGGTTCTGAACTTAAAGAAAGGTAACTTTGAGGGTATGAGACGAGAATTGGCCAAGATTGACTGGCAATTAATTCTAAAAGGGTTGACGTGGATATAACAATGGAAGACATTTAAAGACTGCATGGATGAACTACAAAAATTGTTCATCCCAGTTTGGCAAAAGAATAAATCGGGGAAGGTAGTGCATCCGTGGATAACAAGGGAAATCAGGGATAGTATCAAAGCAAAGGATGATGCGTACAAAGTAGCCAGAAAAAGCAGCATACCAGAGGACTGGGAGACATTCAGCGACCAGCAGAGGAGGACAAAGGCTTAATTAGAAAGGAAAAATAGATTATGAAAGAAAACTGGCAGGGAACATAAAAACTGACTGCAAAAGTTTTTATAGATATGTGAAGAGAAAGAGGTTAGTTAAAAAAAATGTAGGTCCCTTGCAGTCAGAAACAGGTGAGTTGATCATGGGGAACAAGGATATGGCGGACCAATTGAATAACTACTTTGGTTCCGTCTTCACTAAGGAAGACATAAATAATCTGCCGAAATAGCAGGGACTGTGGGGTCAAAGGAGGAATTGAGTGAAATCCAGGTCAGTCGGGAAGTGGTGTTGGGTAAATTGAATAGATTAAAGGCCGATAAATCCCCAGGGCCAGATAGGCTGCATCCCAGAGTACTTAAGGAAGTAGCTCAGGAAATAGTGGATGCATTAGTGATAATCTTTCAAAACTCTTTAGATTCTGGAGTAGTTCCTGAGGATTGGCGGGTAGCAAATGTAACCCCTCTTTTAAGAAGGGAGGGAGAGATAAAACGGGGAATTACAGACCATTAGTCTAACATCGGTAGAGGGGAAACTGCTAGAGTCAGTTATTAAAGATGGGATAGCAGCACATTTGGAAAGTGGTGAAATCATTGGACAAAGTCAGCATGGATTTACAAAAGGTAAATCATGTCTGACGAATCTTGTGGAATTTTTCGAGGATGTAACTAGTAGCGTGGATAAGGGAGAACCAGTGGATGTGGTATATCTGGACTTCCAGAAGGCTTTCGACAAGGTCCCACATAAGAGATTAGTATACAAACTTAAAGCATACGGTATTAGGGTTCAGTATTGATTGGATAGAGAACTGGCTGGCAAACAGGAAGCAAAGAGTAGGAGTAAAACGGGTCCTTTTCACAATGGCAGGCAGTAACTAGTGGGTAACCGCAGGGCTCAGTGCTGGGACCCCAGCTGTTTACAATATATATTAATGATCTGGATGAGGGAATTGAAGGCAATATCTCCAAGTTTGCGGATGACACTAAGCTGGGGGGCAGTGTTCGCTGTGAGGAGGATGCTAGGAGACTGCAAGGTGACTTGGATAGGCTGGGTGAGTGGGCAAATGTTTGGCAGATGCAGTATAATGTGGATAAATGTGAGGTTATCCACTTTGGTGGCAAAAACAGGAAAGCAGACTATTATTTAAATGGTGGCAGATTAGGAAAAGGGGAGATGCAGCGAGGCCTGGGTGTCATGGTACACCAGTCATTGAAAGTAGGCATGCAGGTGCAGCAGGCAGTGAAAAAAGCGAATGGTATGTTAGCTTCATAGCAAAAGGATTTGAGTACAGGAGCAGGGAGGTTCACTTCAGTTGTACAGGGTCTTGGTGAGACCACACCTGGAGTATTGCGTACAGTTTTGGTCTCCAAATCTGAGGAAGGACATTATTGCCATAGAGGGAGTGCAGAGAAGGTTCACCAGACTGATTCCTGGGATGTCAGGACTGTCTTATGAAGAAAGACTGGATAGACTCGGTTTATACTCTCTGGAATTTAGGAGATTGAGAGGGGATCTTATAGAAACTTACAAAATTCTTAAGGGGTTGGACAGGCTAGATGCAGGAAGATTGTTCCCGATGTTGGGGAAGTCCAGGACAAGGAGTCACAGCTTAAGGATAAGGGGGAAATCCTTTAAGACCGAGATGAGAAAGACTTTTTTTTCACACAGAGAGTGGTGATCTCTGGAACTCTCTGCCACAGAGGGTAGTTGAGGCCAGTTCATTGGCTATATTTAAGAGTGAGTTGGATGTGGCCCTTGTGGCTAAGGGGATCAGAGGGTAATGGAGAGAAGGCAGGTACGGGATACTGAGTTGGATGATCAGCCATGATCATATTGAATGGCGGTGCAGGCTCGAAGGGCTGAATGGCCTACTCCTGCACCTAATTTCTATGTTTCTATGTTTCTATATCTTCCAAGTGTAGTGTTTCGAACATAGTTGAAATCCACATATTAACTGTTGGTATAGGAGAATTTTTCCAGAATTTTAAGATTAGCTTTTTCCAGTTATTAAGCCATATTCAAATAGAGTCTTTTGAAACACATTTAATTCAGGGCTATCTTCCGATATCCCGAAGATAATCCAGTCTGCTTTTGGAGTCGGTTTTATTTTAAATATTTTTGTGAAAATTTCAAAAATTTCAGTCCAAAATGTTTGAATTTTTGTGCAAAAGACAAATGAGTGTGCTATATTAGCTTCTTGACATTGACATTTATCACATATAGGTGAGACGTTGGGAAAAAGTTTACTTATTTTAGTTTTTGAATAGTATAATCTGTGTAGGATTTTAAATTGTATTAATAAACATTAATTGAATATTTATGCACATTTAATAAATATTCTTCCCACCTCTCTTTGGGAATTTTTATACTTAATTATTTTTCCCAGTCTCTCCTGATACCATCTATTATTGGTATTTCTGCATTTAGAATAATATAATATATATGATATTAGGTTTGCTGATTCTGCCTTTGTATTCATTGCTTCTTCCAGTAAGTCTCAAGGCATATTGTGATAATCTTGTGCATATTTTTTCAGATAGTCACAGATTTGGAAATATTTAAAATACTGATTGTTTCCCAAATTGTATTTTAGTTGTATTTGTTTAAATGATAATAGTTTTCCCAATTCATACACATCTCCGAAAATTTTAATTCCAGCTCTTTCCTATTGTATAAATGCTTTATCTATAGTTGAAGGTTTAAATGAGGGGTTTTTACCGATAGGAGAAAAGAGAGATAAATTTCTTAATTTTAAATTGTGTTTTATTTGTTTCCAAATTCTAATTGTACTGTATATAATTGGATTATTGTTGTAATTTATATTATTCATCGATATTGGAGAGAGAAGGATTGCTCCAATATTATAAGGAGAGCAATCCTCTCTCTCCATAATCGTCCAATCCGGTTGCTGGGGAGAGTTATCCAGCAAATGGATCATGTTTCTGATATTTACAGACCAGTAGTAATACATAAAGTTGGGGAGTGCTAATCCCCCTACTACTTTGGGTTTATTCAGATGAGCTCTTTGTATTCTGTGGGATTTATAATCCCAAATAAAATTTGTGATATCTGAGTCCAGTTTTTTTTTTTAACTTTTTGGGTAAATATATTGGGATAGATTGGAACAGGTATAAAATTTGTGGTAGAAAAATCATTTTTATGGCATTTATTCGGCCTATTAAGGACATCGGAAGCATTTTCCAAAATTTAATCAAGTTATATTGTTTCTTAAGTAGAGGGTTATAATTTTCGTCAAACATATCTTGATATCTCTAGTAATTTTGATGCCCAAGTATTTAAATTTTTCCGTAGCTATTTTGAAAGGAAACTGTAAAAGATGCGTAGAGTATTTCGGTTTTATTGACATGATTTCACTTTTATTCCAATTTATTCTATATCCTGAGAATGATCCAAAGTCCTCTATTAATTTTAAAATATTTGGTATAATAATATGAGGTTTTGTGATGTACAATAGTACATCGACAGCGTATAGTGATATTTTATTGTTGGAATATTTTGTTTTATATCCATGGATATTCGGATGAGTTTTAATTATTTCCGCTAGGGGTTCAATTATGAGGGCAAATAACAACGGTGATAATGAAAATCCTTGTCTATTACCCCTTGACAAATGAAATTTCGTAGATAAATTATTGTTAGTTAATATTCCGCCCGTTGGCTTATTATATAGTAATTTAATCCATAGAATAAAATTCTCTCCCAGCTTAAATTCTTGCAATACCCTGACCATATATTCCCATTCGACCTGATCGAATGCTTTCTCTGCATCCAACGATATGATTGATAGTTTTTGATCTTCCGTTTAGTGTGAATGCATTATATTGAGCATACGTCTCAAATTATTAAATGATTGTCTCTTATGGATAAACCCCGTTTGATCCGGATGTATTAATTTACTAGCATATTTACTTAGTCTTCTAGCTAGTATTTTCGCTAATATTTTTTGATCTGTGTTTAACAACGCAATAGCTCTGTATGATCCAGGTTCTTCCACATCTTTATCTTTCTTAGGTATTAGTGTGATCATGGATTCTGCTAGTGTTTCAGGCAGTATTTGTTCTTTGAAGGCACAAGTATACATTTTCTGTAGGCGAGGAGTAAATATGTCATAAAAACATTTATAGAATTCATTACTAAATCCGTCGGGACCTGGTGTTTTTCCATTTTTTAATGAGATTATTGTTTCTTCTATTTCCCTATTTGAGATTTATGCTCCCAATTCCTCTTGTTCCTGCAACTCTAATTTAGGAAGGTTACAATTATCCAAGAACTCTGTAACTTTGTTGGTGTCCATTATCATTTTAGATGTATACAGATTCTCGTGAAATTGTGCAAATCTTTTATTAATATCACTCGGCAAGGTCAATATTTCCCCTTTGTCTGATTTAATCTTTAAAATTGTGTGATCCTTTTCTCGTTTTTTTAACTGAAGTGCCAGACGTTTGTGTGGCTTATCCCCAAATTCAAAGTGTTCCTGTCTTGTAATTTGTAATAATCTTATGACTTTCTCTGATAATAATTTATTTAATTTGAATTTCAGTATTATTATTCTATTATGTTTATCCGTAGTGGGGTCTTTAGCGTTTTCTATGTCCAGTTGTCTAATTTGTTCTTCTAACTGTCTTTGTTCGTTCTTATTTTTCTTATTTTGAAAAGCTTGATATGAAATTATCACGCCTCGAATAAATGCTTTAAAAGATTCCCATAATAGTGTAGGTGATATGTCTGGCGTGTCGTTTATTTTGAAAAAAAGGTCCATTTGCTCTTTTAAATATGCACTCCCTTGCGGGTCTTTTAAAATTTAAGGATTGTACCTCCAAAATGGTTTGTTCTTAGTCATTCCTTCCATTTTTAGAAAAAAAGTTATTGGGGAGTGATCTGAGATCGTATTTGTGTGGTATTTTGGTTTTGAAGTGTGGGGTATTAGTTTTGTATTCACCAGGAAATAATCTATTCGTGAATATGTCTTGTGTACCATAGAATAGAACGAGTAATCCCTGCCGGTCGGATTTGCAATCCTCCAGACATCTGTTATGTTTGTGTTTTTTACATATGTGTTTAGAATACTTCTTTGTTTTTGATTGGATTTATCTAAGTAAGTGTCTAAGACACAGTTAAAGTCTCAGCCGATTATGACATTTTGGTAGTTATATTCGGCAATTATATTCAAGATTTTATTGAAAAAGTGCGAGTTGTCAAAGTTGGGCGCATATATGTTTACCAAGGTAATTGGAGCAGCATGGATCTCCCCGGTGACTGTCAAATAACTCCCGTCCTTATCTGTTAAGGTAGTTTTGGGTTTAAATGTAATACCTTTGCGAATAATAATAGACGTTCCTCTAGATTTCGACGAGTATGACGAGTGAAAAGTTTGTCCTATCCAGTTCGCCCTCAATCTAGCTTGGTCTTGAAGTTTAAGATGTCTCTCGTAAAAAAGCAATATCTGTGTTGTATGCTTTCAGCTGAGCTACAATCTTACCCCTTTTAATGCGTACGTTAACACCCCTAACGTTCCAACTACAAAATGAGATTTCTCCCAGTTTATTTTGGTTATCGTCTTGCATTTTGAATGGATTTAATACCTGTGTGTCTTGCGGTGCATTCGTACCTCAGGTCTTTAGATATAGGGGGATCATTTACCCTACAATGTTCAGTTAGTAGATTCCCTTTGCGATAGTCCTTGAATAAAAAAAACACATGTGATTAAATATGAAAATGATTTAAAAAAACTAATACAAGTGAGAATACAGTGTCCGAGCTTGTCGGCACTGTAACAAGTGATCCACCTGTAGGTGGGAGAAAGCATTTTATTGACATCCGTGTCGATATAAAACAAACAAATAGCTCTGCTCCCTAAATTAATCATAACATACTGGAACGGGACCAGTTTAAAAATCAGATGTATAGTACCCATTTACAGAATATATGTCCATTTCCTCGGTATTTCCGGATATAACTCTAATTTCTATCTACTAAGTGTTAAGCGTATATTTTAACCTCAGAAATCATCAACTGTTGGTTGAAGGGGTTAACCTATGGAACTGAGCCAGGAGCTCGCCTCTGCCCCTCACGCCCCGGTTATAAATCTACTTGAGAATTATTAGGTTAAGTTAAAATGTTAATTTGAAAATCCCCATTTCTGCATTTCTGATTAGCATTCGTTACTGTTTCTATTTTAATATTCTATGTTAATATTGTTAAGGATGTTAATGCTATACCATTTAGGTTATTCATTAAATCTCATATACACCAGTAATAGCTAAGCCCAGTCTGTTGATGAGCTCTTCTTTTCGGTGGTTATCTTTTTCCAGCTTCTCTTGAAACAGAGTATGTCCTTGACTTCACCATTCTGGGTGCAATAGTAAAGAGAGAGAGTGTCCAAAATGTCCAACCTTTCCAGCTAGTCCCTCTGTTCCACGATGGTTAGAGCATATTTGTATGCCTCCTCGGGATTTGTGAACGATTTTTGCTGTTCCTTGTAGGAAATGTGCATTCTAGCTGGGTAGTAGACACCATATCTGACCTCCTTATATCCTTGGAGAGCCTGCTTTGCCTTAGAGAACTGATTTCGCTTTTGCATGATTTCATAAGGATAGTCCATGAAGATTTTAAAAGTAGTTACACCATACATCAGAGGCACACCATATTTGATATTCCTCATAACCTCTTCCACGTCAGCAATGTCCCGGAATTTCACAATAATCTGTCGTGTATGTTCTGAGCCATCCTGAGATTTGTGTTTGAATCTAGGAACTCTGTGTGCTACTTCAATTTTTGGTAGGTTAGGGAGCTTAAGAGCTTCTTTAATTAATCCCGCAGTGAACTCACAAATGTTATCTCTCGGCTCCCTCTGGTACACCAACTAATCTTAGGTTACGATGTCTCGAACAAGCCTCGAGGTCCAGACATTTGTCTGAAACTTTAGCCAACTGAGTAGCCATCCATCGTGTAGCAAGGTCTTGTTCTGACCTCACCTTCTTCATCTCCTCCACCATTCTTGCCATCTCATCCTCCATCTCGTGCATCGTTAACATATAGGTTGATACAGTGTCCAGCACAGCGTCAAACGTCTTCGTGGTGTCTTCTTCACCCTTATTAATTCTCTCCGATAGTTCATCTCTCACATCGTCGATTCATTTATTAATAGTGCCAATCGAATCCTTCACAGACTCAATAACATTCTGATTACAAGAAGTCATACTTAGCGTCAGCTTTTCTATCTTTTCCATCATCACTCCCATCATGTGTTCCATCTTTTTTCCATCCACATTTACATCTTTCAGTTCACTTACTGAAAGCTTTAATTCTTCAAATTCTTTGTCCTTGGCCAAATCTGCTTTAGATTTTGTAGCCATATCGAAAAGCACCTTTTCTTCAGAAGCCACTTCAAAAATAATTTCTGCAGGCTTCTTCTGGCTTCCCCAGGAGTGTTTTGTAACTGTTTGCTGAGTGCTCTAACCAAGGAAAGAAATTTTCATTTAAAGTGCTTTAAGCCTCCGTTAAATTCGCAGCACTTACTGATGATGTCATCAGCATGACGTCCAGAGGCTCCGGTAAGTTTTTTAAATGGGTCCCGACCTGTAGACCCGGTTTTAAAGCGAAAAATCGCAAATTTTAGGGAGTGGAGCTATGTGCAGCGTCTGTTAAGATAACATGGCGCCACCGGAAGTCCTTCCTGCACATTATTACTACTGAATCAGGTTTAGCTCTGTTGGGACAGTCCATTTCCCCTCTACATCATTATGGACATAAAAATGTGTCTCTGGACCTGGTGCGCTCCGATGCTCAGAACTAAATTCTGCATTCTGTATCTTTCCCTTTGCTCTTTCTATTGTACTTGAGATTGTTTTGATTGTACTTATATATAGTATTATCTGAGTTGATTGGATGACTTGCAGAACAAAGCTCAAAGGCTTGTCCCAAACCGTTCATCCCTTCTTCTCCCTGCTTCCATCGGGCAAAAGCTACGGAAGCATTCAGGCGCGCACCACCAGACTCTGGAACAGCTTCTTGTCCTCTGTTAACAGGCTTCTGAACAGTCCTACCAAGTGCAGGCTTGGCAATCGTTTCGCTGAACACCTCCGCGCAGTCCGCCTCAACCTACCTGATCTCCCGGTTGCTCAGCATATTAACTCCCCCTCCCATTCCTAATCTGACCTTTGAACGGGCCGTCAAAGTAGGGGTGTGCGTGCCCTTCCTGTCCCCCCCCCCCCCCCCCCCAGGATTTCCACCCCTGAATGGTTGCAATACCACCAATTCAATCCTGAATTTTCAGTAGGGATACAATTGAGTACAAGTTGGCAGCACGTAATGCTAAAGTTGCCGATGAATAGGAAAGCAGATTAAGGTGTTGACCTTCATAAATAAAGCAGCAGTCACCTGTCTGATGTATCTCCAAGTAAAAATAAAGCAGACTAATATTCCCTGAGTGGACCAGAGACACAACAATCGTGGACCCTGATCATATTAAAATACACTGACACATCCTTCCCAAGATGGAAGGTTGTTGAAAGGTTATTCTGAAGCAAAAGATTTATTCTATCAACATCCACCAAATAAAAGTCAACTATATTGTCCTTTTGCTATAGATTAATTTAGTTTAGTTTAGTTTAGTTTAGTTTAGTTTAGTTTCGAGATACAGCGCAGAAACAGGTCCTTTGGCCCACTGAGTCCGTGCCGACCAGCGATCCCCGCACACCAACACTATCCTACACACATTAGGGACAATTTACAATTTTACCTAAGCCAATTAACCTACACACCTGTACATCTTTGGATTGTGGGAGGAAACCGGAGCATCCAGGGAAAACCCACATGGTCACGGGGAGAACGTACAAACTCCATTCAGACAGAACCTGTAGTCAGGATTGAACCAGGGTCTCTGGTGCTGTAAGGCAGCAACTCTATCTCTGCGCCACTCTGTCGCACCTCTTTATCTGTCTTAAATTTGTATAAGATGGACTCCCTAAGGTTACAGAAACAAAAAAAATCAGATGTGCCAATAATCAATGAAATTGAACACAATAAATAAAAATCAGTGTAGGTAATTCAGCTCCCTGTACATGTTCTGTCATTCTATAAGATCACATCTGGTCTAACAGCACCATTTCCCTGCATTGACCCCATATACTTTGATTCCCATAATACCTAAAAAACTATCAGTATCTATTTCAGTTTTCAAAATGAATGAGACTCCAGAACACTTTTGAGTATAGAATCCAAAGATTTTGCCCTCAATTGTTTGACTAGTAAGGGCGTCAAGGGTGTAGGAAAGAACTGCAAATGCTGCTTTAAACTGAAGACAGACACAAAAAGCTGGAGTAACTCAGCAGGTCAGGCAGCATCTCTATCGAAAAGGAATAGGTGACATTTCAGTCAGTCTGAAGAGGAGTGTCAGGGGTTGTGGGGAGAACCATTGTCGGGGGATGCTTTTTTTGTTTAAAATCTCTTTATTATTGTTATGTCTGTATTTTTTTTTTTTTTAATATGTGCTGCTTTGGCAAGAAACATTTCACTACACCAATTGGTGTACATGACCAATAAACAACCTTTGAACCTTTGAACCTTTGAAGGCAAGAGAATGAGGTTGAGAGGGAAAGGCCATGATTGAATGGCGGCGTAGAGGTGATGGGCCGAATGGCCTAATGCTGCCCCGAGAACCTATGAACGTTTGCACTCATAGTGAGGCACCTCTGGTCATCTCTGTTCTGAATGTCTGACTCCTTATTTTGGGACAAATACCTTCTGGACCAACTAACCACATCCCTGAATCTCCCCAGTTCAATCCCAGTAGAATTGTGTACGTTTCAATGACATTGCCACTCATTCTCTTAAACTAGAAGGTGCAAAGCTGTCCGCTTAATTGCTCCTCAGAGAACAAACCTTATCATCTCATGAAGCAATTTGTTGAAACTTCGCTGCTTTTCCTCTGTTGCAATTATATTCCTCCTTCAGTAGGGAGACAGACCTGCACTCAACGCTTCAGATGAGTTTCCGTCAATGGAGCAAGCTATCTCCACCATCACACTCAAAACCCCTTGTAACAAAGGACAAGACACTACTCACCCTCCAAATTGCTTGCTACATCGGCAAGATAATTTTCAATGATTTGTCTACCAGAACATGCAGGTCCCTCTGGACATAATACCTTTCATTCTTGCACATTTTAAAATACTTTTTTTTTGCTACCAAAGTTGATGATCTCACGTTTCCTCTACATTATTTTTCAATTGCTATGCCCTCGCCTATTCACAACTTGTCTCTATTTCCCCCAAAGCATTTCAACATACATGGCGCCACGGTGGCGCCTCGGTGGCGCAGCGGTAGAGTTGCTGCCTTACAGCGACAGCGACCCGGGTTTGATCCTGGCTACGGGTGCTTGTCTGGTCGAAGTTTGTACGTTCTCCCCATGGCCTGCGTGGGTTTTCTCTGAAATCTTCGGTTTCCTCCCACACTTGAAAGACGTACAGATCTGTAGGTTAATTGGCTTGGTATGAATATAAATTGTCCCTGGTGTGTGTGGGATAGTGTTAATGCGCGGGGATCGCTGGTCGGTACGGACTCAGTGGGTCAAAGGGCCTGTTTCTGCACTACATCTCTAAACTAAACTGAACTACACACAGCTTTATATCCAGCCACAAAGAACTGCAGATGCTGGAATCTTACATAGAATGCAACGCGCTGGAGTAACTCGGCGGGTCAGGAAACATCTCTGGAGGATATGGATAGGAGACGTCTCGGGTCAGGAGTAAAATGATATCTGAAGAAGTGTCCAGAACCAAAACATTGCCCATCCATGTCCTCCAGAGAGGCTGCCTGACCCGCTGAATTACTCCAGCACTTTGTGTTCGACACAGCTTCATATCGTTGGTAAACTTTGGAAATATTACACGATCCCCTCAACCAAATCATCAATATAGATTGTGAACAGATGTGATCCCAGCAGTAATCGTTAAGGCACCCCACTAGTTACAGTCTCCAAATGCACATATGACCCATTTATTCCTGACACTGTTTTCTGTCTATCAGTCCATGTCAGTAAGTTGCTCTTAATGCTGTGAATTCTACTTTGTTTCATAATATCTTTGTTGTATCGTATCGAGTGTCTGCTGAGAGTCCAAATAACTACAATAACCGATCACATATTTTGCTAATTGCAAGATGAAAAAAATGGATTTGTCAAACATGATATCCCTTGTATAAAACGATGTTGACTGTGCACAATGCTGTTGTTATTTTCTAAGTGGCCTGTTGCAATGTTCTTTATAATAGACTCCAGCTACGGGCCCAGCGCCATATCAGGCTCAATGGTGCCTTGTTTTCTTCCGTTTATCTTCAACGAGCTACAAGAACAGGCAGACGCACAGGGAAGTGGAACGGAATGACTCGGATATTTGAACGGGGAGACATGAGAAGATTGGACAGGTGCGTAAAAATAAGTAAAATGTTGTTGAAGAATAGGAGAGCGATAATCTGTGTGACACAAAGATGAGCAGCATGGGAGACAAGAAAGAACCAATAGTAGGTCATTGTTATACGTTCCCAGTAGAACAATAAAATTAATACTTGCAGCAGCACCACAGAATATGTAAACAATACTCTGTAAACAATGAAATAAACAAAAAGTTCAGCACATGAACACACACACACCCACACACGCACGCACATATGCAAGCACACACGCACGCACGCACTCATGCACTCACACGCACGCACGCACACCCGCATTCACACACACACATACCCACACATGCACACGCACACACACATACATACATACGCACCCACGAACACACCCACACACACACACACATACATACATACATACACACCCACGCACACACGCACGGACACACGTTTGCCCACACACCCACACACACACAACCAAGCACACATGCACGCACACGCACACACACATTCATCTATATATATCTATATTACTAAAGGTCTGATCTTGACCACTTCCTGTTGTTCTTTATATTGATTTTAGAAAAAAACACTGCCACTTATAGCTGTAATTTTTGGCCATCTTACTCAGAGTCCCCCTCCGCTTTGCAGGACAAGAGGATTTTTCCCATCGATGAAAAATAAAAGTGTTATTAGTATTTAAAAAATGTTGAGAATCTCTCTCCTGAAGGCCTCGCCTCTTCCGGAAGGACTATAAAACCCGGATGCGTTGGGTGCCTCAGTCAATCTCTGCAAGATGGGGGAAAGCAAGAGGGTCACGTCTCTCAGTCTGAGCTGTGAATAACACTGAACACATGTCTACTAAACTGTGAGTGTGGTTTTACTGACCTTGAGTGCGCTTAATGTGGTTTGAAAAAGAAAATGTGGTTAGTTTGAAATAAAGCACAGCAAATGGTTGTTGGTGGTGGTTGGTTTGAAATAAAGCACGGCAAATGGTTGTTGGTGATGGTTGCTTTGAAATAAAGCTCGGCAAGTGGTTGTTGGAGGTGGCTGGTTTGAAATAAAGCACAGCATTAAAAGTCTAAACTTGACAACTTCCTGTTTGCACTGTATATTGATTTGAGATAAAATGCTACCACTTACGGTTGTGATTTTTGGCCATTTTACTCAGTCCCCCTCAGCTCATCAGAGGATTCTTCCCATCAATGAAAAATAAAAGTGTTATTAGTGTTTAAAAAATGTTGCGAATCTCCCTCCTGTCAATCACGCCATGAAGGCCATGCCCCTTCCACTGAGAGGGGGAGGGATTATAAAACACACAAGTGTGGGTGTGGCTCAGTCTCTGCAAGATGGGGGAGGGAGAGGTCACGGCTCTGTCTGAGCTGTGAATCAACTAAACACACTGAATGTCTACGGAACTGTGAGTGTTTATGTGGTGTTTATGTGGTGTTTTGTGGTGTTTTATGTTGGTTTTATGGTGGTTTCACCCTGCTTGAAATGGTATGAAACTGCATCTGAATGTGGTAGCCTTGCACCCTGCATGAAATGGTATGAAACTGCATTTGAATTTGGTGGCCTTGCACCCTGCTTGAAGTGGTATGTAACTGCACTTGAATTTGGCGGCCTTGCACACTGCTTGAAATTGCATGAAACTGCACTTGAATTTGGTGGACTTGCACTCTGCATGAAGTGGTATGTAACTGCACTTGAATCTGGTGGCCTTGCACCCTGCTTGAAGTGCTATGAAACTGCACTTGAATTTGTTGGCCTTTGACCCTGCTTGAAGTGGTATGAAACTGCACTTGAATTTGGTGGACTTGCACCCTGCATGAAGTGGTATGTAACTGCACTTGAATCTGGTGGCCTTGCACCCTGCTTGAAGTGCTATGAAACTGCACTTGAATTTGTTGGCCTTTGACCCTGCTTGAAGTGGTATGAAACTGCACTTGTATTCGGAGCCTTGCACCCTGCTTGAAGTGGTATGAAACTGCACCTGAATTTGGTGGCCTTGCACCCTGCTTGAAGTGGTAAGAAACTGCATTTGAATTTGGGGGCCTTGCGCCCAACGGGTCCCACTTAGTCTAGTATATCATATATATTCATCAGTCTGAAGAAGGGTCTCAACCCAAAACGTCACCCATTCCTTCTCTCCAGAGATGCGGCCTGGCCCGCTGAGTTGCTCCAGCATTTTGTGTCTATCTTATAACAATATAATAAACAAAAGCTAGTTTGTATAAATATATATATACACGTACACATACATATATGTATGTACATGTGTGTATATATACATTTATGTGTAACATGTATGTGCATGTGTGTATAGATATATATATATATGTATATATATTATATTTTATATATATGTATGTTTACAGATTACTATGTTTACATATCTGTTGTGCTGTTAAAAGTAAGAATTTTAAAGTTCCATTTCGGGACATATGACAATAAAACACTCGACTTGTCTCTTGAATATACGCAGGCACTTTATACAATGCAATAAAGTCTTGACTAAAGAATCCCATTTTGCTAACAAATTACTTTAACTGGTTTACTTTGCATAGTCAGACAGACAAGAACCAAAAGCGAACAGTTTCAAAACTGATCTTAAAAATGAATGAATAATAAATGTGCCATTGTCACTTATTTACCCGGTGATGCTCTAGAGATTTATCCTTGCACTGCTAACTTCATATGCTAAACTTGTTCTTGGGCGGAATGAACTGGGGCCACTAATCCTCAATCTATTAAAACTGAGCTGACTGACTAACTCTGTTGAGCCAGAGAAGATGGGCATAATACAAGGCACAAAATGTCTACATTTAAACATAAATTAGCTTTCCCTTTCTAACATTTCCGAGTGCAGGGGAAGTATTAATGATAAATAATTTAGAATAATTTCATCATTGGCAAAGTAAATCTCAGAACCTGAGTCATTATCAACCCGAAGCTACTCTACAACCTTGATGGGCTTTGGTCTATTTTTGGCTTTGAAATGGTTGCAACTTAATTAAAATTCACCTGATTTAAAGCAATATCTTAACCTGCAGCAGCTTTACTCTGGCCTTTGTTCTCCACATTTCACATTCTTGTCATGGGGCGTATCAAGAAACACAGGATAACCCCCAAGGGTCCAAATCTATTGCTCCTCATGCAATAGATGCGTGGATATCAGGTTTAAGTTAATTCTGTTAAAAGGGGCATCATTGAAATTTAAGCTAGTTTATGTCACAGTAATAAAGAAAGCGGATAGATGTTGCTACACTTCTGATTTTGTTTCATCTTGGGGACAGGGAGGATAGGAGAAAAGCAGAAGTTACCATCGCTTCCAGGTTATCCCTGCTAGGACTCCCTGCTAGGAGTCAAGGACATGATGGCCTTATTTCAGTCGATATAGCTACACGGACAGATGGAGAGATGTCGACTTCCTGATGGGGAGAAGAAAAATATTTTTTTTTAATCTCGTGTCAATGATTTTAATTCCACAGTGTTTAACCTTTATTCCTTGACTGATCCACTGCCTGGAAGTCAACCTGACAGAAAGGTTTAGGCTCCATTTGGAATCTCACAACTGGCAGCACGGTTGCACAATGATAGAGTTGCTGCCTTACAACACCAGAGGCCCGGGTTTGGTCCTGACTTGGTTCTTGTTTGTGCTCTCCCCGTGACCTGCATGGGTTTTCTCCGAGATCTTACAGGTTTGTAGGCTAAATGACTTGGGCAAGCATTGTAAATTGTCCCTAATGTTTAGGATAGTGTTAGTGCGTGGCGATCGCTAGTCGGCGCGGGCTTGGTGGGCCGAAGGGCTTGTTTCCGCATTGTAACTATAAACTACACTAAACTAATCTCACTGGTGGGAATAAGGGTCATTTCTGATCCCCTGGAGAGTATCTAATGAAGGATCATTGAAGGATGTGTTTGTGGGCCATAACTGGAAACCTTCTGCATTAGGTCCAGAGCATTAGCTAATTCAGGAAATTTACTGCACCCTGGGAACTCTGTAGATAAGATGGATGTGGGGGGACCTCATTAAAACTTACCGAATAGTGAAAGACCTAGATAGGGTGGATGTGGAGAGTTTCCACTAGTGGGAGAGTCTAGGACCAGAGGCCACAGCCTCAGAATAAATGGGTGTACCTTTAGGAAGGAGATGAGGAGGAATTCCTTCAGTCAGAGGGTAGTGAATCTGTGGAATTCAGTGCCACAGAAGGCTGTGGAGGCCAAGTCAATGGATATTTTTAAGGCAGAGATTGATAGATTCTTGATTAGTACGGGTGTCAGGGGTTATGGGGAGAAGGCAGGAGAATGGGTAGTTGAGAAGGAAAGGTAGATCAGTCATGTTTGAATGGTGGAGTAGACATAATGGGCCGACTGACCTAATTCGGCTCCTAGAACATGTAAGCTTATGAATGATGTCAAGGTCCAAACAATGGTTTACTGATTGAATGGTAGTATATTTGTCACATGTACTGAGATACAGTTAAATTCATACTTGTGTACATTTCAGTGCAAGTATCAC
Organism: Okamejei kenojei; assembly: GCA_035221665.1. NCBI lineage: Eukaryota > Metazoa > Chordata > Chondrichthyes > Rajiformes > Rajidae > Okamejei > Okamejei kenojei. The sequence goes on from CM069150.1 coordinate 39,806,367, forward strand.
CTTGCATAAACACATAGATACATATCAGATAAGCTTAATCTCAGATAAAGTACAAGGGTATAGCAATAGTACACTGAGACAGAGTCGCCAGATTTGGTGCCAGTTTCAAGTCCCAGTTGTCGTTAAGTGCTCCACTGCTGCTCGCCGCGTTGGGTCCATGCACTCAACCTTTTGGAATGGGGCCTGAACCAGGGACCAAAAGCTTCAAATACTTGACCAGGGTCCATTTGGGTCTTGACTGCCTGGGTACATTGGGGCGGCACGGTGGCGCAACGGTGGAGTTGCTGCCTTACAGCGCCTGAAACCCTGGTTCGATCCTGACTATGGGTGCTGTCTGTACAGAGTTTGTACATTCTCCCCGTGACCTGCGTAGGTTTTCTCCAAACTCTTCGGTTTCCTCCCACACACCAAAGACGTACAGGATTGTAGGTTAATTGGCTTGGTGTAAAAGTAAATTGTCCCTCGTGTTTGTGGGATAGTGTTACTGTGCGGGGATCGCTGGTCGGTGCAGGCTCGGTGAGCCGAAAGACCTGTTTCCACGCTGTATCTCGAAACTAAACTAAACTAATTGCGTATTCAATGCTTCTTCTTCTTGCATAGGGCGTGCACAGCCTAAAGTTGTAGGACAACTTGTTCTAATTGATCTTATTTGATTGTGCACACCAGGTTGATTGCATCGGTTGAAACAGGGCGGACCACGTGAAGGTTGCAATCTCCCACCCCATATTCAATGCTGAACTATGTGCAGTGAGCTATCAATTACATTATTTTAATTCGATTCGTAAGGCTTATATGTTATCGATGTTTGGTGTCTACATAGAATTCTGCATAGTCGAAGAAGTCTCCAGTCTGAAGAAGGGTCTCGACCCGAAACGTCACCCATTCCTTCTAGCCAGAGTTGCTGCCTGTCCCGCTGAGTTACTCCAACATTTTGCGTCTGTCTTCGGTGTAAACCGGCATCTGCAGTTCCTTTCCGACGCATTTCGTCTGCATGGTGAAAACTGCTTGGAGAAGCAAATTGCTTTCTCCTGCATCTGTAAAGTGCATCTTACCAAAGAAGCATGTCTTGATAGCTCGAACTGCCATTCCTTAAAGTTCAAAGCATGCAGCTGTTTAAAGCGTTTCATGATTCACTCGCTGATTAGAGCTGATGATTGAACAGTTTCAGAAGGCAAGTAAATAATTTACTTATTCTGTGTCTTTAGCATCAGTCAGTTTTTTTTCCAACAGACTGGTCTTGAACGTATCAGCTATTAACTTTGATGTGTGATTTTACCTTCTCAGTAAATTACTAAACATGCAATAATGCAGCAGAAATAGTCTCTGTCCTTGTCATGTTTCGTATTGCCTTCAACTCATCTTTTTAGATATTTTTGCTCTGTGACTGATTCTCTGGGCATCTGTATCTTCCGTTTGCTTGCCTTGACTTTGAAGTTTTCTATTTACTGTTGTGTTTATGTTTTCCCGTTGCCATGTTTGTCCCTTGAGTACCAGTGTGGATCCATTCATAGCCAGGGTATATGAACAGAGTTTGCCGAAGGGAGTTGCGAAAAGTACGTGCGTAGGGAGGAACTGCAGATGCTGGTTTAAACCGAAGATGGACATAAAATGCTGGAGTAACTCAGCGGGACGGGCAGCATCTCTGGAGAGAAGGAATGGGTGACGTTTCGGGTCGAGACCCTTCTTCGGATGTAAAATACTTTCCGGCTTATGTTCAGCACTTGTCCACTCTCCCCTCCACACTCCTGCATCAACAGGGACTGAGAACGGTTCCTTCTTTCTCGTCTGATCTCCGTTGTCGAGGCGCACTGCACCGTCTCCAACAGCCGGTCCGCTCACCGGCCCTTTGTTCCTTACATCCGCCAACATGGCCACCATCTTGGATCTCTTCGCCAGCCTCTTCGGGCAACTTGGGCGAGCAGGGCAGGGATCGGCGGGCCCTGATGGCTGCTTTCCCAAGGGAACGTGAAGTGTAGATGGAGTCATCGTTGGGGAGTCTGGTCTGCGTCAGTCACAGCTACTGCATGAACGAGAGACAAGGTCAGGCACTTCATGGCCATTAATCCTTTATGTCATGCTGGTATAGTACTTTGCTTTTATGTTATGTGCGGCACGAAGGCGCAACAGTAGAACTACTGGCTTACAATGCCAGAAACCTGGGTTCGATCCTGACTACAGCTGCTGTCTGTACAGAGTTTGTACGTTCTCCCCGTGACCTGCTTGGGTTTCCTCCCACGTTCCAAAGACATACAGGTTTGTAGGCTAATAGGCTTGGTAAAATTGTAAAATGTCCCTAGTGTGTGCAAGATAGTGTAAGAGTGCGGGGATCGTTGGTCGGCGCAGACTCTGTGGGCCGAAGGTCTTGTTTCCGCACTGTATCTCTAAAATAAACTAACAAAATGCTACTTGACCATCTGTGTTACTCCAGCATTTTGCGTCTATCTTGTGAATGTTTGAAGCAGCTTCTTCAGTGCCAATGATAATAGCCATAGAGTCATACAGCGCAGAAACAGGCCCTTTGGCCCAACTTGTCCATATCGATCAAGATGCCCCTTCTAAGATTGTCCCATATGTCCATTTCCCTCTCAATATTTCCTGTCCAAATGTCTTTTAAATGTTATTGTACCTTCTTCAACTCCTTCCTCTGGCAGCTCGTTCCATATACTCACCACCCTCTGTGTGAAAAAGTTGGTTGGATAGATGGAAGTGTGCAGTGGAGATCACAATTAGATCAGCCATCATCTTGTTGAGTGGTAGGAAAGGCTAGAAGGGTTGAGTGGCCTCTTCCGGCAATGGAATCATCTTGCCAACAACTAGAGAGCAGTCCTGAGCAACTATCTACAAGATTGGAAACCCTCAGACTATCTTTAATTGGACTTTACTGGATGTTACTTGCACTAAACGTAATTCAAGTTATTCCCGTTATCATGTATCCATACATGTTCGTTTGTAATCATGTATGGTCTTTCTGCTGACTGGTTAGCACACGACAAAAGCTTTTCACCGTACCTCGGTACACAAGACAATAAGCTAAAATAAACTAAACAAAACTAAACTTAACAAAACCTCTCACTTACAATACCTCCTGTCATTGAAATTTGCATGTAGTCAGCATTTTATTTCTTCCAATAGCCTTGGTGAATTTTTTATTGTTTAACAAAATGTAAAGATGGGAAACAGATGAAATTATCTAATTTAATTCCAGCTGTTGGCATACTTTGTTTATTCTCCGTGTCAGTGGCACGGCTGATAGAGTCGCTGCCTGAAAGCACCAGGGAGCAGGGTTCGATCCTGCCCTTGTGTGCTGTTTGTTTGGAGTTTGTGACCATGTGGGTTTTGTCTGGGTTTCGCTCCCATCCCAAAGACGTGTGCGTTTGTAGGTTCATTGGCCTCTGTAACATTACCGTAATGTATAAACGTCGGATAATATAGACCTAGTGTGCACAGGTGATCGATGATCAGCTTGGACTTGATGGGTAGCACAGTGGCACGGTGATGGAGTTGCTGCCCTACAGTGCCAGAGTTCCAGGTTCGATCCTGACCATGGGTGCTGTCTGTACGGAGATTGCACGTTCTCCCCGTGACCCCATGGGTTTTCTCCGGGTGCTGCAGTTTCCTCCCACATTCCAAAGACGTACAGGTTTGTATGTTAATTGGCTTCTGGAAATTTCATGAATTGTCCCTAGTGTGTTGGCTAGTTCCAAATGTACGGGATAATCGCTGGTCAGGGTGGACTTGGTGGGCTGAAGGGCCTGTTTCCTCATTGTACCTCTAAAGTCGAAAAGCTGTGAGGCCTGATTCCATGCTGTATCTCAAAAAATAACATTTGCTTTAAAAGACTTTTATATCCAAGGAATGTAATGCTTCCATCCATTTTATTATTCTGATATCATTGATAAATTGATGATTCTGGATTTATTTCTCTCAAGGAAACATTCATCTTTAATCAACCATAACCACAGAAACTGTACTTATCTCATGGTTTAGGTGAGAGATACAGCGCGGAAACAGGCCATTCAGCCCACTGAGTCCGCACCGGCCAGCAACCCCCATGCATTAACACTACCCTACACACACTAGGGACAATTTTTTTACATTTTACACCAAGCCAATTAACCTACAATCCTGCACGTCTTTGGAGTGTGGGAGGAAACCGAAGATCTCGGAGAAAACCCATGCGGGTCACGGGGGGGGAAACGTACAAACTCCGCACAGACAGCACCCGTAGTCAGGATCAAACCCGTGTCTCTGGCACTGTAAGGCAGTAGCTCTACCACTGCTCCACAATGCCGCCCAGCTATTGAAAGTTAGGGTGCACGTAGTTTTATTTTCAGTCTTCAAGCCCCCTCACCTCCACCACCACTTCCCTCCTCCCCCAGCCTATGATGTTTTTCACCAACTCCTGGATGATGCCTTCATGCCGGGATACTTTCTCCACTCACACTGTGTGATTTCCCTCTTTCTCCCAATGTCCGCAATCCTCTTACCATCATCCTGATGTTTATGAAGCAGCGACTGCCATTTGCAGTGATTGCTGTGGTCATTACGAGGGGCTGGATAACATTTTGATGTTCATGTCTGAGCTAAATGGCCTCCGTTAACAGCCACCAGCTGTTTAGGAGTAAGCGTGCTGTTGATATCAATTTCAAGCTCTGCTTAAAAGGAGAGTCATTAGTTCTCGTTCGTTGCCTCTGGAGTTTCAAAGAAGACCTCTTAAAATCACCAAGAAACTTCCCAGCAACTATTGTGAAACTCTCGTCAATATTTCTTCCAGGATTTCTCCGAGGGCTTCACCTTAGAGCAGCTTGTACTGGAGCCTACCAGGGAGAAGCCAATTCTGGATTTAGTGTTATGCAATGAAACGGAATTGATAAGGGAACACAAGGTAAAGGAATCATTTGGAGGTAGTGACCATAATATGATATGTTTTAATCTGCAATTTGAGAGGGAGATGGTAAAAACAGAAGTGCCAGTATTGCAGTTGAACAGAGGGGACTATGGAGGCATGAGGGAGGAGCTGGCCAAAATTGATTTGAAAGAGACCCTAGCAGGGATGACGGTGGAACAGCAGTGGCAGGAATTTCTGGGAATAATCCAGAAGATGGAGGATCATTTCATTCCAAAGAGGAGGAAAGATTCTAATGGGAGGAAGAGACAACCGTGGTTGACAAGGGAAGTCAAGGACAGTGTAAAACAAAAAGGGAAGACCTATAACATAGCAAAGATGAGTGGGAAGCCATAGGTTTGGACTATTAAAGAACAACAGAAGGTAACTAAAAAGGCAATACAGGGAGAAAATAATGAAGTATGAAGGTAAGCTAGCCAAGATAGTAAATACTTCTTTAGGTATGTGGAAAGGAAAAGATTAGTTAAATGTGGGTCCCTTGAAGACAGAAACAGGTGAATTTATTATGGGGAATGAGGAAATGGCAGACGAGTTGAACGGGTACTTTGGTTCTGTCTTTGCCAAGGAAAACATAAACAATCTCCCAGATGTACTAAGGGACAGAGGATCTAGGGTGATGGATGAACTGAAGGAAATTCACATTCGTCAGGAAATGGTGTTGGGTAGACTGATGGGACGGAAGGCTGATAAATCCCCAGGGTCTGATGATCTGCATCCCAGGGTACTCAAGGAGGTGGCTCTAGAAATTGTGGACACATTGGTGATCATTTTCCAATGTTCTATAGATTCTGGATCAGTTCCTGTAGATTGGAGAGTAGCTAACGTTATCCCACTTTTTAAGAAAGGCGGAAAAGAGAAAGCAGGGAATTATAGACCAGTTAGCCTGACAACGGTGGTGCGGAAGATGCTGGAGTCAATTATTAAAGATGTAATAGCGGCACATTTGGATAGCAATAACAGGATCGGTCCAAGTCGGCATGTATTTACGAAGGGGAAATCTTGCTTGACTTTTCAAGGATGTAACAAGTGAAATGGACAAGGGAGAGTCAGTGGATGTAGTGTACCTGGACTTTCAGAAAGCCTTTGATAAGGTCCCACACAGGAGATTAGTGGGCAAAATTAGGGCACATGGTATTGGGGATAGAGTATTGACATGGATAGAAAACTGGATGGCAGACAGGAAATAGAGAGTAGGAATTAACGGGTCCCTTTCAGAATGACAGGCAGTGACTAGTGAGGTGCCGCAAGAACTGAGATGAGGAGAGTTGTGAGTTTGTGGAATTTGTGGAATTCGCTGCCTCAGAAGGCAGTGGAGGCCAATTCACTGGATGCATTCAAAAGAGAGTTAGATATAGCTCTTAGGGCTAGCAGAATCAAGGGATATGGGGTGAAGGCCGGAACGGGGTACTGATTGTGGATGATCAGCCATGATCACATTGAATGGCGGTGCTGGTTTGAAGGGCCAATTGGCCTACACCTGCACCTATTTTCTATGTATCCATGTATCTACCTTAATAGTTAGCACGTGGTTATCTGTATTTGCTCGGGTTCCCGTTAAGCCAGAAAAAGTGAGCTGTTGCAGGCAAAGGGGCATCGGATCCAAGAGTGGGTAATCATTAGGTGCTTTAATTAGGGGGGGGGGGGGAAAGCAGTTTAGTTTAGTTTAGTTTAGTTTGGAGATGCGGCACGGAAACAGGCCTTTGGCCCGCCGAATCCGCGTCGACCAGCGATCCCCGCACACTTTGCACTAACCTACACACACGAGGGTCAGTTTTACAATTATGCCAGGGCAGGATCATTGCGAGGCAGCAACTCTACCACTGCGCCACCGTGTGCCCTTACTTGATGCAAAAGCCGACTGCTAAGAAGATCAGTGAGCAATTTGTCTCACTGGCGCCTATTCCTTTTATTTATTTATTTTTTAAAAAAGAATAGAAAGAAAGAGAGTGAAATAGGTGAAAAGAGTTGTGATAGTGAAAGAGCGTGCCAAAAGGGAGAAAAAACCCTTGGTCAAAGAATTAGAGAAAGGGGGTTAAGAGATAGACCCTAAAAAAAAGGAAATGGAAAAAAAAAGCCAGTTACTCACGCTAAAGGAATCCACCAACTCCATAGTTTTTCATCCCCCTCTACCAAGGCCCGAGGTACTCCTGCACCCTATCTTTGTAGCAGTTCTATTAATGCAGACCACGTCTGAAAGAAGCGTTCTGATTTTCCTTCCAGGCGGAGTCTCATATCTTCCAGATGTAGTGTTTCAAACATAGTTGAAATCCACATATTTAATGTTGGTATAGGAGCATTTTTCCAGAATTTTAAGATTAGTTTTTTTTCCTATTATTAAGCCGTAATCAAATAAATTCTTTTGATACGCATTTAATTCCGGTCTACCTTCTGTCATTCCGAAAATAATCCATTCTGGCTTTGGTGTCATTTTTATTTTAAACACTTTTGTGAAAATTTCAAAGATTTCAATCCAAAACCTTTGAATTTTTGTACAAAAGATGAATGAGTGCGCTATTGTAGCTTCTTGACAGTGGCATTTATCACAAATTGGTGAAACGTTAGGGAAAAATTTATTTAATTTAGTTTTTGAGTAGTATAATCTATGTATAATTTTAAATTGTATTAAAGTGTGTCTTACGTTAATTGAGCATTTGTGCACATTTAATAAGTATTCTTTCCACCTTTCATTGGAAATTTTTATGCTTAGTTCGTTTTCCCACTCACCTCTAATACGTTCCGTTGTTGGTATTACTGCATTTAGTATAATATTATACATATGTGAAATTAAATTTGGTGATTCCGCCTTTGTATTCATTACTTCATCTAGTAAGTCTAATGGCATTGTGTGAAATTCATGTGCATGATTTTTCAAATAATCACATATTTGGAAACATTTAAAATACTGATTGTAACCCAGATTGTATTTTAGTTGTAATTGTTTAAATGAAAATAGATTTCCCGTATCATACAAATCTCCCAAAGTTTTAATTCCTGCTCTTTTCCATTGTATGAATGCTTTGTCTATAATCGAGGGTTTAAACAGAGGGTATTTAGCAATAGGAGATAGGAGAGATAAGTTTCTTAATTTTAAATTGTATTTTATTTGTTTCCAAATTCTGATTGTACTATGTATAATTGTGTTTTTGTTGTAGTTTGTATTATTCACCGTCATTGGTGAAAGAAGGATCGCACCAATATTAAAGGGGGAGCAGTCCTCTTTTTCCATAATGATCCATTCCGGTTGATGAAGAGCATTATCCAACAATTGAATCATATTTCTAATATTTACCGACCAATAATAATACATAAAGTTAGGGAGTGCTAATCCCCCTACTACTTTGGGTTTATTCAGGTGTGGTCTTTGTATTCTATGGGTCTTATAATCCCAAATAAAATTTGTAATATCTGAGTTTTTTTTAAAAAACTTTTTGGGTAGATATATTTTGGGATTGATTGGAACAAGTATAGAATTTGTGGTAGAAAAATCATTTTTATGGCGTTTATTCGACCTATTAAGGACATCGGGAGCGTTTTCCAGAATTTAATTAAATTATGTAATTTCTTAAGTACAGGGTTATAGTTTGCTATAAACATGTCTCGATATCTTCTAGTAATTTAAATGCCCAAGGATTTAAATTTTTCCCCAGCTATTTTAAAAGGAAATTGTATGAGATGTATAGAATCTTTCGGTTTTATTGACATGATTTAACTTTTATTCCAATTTATTCTGTAACCTGAAAATGAACCGAAATCCTCAATTAAATTTAAAATATTGGGTATAGTGATATGAGGCTTTGTGATGTACAAAAGTACATCATCAGCGTATAATGATATTTTATTGTTTGAATATTTTGTCTTATATCCGTGGATATTCAGATGAGTTCTAATTATTTGCGCTGGTGGTTCAATTATGAGGGCAAATAACAATGGTGATAATGATCAACCTTGACAGTTGAAATTTCATGGATAAAATATTATTAGTTAATATTCTGGCCGTTGGCTTATTATATATTAATTTAATCCATTGAATGAAATTCTCTCCCGGATGAAATTTTTGCAATACCTTAACCATATACTTCCATTCAACCTGATCGAATGCTTTCCCTGCATCCAGCGAAATAATTGCGAGATTTGGATCTTTAGTTTGGTGTGGGTGCATTATATTAAGCAGACGTCTCAAATTATTAAATGAATGTCTCTTAGGGATAAAGCCCGTTTGAATCGGATGTATTAGTTTAATGGCGTACTTACTTAATCTTCTTGCTAATATTTTTGCTAATATTTTTTGATCTGTATTTAACAACGCGATAGCTCTATAGGATCCAGGTTCTTCCTCATCTTTATCTTTCTTAAGTATTAATGTAATCGTAGATACTGCTAGTGTATCGGGTAATATTTGTTCTCTGAAAGAGTGTGTGTACATTTTCTGTAGACGAGGACTAAATATATCGTAAAAACTTTTATAGAATTTATTACGAAATTCGTCGGGATCTGGTGTTTTTCCATTTTTTAATGAGAATATTGTTTCTTCTATTTCCTTATTTGAGAATTGTGCTCCCAATTCCTCTTGTTCCTGCAATTCTAGTTTGGGAAGATTGCAATTATCCAGAAACTCAGTGATTGTGTTGGTGTCCGTTGTCGGCACTGTAATAAGTGGCCCACCTGTTGGTGGGAGAGAACATTGTATCGACTTCCGTTGTCGATGTTAATAAAACAAATAGCTCAGTTCCCTCAATAAGTCATAACATATCCGTACTAGAACCGAGCCGATTCCAAATCAACTATATAATACCTAATTGCAGTACATATATCAATTTCATATGTATTCCCAAATATATCTAACTGTTTTATCAACAAAATGTTAAGCATCAGTTTTTACCTCGAAAATTATCAGCTATTGGTTGAAGGGGCTACCTAGGGCAGGCTTCTGGATCTGAGCCAGGAGCCCATCATCCCCCTCACAACCCGGTTATAAATCTGCTTAAAACTTATTAAGATATTAAGTTATAGATGTTAGATTGTAAATCAGCCCCTTACTACCGATCTGGTTAATGTTCATTACAATTTCTATGATAGTATTCTATGTTTTAAGTGTTAAAAGTGTTATTTCTATAACATTAGGTTATTCAGTTAAAAATTTTAAACCACGGTATTTGCTCTGTTCAGATTATATTGTAAAGCTCTGTATTCAGTGTTTATCTTTTTCCACTTCATTTGGAACCCAGTATGTCCTTGAATTAACATTCCTCGATAAGCCGTCGAGTCTAAACACAGGGAGAGTTCCATCTTCTGTTGAACACATTTCATGTTGAAATAATAAAGAGAGAGAGTGTCCATACAGTACAGCTTTTCAAGTTACTTATTCTCTTCTATGATGGTTGAGGCATATTTATATGCACTCTCCGGATTTGTAAGCGATTTTTGCTGATCATTGTAAGAAATGCGCATTCTCGCGGGAAAGTAGACTCCATATCTGACACCCTTCACGCCTTGGAGCGCTTGCTTTACCTTGAAGAACTGATTTCTTTTTTGGACCACTTCATAGGGGTAATCTCTAAATATTTTAAAGGTTGTCTGCTCGTATTTCAGTGGTACTCCATATTTGATATTACTCATCACCTCTTCCATGCCAGAGATGTCCCGAAATTTCACAATGATCTGACGTGTGTATTCTGAGCCTGTTTGGGATTTTTGTTTGAATCTCGGAATTCGATGTGCCGCTTCAATTTTCGGAAGGTTGGGAAGATTGAGAGCTTCTTTAATTAGATCCGCAGCAAACTCCCGAGGGTTATCTCCCTCGACTTCCTCGGGTACTCCTACTAGCCTTAGATTAAAGCGTCTCGAACGAGTTTCCAAGTCTAGGCACTTATCCGAACATTTTGCCAGCTGTTTTGCAGTGAGGTCGTGATGTATCTTCATTTTCTTCATATCCTCGGCCATTCGTCCCATCTCTTCCTCCATCTCTTTCATTGTTTTCACATATGAGGCGACAGTCTCATGCACTGCGACAAACTTCTTATTAGTGTCTTCTTCCCCCTTGTCCATTCGCTCCAATAGTTCAACTCTCACATCTTCAATTCCATTATTTACGGTGTTGATCAAATCCTGCACAGACTCAATAACTTTCAAATTGCCCGTATTCGTATTCAGCATTAGCTTATCTGTCATATCTTTCACCATTTTTTCCATGTGCGTTCCGTCCACCTTTTCATCTTTCAGTTCTCTTACCGTTTGCTTTAAGTCCTCCAAGTCTTTCTCCTTATCTGCCTTATCTGCCTTAGCTCTTGTAGACATTTCGGCAGTTTTCCTTCAAGAGCACCTTCAAAAGTCGATTCTCCAAGCTCTTCAGGCTCTATCTCAGTGCTGCAGTATATTTTTGAAATGCTTCTCTGAGGACTCTGAGCAGAAATCGGATTCTGCATTTAAAGGGTTAATTCCAGAGTTTAATGCACAGCACTTATTGGTGACGCCATCAGCAGAGCATTCAAAGCCTCCGATAACCTTTTTTAATTGGTCCCGATCTCTAAATCCAGTTTTAATGCGAAAAATCACAAATTTTCGGGAGCGAAGCTATGTGTGGCGACTGTTACCAAAACATGGCGCCACATATTCCAAGCGTGTGTGTGTCCAATTGCAGTCAGAATCCATATTGGCGAGGCTGTAACTTGTGCACAGTTAAAGTTCTATTGAGCGGGCAGATCTCAATGCTGATGAGACTGTGCAGTACACAGTTCCAGGAAGATCAAATTATATTGTAATCCAGACATGCCCATTTTATAAAAGTTATTTATAAGCAACATTCCTGCAACACTTGAATGGAGATGCTCTTTCACTTTTACATAATTCAGACACACATGGGGCTAGATATTCTCTGATAATCATACATGATGTTAGTCTTTTGTGGCACAGCATTCTGATGAAAGGCTTGGTCTCACATCCTCTGCTTGTAAATTCAGCAGCATCTTAAGAACTTGAACGCCACCGAATCTGCTTTAACGCAGGTGAAGCCTTCGCCAGGGCAAACACACAACAGAGGACGGCTCAGTTGCCTGATTGCAGCTGCGTTCGGCCGCAGGAGAGAGAGGCTTGGCGGAGGAAGGCCGGGGGATCAGAATGAACGGGATGAAAATTGGGCAATAGTGATCCCTGTCCCTGGCCTAAGGTTCAGGAGGCGGGTGATTGCATTCAGTAGACTGGGGGGGGGGGGGGGGGTGGCGGTGGGGATCAGTGTCTGGGTTTAAAATTAATGAGTCAGAAGGAACACATCTGGTTATAAGATTGAAGAAGCAACATGGGTGGTCACGGTGGAGCAGCGGTAGAGTTGCTGCCTTACAGCGCCGGAGACCCGGGTCCGATCCCGACTACGGTGCTGTCTGTACGGTGTTTGTACATTCACCGTGTGGGTTTTCTCCGAGATCTTCGGTTTCCTCCCACACTCCAAAGATGTACAGTTTTGTAGGTTAATTGGCTTGATATAAGTGTAAATTGTCCCTAGTGCGTGTAAGATATTATTAATGTGCGCGGATCGCTGGTCGGTGCGGACTCGGTGGGCCGAAGGGCCTGTTTCAGCGCTGTATCTCTAAACTAAACCAAACTAAACATGTTTAAGAAATAACTGCAGATGCTGGAAAAATCGTAGGTGGACAAAAACTGCTGGAGAATCTCAGCGGGTGAGGCAGCATCTATGGAGAGAAGGAATTGGCAATGTTTCGGGTCGAGACCCTTCTTCGGACCTAAACATGTCTTGGTTTGAGATTGAAGGATGCAGACTAGGACTATACTCTTTGGAGCACAGGAGGAAGAGGGGTGATCTTATAGTGTTAAAAAAATCATGAAGGGAATAGATGGGATAGATGCACAGTCTTTTACCTAGAGTAGGGGAAACAAGAACCTGAAGGACATGGATTTATGGTGAGAGGGAAAAGCTGGAATAGGAACCTGCTGGGCAATTCTTTTGCAAATAGGATGATGGATAAATAGACTGATCTGCCAGAGGAGAGAGTTGAGGCAGGTATTTCTTTGGTATTATCAAGAATTTAAGATAACCATAAAGGAGATGTAGTAGGGGATTTAAAAACCATATAACCATATAACAATTACAGCACGGAAACAGGCCCTCCCGGCCCTTCCAGTCCGTGCCGACCATTTGTTTTCCCCTAGTCCTATCTACCTGCACTCAGACCATACCCCTCCATTCCCTTCACGTCCATATACCTATCCACTTTACTCTTAAATGTTAAAATCGATCCTGCCTCCACCACTTCTGCTGGAAGCTCATTCCACACAGCCACCACCCTCTGGGTAAAGAAGTTCCCCCTCACGTTACCCCGAAACTTCCGTCCCTTAATTCTCATGTCATGCCCTCTTGTTTGAATCTTCCCTACCCTCAATGGGAAAAACGTATCCACGTCAACTCTGTCTATCCTTTCATCATTTTAAAGACCTCAATCAAGTCCCCCCTTAACCTTCTGCGCTCCAAAGAATAAAGACCTAACTTGTTCAACCTTTCTCTGTAACATAGTTGCTGGAACCCTGGCAACATTCTAGTAAATCTCCTCTGTACTCTCTCTATTTTGTTGACATCCTTCCTATAACTAGGCGACCAAAATTGTACACCATATTCCAGAATTGGTCTTACCAATGCCTTGTACAATTTTAACATTAATTCCCTACTCCTATATTCAATGCTCTGATTTATAAAGGCCAGCACACCAAAGGCTTTCTTTACCACCCTATCTAGATCTTCATAGCAAAAGGATTTGAGTACAGGAGCAGGGAGGTTCCTTCAGTTGTACTTGGTGATGGAGTATTGCGTACAGTTTTGGTCTCCAAATCTGAGGAAGGACATTATTGCATAGAGGGAGTGCCCTCCTGTGTCAGGACTGTCTTATGAAGAAAGACTATGGTTTATACTCTCTGGAATTTAGGAGATTGAGAGGGGATCGTTTAGATGCGGAAGATTGTTCCGAAAGTCCAGGGTACAAGGGGTCACAGCTTAAGGATAGGGGGGAACCTTTAAGACCGAGATCTTTTTTCACACAGAGAGTGGTGAGTCTCTGGAACTCCTCTGCCACAGAGGGGTAGTGAGGCCAGTTCCTATATTTAAGAGTGTTGGATGTGACCCTTGTGGCCTAAGGGATCAGAGGGTATGGAGAGAAGGCAGGTACGGGAGTTGGGATGATCCCATGATCATATTGAAATGGCAGTGCAGGCGCTACTCTGCACCCTATGTTTCTATGTTTCCACCTTCAGGGAACTATGCTTTGTTTATTCCTAGATGTTCATATAAATAGAGTGAACCTCCTTCGATTGAAGGTACAGCATGAAAAACGGGCCCCTTGGCCCACCAAGAGCTCACTCGCCATCACCCATTCACACTAGTTCTATGTTATCCTACTTTTGCATCCATTCCCTACACATGGGGGCAATTTAAAGAGGCCGTTTAACCTAGAAACACACACGTCTTTGGGATGTGGGAGGAAACCAGAGCGCCTGGAGGAAACCCACGCAGTCACAGGGAGTGTACAACTCAACACAGACAGGCATAGACACAAAAAGCAGGAGTAACTCAGCGGGATGTCTCTTATGGGTGACGTTTCGGGTCGAGCCAACTTCGTCAGGCTGAATCTCGAACCGAAACGTCGAGATGCTGAGTTACTCCAGCTTTTTGTGTCTATCTTCGGTTTAAACCAACATCTGCAGTTCCTTCTTGGACAGACAGACAGGATGGAACCTGGGTCCCTGGCGCTGTGAGCCAGCAGCTCTACCAGCTGCACCACTGTACCGTCCAGGTGTTACAGGGCTTTATTAAGATGGGGAACAAATATGCCGCTTGTTCTTTGATAGTAGCGTTATTAATTCTGAACATCGAAAGCAAAATTCTGATAAACACATTTTCACCATGGACCGTGAAAGCAGCAGCCTGGCATAATTTTAATGTTACATAATTAAGGAAATATGAATTTATGAAATATGACCTTGTTTGTGTGAGCAGCGAACTATCATCCAGAGCTGTGAAAGAGGTCCTGGACCCTATCCCCCATACGCAACACCGGCCAATCACCATAACCATCCGATCCGCTCTCCAAGCAACAACCGTCCCTTTCCGCAGAAGGTTCAATCTGCGGAAGGCCGACTGGCTGTCATTCCAACAGGAGATCGAAGACTCCATCCCCAGCATTCCATCACACCCCAACAACTATACCATGTTCACAGAACTGCTGAAAAGGTCAGCCAGGCGACATATACCAAGAGGATGCCAGACCGAGTACATCCCCGGGCTGTCGGAAACATCCAGCGATCTACTGAAAGCCTACCACAGGGCAGACCACGAGGACCCTTTCTCCTCCACCACCATGGAACTCGGGGAGATCCTGTTGCACACAGTCGGGGAGGACCGAAGGCAAGTCTGGAAGGAGTTGATAGAAAACACCAACATGACCAATAACAGCAGGAAGGCATGGGCCACAATCCGCCGCCTCGGTGAAGACCATACCACACCGCCCACGCTCACAACAGTCACAGCAAACTCAGTTGCAGCACAGCTGGTGGCAAACGGTCGTAGCCAAAACCGGCGCAGACCCACAGGAGAATACCGCCGGACAGCGGTAACAGACCGCCTACAACCAGCCAGCGCTCTCACCAAGCCCTTCGATCTAGAAGAACTCGAAGCTGCAATGAGCATGCTGAAGCCTGGGAAAGCAGCAGGAATCGATGATGTACTGACGGAAATGATACAGCACCTGGGACCTAAAGCAAAGACCTGGCTCCTAGCAATGCTGAACTCATGCATGGCACAGAAAACAACCCCACCTGTATGGAGAAAGGCCTAAGACTGTCGCAATTCCCAAACCTGGAAAGGACCCATCATCCCCAAAGAGCTACAGACCCATTTCCCTCCTCTGCATCACCTACAAGCTCTACGAGAGGCTACTACTCCAACGCCTTATGCCACTTATAGACTCCAAGCTTACTGAAGATCCGGAAGTGGCGGCGCTGCGTGGCAGCTGCGGCTCACCTGCAGTCTCTGTTTTTTTCTTTTTTTTTTCGTCTTTTTGTGTCTGTTTTAGTTAGAATTTTGGTTTATTAGGCTGTGTTTGTGTGTGTGGGGGGGGGGTGGAGGGTGGGAGAAACAAGGTTTTAGTCTCTCTCTTCGGGGGATGCGACCTTTTCTTGTCGTGTCCCCCGTCACCGTCTCCGTCTGTGCTGAGGCCTAATGGCGGAGCTGGTGGCCTCGGAGCTGTGGCGAGCGTTCAGAGCTCCAGTGTTCCAGCGGCGGCGGCGGCTCGATTCGGGGCTTCGGGGGGCTTCGGCGCTCCAGCAGTTGCTCCAGCGGTGCTCCAGCAGCAGCCGGCTTCGGCGCTCGCGGCTCCAGGGACTCCAGCGGTGCTCCAGCGGCGGCCCGGCTTCGGGGCTCCAGCGGCTCTCCAGCAGGTGCTCCAGCAGCGGCCCGGCTTCGGAGCTCCGGCGGCTCCAGCAGTTGCTCCAGCGGGTTCCAGCGGCGGCCCGGCGGCGCTCCAGCGGCGCGGTGCTCAGCAGCGGCCCGGCTGCGGCGCTCCAGCTCAGCGGTGCTCCAGCAGCGGCCCGGCTTCAGAGCTCCGGCGCTCCAGCGTTCCCGTGGTCGATCCTGATTGGGAGCTGTGGTGGTGTTCCGGCATTCCGGCAACGGCGGCGGTGACCCTGGCTTCGGAGGCCGGCCGCGGGCCTAGTGGACGATGACATCGGAGGCCTGGATCGCCTCAGTACAGAGGGGGGAACAAGTAGGGGAAAAAGACAAAGACTTTAAGACTTTTGCCTTCCACCACAGTGAGGAGGTGCTTGGTGAACTCACTGTGGTGGATGTTAAATATGTGTTTATTGTGTGTTTTGTTTTAATTTATTACATGTTTATGACTGCAAGGTAACAAATTTCGTTCAGACCGAAAGGTCTGAATGACAATAAAGGAATCTGAATCTGAATCTGGTAAGCTGGCTTCCGCCCTGGCTGCTCCTGTGGGGCAGTACTGAACCTCACCCAACACATTGACGGTTTTGAGTGCAAACGCATCACCGGAGCAGCTTTCATAGACCTCACTGCTGCCTACGACAGTGTCCACACCGCACCATGATCAGGAAACTCTTTGACATGACTGGTGACCTCGACCTGTGCCAAGTCATCAAAAACCTTCTCAACAACAGGCGCTTCTTCGTTCAACTAAACGACAAGAAGAGCAAATGGAAAGCCCAAAAGAATGGCCTACCACAAGGCAGCGTACTGGCCCCCCTCCTCTTCAACATCTACACCAACGACCAACCACTTCCCCCACAATGCCGCCGCTTCATCTATGCTGATCACCTCTGCATCACCACCCAACAGGAGAACTTCCAGAAGATCGAGTCTGTCCTGGAAAGCGCCATCCAAGAGATGACAACCTACTACAATAACAACCACCTGAAACCCAACCCATCAAAAACCCAACTATGCAGCTTCCATCTTAAAAATCGAGATGCAGGAAAACAACTGAGCGCCTCATGGGATGGCCACAAACTCTCCAACCACTCCCACCCCGTGTACCTCGGAGTCACACTCGACAGGACACTCTCTTTCAAAACCCACCTTCAGAACACCAAAGCCAAGGTCAACACTCGCAACAACATCCTGCGCAAACTGGTAAACTCAAAGTGGGGCGCTGATCCACCAACCATCCGCGCAACTGCCCTAGCCCTGTGCTTCTCCACAGCTGAATACGCATGCTCAAGCTGGAGCCGCTCCCACCACACCAAACTGGTTGACACAGCCCTCAACGACACCTGCCGCATTATCACGGGATGCATAAAGACAACGCCAGTCCCGTGCCTCTACGCCCTAGCTGGTATTGCCCCCCCTCCATATCACATGATCCATCGTCGCCCAAGATGAGCGGAGAGCACAGGAGATCGATACCAGGCACCCCCTGCACGGACACACAGCACCTCCACCCCGACTGAAATCCAGAGCCAGTTTCTTGCAGACAGTCCCACCTCTCCAGACAATCGAAGAAACAGCAAGGACCAACATCTGGAAAGATGAATGGAACCAGCTCAACACACGCGCCCACGAATGGATGGAGAGAGGAATCACTCTGACTGAATGCATCGCCAGCGGGCACGACCTCCCATGGCCAACCTGGAAGACCCTCAACAGGTTATGAGTGGAGCAGGGGAGGTGCAAAGCACTTATGAAAGCAGGGAACTACCAGGCAGAAGACACATGCAGCTGTGGAGCAGTACTGACAATGTCCCACCTACTGGAGTGTGACGACACACCCCCAGTGCAGCCCCCAGGACCTGGCTGAACCGACCCGACCAGCTGTGACCTGCGCCAAATACTGGCAGAACGACATCTGAGATTGCAACGGACTGGAAGAAGAAGATGAATTTATTATGCAAAATCATTATCTCTGGAGAATAATGACTATAATATTAATGTTGTATATCACTGGCCATCAGCAGTTTTGAAAAACAAGCATGTATTTGTTATTTCCTGAGTTAACTTCAGGGTGGCACCGGGGCGCAGGGGTAGACAGGTTCGGTCCTGACTGCGGGTGCTGTCTGAACGTAGTTTGTATGTGTTTGTGTGGGTTTTCCCCGGCTACTCCAGTTCCCGTACAGGTTTGTAGGTAAATTGGCTTTGGTAAAGATTGTAAGTTTTCCCCAGTGCATGTAGGATTGTGTTAAGGGGCTGTCCCACTGTACGAGGTAATTCAAGAGCTCTCCCGAGTTTAAAAAAAAATCAAACTCGTGGTAAGCACGTAGAATGTATGTAGCGGGCACGAGCTCGGGACGTCTCTTAGCGGCTCGTAACACTAACGGCAGGTACTCGATAAAATGCAGTAAGCTCGTGAAGACTCGTGAAAAGTTTTCAACATGTTGAAAAATGTCCACGAGAGCCCCGAGTACCTACGAGCGACTAACACCGTAATTCTCCGAGTTCGAATCAGGGGAAACTCGGGAGAACTCTTGAATTAGCTCGTACAGTGGGACAGGCCCTTTAGTGTATGGGGATTGCTAATCGGCACGGACTCGGTGGGCCGAAGGGCCTGTTTCCACACTGTATCTCTAAACTAAACAAATCTAATCCTCGACTAGAAATTAAACGATTCTGGCTTTGCATTGGTTTCAATGAAAATTCCATTCTACTGCCACATTTCAGCTTCATATTTTTAACTGGATTAATTATATACTTCAATCACCCAATTATTATTATGATTTTTCTTTCCAACTTTGCATGCTTAAGTAGAGATAGTTTAATTTATTGTCACTTGCACTGAGATACAGTGAAAATCTTTTTGTTGAGTTTTATCCAGTCAGTAGAAAGGCTATACATGATTACAATCGAGCCTATATCCTATAGTGTGCAGATATAGGATAAAGGGAATAATGTTTAGTGCAAGGTAAACTCAGTAAAGTCCGATTAAAGATAGTCCGAGGGTCTCCAGTGAGGTAGATGGTAGCTCAGGACTGGTGAAAGAATTATTCAGTTGCCTGCTAACAGCTGGGACAAAAACTGTCCCTGCATCTGGAGATGTGTGTTTTCACACTTCTGTGGGGATTCTTACCTGACGGGAGAGGGGGATAGAGGAAGTGATTATTCTGCTGAAAGATTTTCTTGCTGATTTGTTATTCCCATTTGATATTTGGCATTTCACCATTCTGGCCATCAAATGCACAAGCCCATCCAAGAGCTTTGGCAAGATGGAACTGCAGATGCTGGTTTACACTGAAGATAGACGCAAAATGCTGGAGTAACTCAGTGGGACGGGCAGCATCTCTGGAGAGAAGGGATGGGTGACGTTTCGGGCCCGAAGAATGGTCTGGACGCAGAACGTCGCCCATTCCTTCTCTCCAGAGATGCTGCCTGTCCCGCTGAGTTACTCCAGCATTTTGTATCTGTCAACAGCTTTGGCAAGCTTGTTGACTGGTGTGGTATCACAGCTAACCCAGTCATACCCTCAATAACATCCGTACACATGCAGTGTGGCCCATTAAATTCCTACATGAGGCTTGGGACATTGAAAACCCGAAAACAATGACTATTACTTTAACTCAAAAGCCCTTTTAGACATGGATTTAAGGTAATTACTTGCAAATCTAATCTCTCTGAAGAGCATGTTTGTCTTGTTATGTCAGTCAAGAACATCTGTTTACTGATTGCATTTTGTAATATATTACTTACCTCACTAATGGTCATAATTAAATAAACTTTGAACTTAATATGTTTTACACAAAGTCAATAACATATCACCAGTTCATCCACTACATATTTATCACACCTGATATAATGTAGCTATAGCAACATCACACCTCTGGTGCAATGGTAGTGACAAGACTGACAATTAGCATTTCTATGAAATATCTTCAAGCAAGAAATAAACGCTGTGATATTGCAATGTGTTTTTTTTTTTGATAATTCCTATTAAGATTGCATTCATAAACATGTAAATGTAATGCAATGCTTAGATCTATTCAGAATTCCTGTATTTTTTTCAATTATGTTTTCTCTTTACATGACACAGAGTCGCACAGATGGATAGAAGCGGCACTTTGGCGCAGAGGTAGTGCTGTCGCCTTACAGCGCCAGGGACCCAGGTTCGATCCTGACTACGGGTGCTGTCTGTACGGAGTTTGCATGTTCTCCCCATGACCTGGGTGGGGGGGGGGGTCTCCGGGATCTACGGTTTCCTCCCACACTTCTAAGATGTACAGGCTTGTAGGTTAATTGGTTTGGTAAAATTGTAAATTGTCCATAGCGTGTGTAGGGTCGTGTTAGCGTGCGGGGAGGGCTGGTCAGCGCGGACTCGGTGGGCCGAAAGGCCTGTTTCCGCACTGTATCTTTAAACTAAACTAAAACTAAACAGAAGGGTCCGAAGAAGGGTCTCGACCCAAAACGTCACCCATTCCTTCTATCCAGTCACCCATTCCTTCTACCTGGCCTGCTGAGTTACTCCAGCGTTTTGTGTCTGCCTTCAGAAGGATATGAGCCCCTCACACTCGAGTTTCATTTAGCTGCTAACCTTCAGTAGCAATGTAAATAAAGCCAATGAAAGAGGGTTGTGCTGTTTGCACAAGAGCTTTGCTAACAAGATCACAGTCAAAAACAGCTTGGCCTCGAAGGTGGGATTTTGTACTCCGGGAATCTAATCACAGTTATAATTGCAATGCCACCTTCCATCCAGCAGTTGCAACCACAATTATTCATGAAATATTTTTAAACCTTCCTGAAATATATACTCGACAATGGATGATGTCATCTATTGCACCTAGCTTACAACTGCAGGCAAAGCAATGCTTCAAATAAAGTTGTTGCCAGAGATACGGGGGGGTGGGGGGGGGGGGAACAGTGGTGCAGCGGTACAGTTGCTGCCTAATGCCCCTGTCCCACTTAGGAAACCTGAACGAAAACCTCTGGAGACTTTGCGCCCCACCCAAGGTTTCCGTGCGGTTCCCGGAGGTTTTTGTCAGTCTCCCTAATGGTCGAAAGTGGTTTCCGCTTCTTCTATGTTCCGGCGTCTATTTCAGAAAATTCAAAACCGGCCGCGACTAAAAATAGGTTGCCGTTTTAAAAATCTGTAATTTTTTAGTCGAAGCCGGTTGCGATGCTAGTTGAAGGTGGTTGCCGGAGGTTGCAGGTAGTGGAAGGTAAGACCTCCCTGGTGGAATAAAACAGGGTGAAAAGAAGGTCTTACCTTCCACTACCTGCAACCTCCGGTAACCACCTTCAACTAGCATCGCAACCGGCTTCGACTAAAAAATTACAGATTTTTAAAACGGCAACCTATTTTTAAGATTAGGGTGGGGCACAAAGTCTCCAGAGGTTTCCATTCAGGTTTCCTCAGTGGGACAGGGGCATTACAACACCAGGAACACGGGTTCGATCCTGACTACGGGTGCTGCCTGTACGGAGTTTGTACATTCTCCCTGTGACCTGTGTGGACTTTCTTCGGTTTCCTCCCACATCCCAAAGATGTGCAGTTTTGCAGGTTGATTGGCCTGCCCTCTGTAAATTGTTCCCAGCGTGTCGGATGGAGCTAGTGTACGGGCTGATCGATGGTCGGCGCGCACTTGGTGGGCAGACGGACCTGTTCCCATGCTCTATCTCTACACTAAACTAAACTGAATTCCCAACTACTACTTGGACTGGATGTGGATTGGATTCGCTGGATTAGACTCATCCTAACGGACCTGAAATGTTATATCTAAAGCTCCCAACTGAAATAAGTGGTAAATATTTAACCCTGATTCATATGTCAGTTGGCAAACTTCACAGCAACTTTCAAATGTCCAAAAGTTGAGGCTTTCCATAAGTTCCCAGAGTATTTCAGGCAGAAGATTGATAATAATGCTTACTTCTGCTGAACCTGCAAATAATGTTATACCCAATTAGTCTATATACAAATAATTGAGGTGTTATTGTTGGAAAAATAAAAGATTTGGGAGGAAAGCATGATGAATCATTTATGATATGTCTCATCTCTTCAGAGGCCAGAACATCCCTGATATTCCCACGCTCTCCGTCCCTCCCCACTCATCCTGCTAGTTTCACTGTTCACATCCCATTGTTCCACAGCCAACAACACAATTAGACATCCCTTTCTTCCACAGCCAACAATGGACCATTGTGTGCTCCACCTTTCCTTTGTCATCAGTTCTGCCTCTGATTTATTCTGAACGTTTTCATACCTCTAATTTCCCTCTCCCCCGGATCTCAGGCTGAAGAAGGGTTCTCACCCTGTCGACTAGTCCTTCTCTCCAGAGATGCTGCCTGACCCGCTGCGTTACTCCAGCATTTTGTGTCTGTCTTTAGGTTCCAATGTGCCATTATTGATCTTTGTTCTCCATATCTTTTCCCATTATATATACACTTTGGAATTTTAAATCACCTTCCCTGCCGAGTTTACGCAGTGTGGAGCGATCTCTCACGTAGGCATGTCGTGCTTTCCAGGTTACAGTTCCCGATTAATTTAGGTCTTTAATCGTTTCAGTAGCAGGATGAATCTTGATCACCGCAAACCTTAGTTTAGTTTAGTTTACTTTAGTTTTGGCATAGAGCGCAGAAACTGGCCCTTCAGCCCACTGAGTCAGCGCCAACCAGCGATCCCCGCACACTAACGCTATCCCGCACACACGGGACAATTTTACAATTCTATATAGCCAATTAACCTGCAAACCTGGAGGAAAACCGGAGCACCCAGAGAAAATCCATGCAGATCATGGAGAGAACGTGCAACCTCCAAACCGGCAGTACCCTAGGACAGGATCGAACCCGGGTCTCTGGCGCGCAAGGCAGCCGTTCTACCACTGCGCCACCATGCTGCCTCAGGGAATCTTCAGGTAAGTGGAATTATTACATGGCATAATAACACATTTAGTGGCAGTGCAGTGAGTTGCTGCCTCACACTGCCAGAGACCAGGATTTGATCCTGGCCTTGGCTGCTGTCTGTTCTCCCTGTCACCGTATGAGTTTCCTCCAGGTGCTCTGGGGTTTCTGTCCATGCTAAATTAATCGGGAACTGTAGCGCAAGTGGGAGCATCAGTGGTGAGCTGGTGGCATGTGGGAGAGAATAGGTTACGGCGAACTGACAGGGGAATGGAAACTATTGGGATTGCCCAGAGATCTAGCGTGAATGTGATGGGTTGAGTGGCTGCCATTGATGTTGTTAGAAAATAGGATATGAGAATAACGTGATGTGCTATTTGTTAATCCATATAACTTTTAAATTCTCCGTTTTTATAAACTTTAATGTTGGTTAAATGTCTCTTACATGGGTTAAATGTCTCTTACATATATTATTGGTTTGTGAAGTCTACGGAAATCGTTTGGTAGTTTGCGAGAAATTATCAGGGTTCAAGGAATGTGTAGGAAGGAACTGCAGAGGCAGGTTTATACCGAGTAAGGGCATCACTCCTTTGCATCTTGTTGGTACGTGATTAGTAAGGGCGTTAAAGATAATGGGCATAAGGCTGGCGAATGGGGTTGAGAGGGAAATAGCGATCAGCCATGATTGAATGGTGGAGGAGACTCAATGGGCCAAATGGTCTGATTTCTGCTCTGACGACCTATGAACTAATGAACTTATCTCCAAATGTCCTTTTAAATGTCAACTTGATATCTTTGGAAAGATACAAAATACTGGATTTTAACTTGGCGGGTCAGGCAGCATCTTTGCAGGTCATGGATAGGTGATGTTTCGGAATGTCACCTGTCTATGTTCTCCAGGGATGCTGCCTGACCCGCTGAGTCACTCCAGCAATTTGTGTCTTTCCTTTGTAAAACAGAATCTGCAGTTCCTTGTTTTCTTCAACATAATATTTTTGATGCAAAGTGGAGATGTTAAAGCATCATAATTGAACTCTTTTTCAAAACAGTTTCAAACAAATTGTTAAAATACCCTTTCCTTTATTTTGCCAAAATATATACAAACTAGAGATTGAAGTTTTTGTTTCTTAATCTGTTTTCAGTTGAAGACCTTGATGAGTATGTTTTTATTGATACATTTCTTGTATGAGGCACACTTTTAAATCTTCACAGTACAGACCCACATCCTTGTTCACATGGAAGCAGTTTAATATTTCCCTTTGATAATATGTGACTTGAGATCACTTTAACACTTTTATTGTAGGAATCTAACATTAAACCAACTTCTATCTTCAGCACGAGATGAAGAGAAGCAATTTTCCCCTGAGAACTCAGACCAGATGGAAACAGTCACTGATTCTATGACATCTCTGGGCACAATTGTTAAGGGGAAATTGCACAAACACTTGTTTAGTTGTCTTCAGTTGGTTAATCTTGAGACAATATCATTGCTTGTTCATTGAACGTGTTTGTCTGAAGAAGGGTCTTGACCCGAAATGTCGCCCGTTCCTTCTCTCCAGAGATGCTGCCTGTCCCGCTGAGCTACTCCAGTTTTTTGCGTCTATCTTTGGTTTAAACCAGCATCTGTAGTTCCTTCCAACACAAGTTTGTTATTTAGTTTAGTTTAGTTTTGAGATACAGTGTGGAAATAGGCCTGTTTGGTCCTGCGAGTCCACGACGACCAACACTATCCTACACACACCAGGGACAATTCACAATTTTATACCAAGCCAATTAGCTGTTTCTCTTTGGGGTGTGGGAGGGAACTGGAGCTCCCGGAGAAAACCCATGCAGTCACAGGGAGAACGTACAAACTCCGTACAGACAGCACCCGTGGTTGGGATCAAACACGGGCCTCTGACGCTATAAGGCAGCAACTCTACCGCTGCGCCACCGTGCTGCTAAATTAAAGCCAATGTATATTTCCCTTTTAACTTTGCTTAAGATATAAGAAGTGGAAGACAACATAATTATTATACTTTATGTATACTGTAATTATAGTTTGGGCCTAACTGTTTAAGTTTAAATTGAGGCTGATAAGAAAAACGCAGGAACAATTAAATCTATGATAGCTATACTTGCCAAATACTCTGGGGTAGCACGGGAGAAATCCTCCCCCTCTACCACCCACATGCTTGGAACACCTTCTACAAAGTAGGCAACTTCCATGGAGGCTGAGTCACGAGGAATTTGGGTGAGGAAAGAGTGCTTGGGTGATGAAAGAGTGGGGAAGAAAGGGAATTATGTCTTTAAGAGTAAAGTCGCAGAGAAAAGATACAAGACGTAGGAACTCTGTCACTGCAAGTTAGCAAACAAGTCTACCACTGCCGCCCATTATTGCAATCTTGATAGATGATGGAGCAGGCTTGAAGGGTGAATAACCTAGTCCCCCTCCTATCCCTTGTGTTCTGTGTTTAATGTCCATCTATTCTTAGAGCCCTGCATTCAGATTTGCTAAGGATACAGCAATAATAGATAATGATGTGCGAGCATTGAATTATAAAGGTCTATTGAGAGAATAAATGAGTGGAGATAATTTGCCCAATGGATTCCAACATAGGTAAGAGTCCAAGATTGGCAGTTTTGGATCAGAGAATGCGAGAACAAAGGTTTTTTGTTTGAATGATGAAAAATTGAGAATAGTGAAATTTCAAAGAAATTGGTCACTAAAACATAATGGTCAGAAACATAATGAATTTAAAAGATTAATAGATTAGTTATTAATTAGATAAAGAAGGCAAACGCAATGTCAGCATTTATTTCAAGAGGTCAAGAATACAAAAAGAGGGATTATAATGCTGAGGTTCTATAGGTCACATTTGGATTATTGTGAGCACAATTTTGGGCACCATATCTGAGGAAGGATGTGCTGCCTCTGGAGAGGGTCCAGAGGAGGTTTACAAGAATAATCCCAGGAATGAGTGGGTTAACATATGATGAGCGCTTGACGGCACTGGGCCTGTACTCGCTGGAGTTTAGAAGGATGAGTGGGAACCTCATTGAAATGTATCGAATAGTGAAAGGTATGGATAGAATGGATGTGGAGAGGATGTTTCCACTAGTGAGAGAGTCTAGGACCAGAGGTCACAGCCTCAGAATTAAAGGACATTCCTTTAGGAAGGAGATGAGGAGGAATTTCTTTAGTCAGAGGGTGTTGAATCCGTGGAGTTATTTGCCGCAGAAGTCCGTGGAGGCTGTCAACGGATAGTTTTAAGGCAGAGATAGGTAGGTTCATGATTAGTATGGGTGTTGGGGAAAAGACAGGAGAAGAATGAGAGGGAGATTTAGATCAGCCATGATTGAATGGCGAAGTAGACTTGATGGGCCGAATGGCCTAATTTTTCTCCTATCACTTATGACCTTGTGACATGAACTTGTCACCAGGGGCACAATGTATAAAAAGGAAAAGGTTTCCCAGCAACTATACAAAGTTAAATGACAACACTGCTGAATTTTGAAGGAATGGAGAGTTGGGTTACAGAATGTTACGCAAAATTGACATTTCGTCATTTCAGTTATGATTCAGTTTGTGGCACTATGTACTCAGAATGTTTTGGGTTCGAGTTCCATTCTTGAGCGAAGGAATCTTGGCTGACAGTTCAGTATGACTTGTGGGAGTGTTGCATTTCTGACCATGTTTTGGTTGAAATATTATTACGGCCTGCCCATCTGCAAATAAATGAACCAATGGAACCATTTCAAAGAAGAGCAGATGAGATAACACTGGTGACCATCCAATATTTTTTTTCCCCAACGAACATCGCTGAAACCAAATTAATAACTCATTTGCTTGTTGGTGTTTTGGGGAGTTTGCTTTGTTCAAATTGGATGCCACAGTTCCTACATCAGAACAGGATTGCATTTCAGAAATATTTTATTGGTTGTAAAAGATATTATGCAGTCCAGAAAAGGATGTTAAAGTTTAGTTTAGTTTTAAAGACAGCGTGGAAACAGGACCATCTTGTCCACACCAACCTGCCCACACCAACCATCTTGTTTGACCTCCCATCACTGACACCTCTGCACGAATTCTATCTTATCCCAACTTCTCTTCCACTTCCTACACAAATTGAGGGTCAATTAAATCTACAACCCACACATCTTGGATAGATACAAAATGCTGGAGTAATTCAGCGGGTCAGGCAGCATCTCTAGAGAAAAGAATAAGGGGTAAACCATTTAGAACGGAGATGAGGAAAAACTATTTCACACAGAGAGTTGACTCCTCCACTGTCAGAATGAGATCCAAATGCAAATTGGAGGAACAACACCTCATAATTTGCTTGGGCAGCTTCATCGGAACAAGATGGAGGACGCCAGTGCGTCACTTTGTTTAACGGGGGAGACTGGTGCACAGACAGCCACCCCACGGTCCTTGACAGATCTGGGTCAGGATCCAGTGGCATGGAGTCCAAGACGACCGGAGACCCTTTTCTGTGGCAGCCTTCATCCTCCTTCCCAGCCATTGTGACGCTCTACTAAGGTCAGCCACATTCCTCCGCCTGTTCCACCGTTGAGGTCTTGGTTGGATTGCTCTTTGTCAGGGATTTCCCCCTCGACCTTACCGCCATGGGTGGCCCTACCAGGAGCATAGCTCCAGACGGCATCGCTCTCAGGATCTCAGGTCCACACAAGCTTCTCCACCATGACAAGGTGACAACCCACGGGGCAGCTTACAACACAGTGGTATGATTATTGGTTTCCCTAACTTCAAGTAACCCTTACTTTCCCTCTCTCTCTCTGTCCCTCCCCCATCCTAGTTCTACGACCAGTTTCACTGTCCTCCTGATTAAAAGTTTTCTGTTTGTATGCCTCAATGTCAATTTCCCCTCAGCCAACAATGCACCATTCTATATTTTCTTGATCACTGTCCCCTTTAGTTTTGTTTACTTTAGAGATGCAGCATGGAAACAGACCCTTCGGCCCACCCAGTCCGTGCCGGCAAAGATCCCCGCACATTAACACTATCCCACGCACACCAGGGACAATTTACACATACACATACACCCAGCCAATTAACCTACAAAACCTGTACGTCTTTGTAGTGTGGGAAGAAAGCGAAGATCTCGGAGAAAACCCACGTGGCCACAGAGAGAATGTACAAACTCCGTACAGAAAGCACCCGTAGTCAGGATTGAACCCGGGTCTCCGGCGCAGTAAGGCAACAACTCTACCGCTGCGCCACCGTGCCGCCCAAAGATCTGTGTTTTCACACCTTACCCCTCCACATCTCTGTGTCTCACTCACTTCTGACTCTCAGTCCGAACAAGCGTCTCGACCCGAAACGTCACCCATTCCTTCTCTCCAGGGATGCGGCCTGTCTCGCTGAGTTAGTCTAGCATTTTGCATCTACCTTCCGTGTATAAAGAGAAAGTGTTCCCCGTGTTATGAAGCAGATATCTTATGAAGATAAATGTCAGAAGAACCAAAAGTAAAATGGAAAACATAATTACTCATAAGTAATCAAAACTCTGCCTGGGGTAGTTCTGAAGGTAGATTTAATCATTGTGTTCAAATGGGAACTGGTTAAGTAATTGAAAGGAATATACTATAAAACTGTGGTGGGAGGATGGAGAAGTTGGGGTGGTTGGACACTTTAGTTTAAAGTTGTGTTAGACTCAACAAGCTGATGGCTTTCTTCCATGATACAACCTTTCTGTGATTCCAAATATACAATGTTAAGCATTATTTTCCTCCCACAGCGGTAGTTGCTGCCAGAGACCGGGGTTCGATCCCGACTACGGGTACTGTCTGTATGAAGTTTGTACCTACTCTCTGTGCCCGCATGGGTTTTTTCCGGGTGTTCCGGTTTCCTCCCACACTCCAATGACGTACAGATTTATGTTAATTGGCTATGGTAAATTGTTATTGTCCCTAGTATGTGTGTGTGTGTGTGTGTAGGATAGCGTAAGTGTTCAGGGATCACTGGTCAGCCCGGACTCGGGGGGCCGAAGGCCTGTTTCCGTGTTGCATCTCTTAACAAAACTAACTAAACTAGTTGAGGAATTCAGAAATTTGAGAGGAATTCATAGAAAGGATAGAGAGAAATGTTCTTCTAGTTCCACCGTTGAGGTCTTGGTTGGATTGCTCTTTGTCAGAGACCTGAGGAGTTGAAAAGGGTTGGGACCTTGGAATCAAAATCAGGCCCTTCAGGAGAGATTGAAGAAAATGTTAGAAATTTAACATACAACAGTTAATGTTGAAAATCAGTTGTATGGGTGAGCCAAGGAATGGTTAATGAAGTTTAATGCAGATACGGGCAACGTGTTACATTTTGGGAAGTCAAACTAGGGCAGAACCTTCACAGTGAATAGCAGGGCTCTGGGGAATCTTGTAGAGCAAAGGGATCTAGGAGTGCAGGTACATAGTTCCTTGAAAGTGGTGTCACAGGTAGATAAGGTGGTCAGGAAGGCTTTGGCCCACATTGGCCTTCTTCAGTCAGGGCATTTGAATACAGAAGTTGGGAAGTTATGTAACAGTTGTACAAGACTTTAGTGAGGCCACATTTGGAGCATTGTGTTCAGTTTTGGTCAGACTCGTATACGGAAGATGTTGTCAAGGTGGAAAGAGTTCGGAGACGATTTACAAGGATCTTGCTGGGACTCGACAGCCTGAGCCAGAGCAAGAGGCTGAGCAGGGGAGGACTTTATTGTTTGGAGGGCAGTAGGATGATCTTATAGAGTAGTATATGGTCATGAGGGGAATAGATAGGATAAATCCACAGAGCCTTTTACCAAGAGTAGGGGAATCAAGAACCAGAGGAGATACGTTTAAGGTGAGAAGGATAAGATTAAATGGGAATGTGAGGGCAACGTTTTCACACAAACGGTGGTGGGTGAATGGTACAAGAGTAGGTAGTTGGGGCAGGTTCTATCACAACAAGTAAAAGATATTTGGACAGGTACATGGATAGGAAAGGTTTAGAAGGTTATGTACCAAATGCAGGCAGGTGGGGCTAGTGTAGATGGGGCCCGCAGGTCGGCACAGGCAAGTTGGGCCGAAGGGCCTGTTTCCACGTTGTTCTGGAAGGAGATATACTCTGCAGGTTGGGCAACGGCAGAGAAAAAAGAAAGTGTAAATATCTCAAGTTAGACATAAAAAGCAGAAGTAATTCAACGGGACAGGCAGCATCTCTGTAGAGAAGGAATGGGTGACGATTCGGGTCGAGTCACTTCTTCGACCCGAAACGTCACCCATTCCTTCTCTCCAGAGATGCTGCCTGTCCTGCTGAGTTACCCCGGCTTTTTGTGTCTATCTTCAGTTTAAACCAACATCTGCAGTACCTTCCTACAAATATCTCAGGGTTGGTCAGAATCCTACTTCAAGCCTTTGCTCATTTAATCTCTCCTGGCCTCTGCCCTATCAGAGATATACCCTATTGTTCTCCTGTGTAGGAGGGGACTGCAGATGCTGGTTTAAACCGAAGATAGACACAAAAAACTTGTGTAACTCAGCGGGTCAGACAGCATCTCTGGAGAAAAGAAATGGGTGATGTTTCGGTTCGAGACCCTTCTTTAGGCTGAAGAATGGTCTCGACCCAAAACGTCACCTATTGCTTTTCTCCAAAGAAGCTGTCTGACCCGCTGAGTTACTCCAGCTTTTGTGTCCCTATTGTTCCCACCTCCGTTCCTCTCTCACTTTCTCTGCATCGTAAAATAGGGGGGAACATACAGAATAGTGAACGGCTTGGATAGAGTGGATGCGGAGAGGATGTTTCCACCAGTGTGAGAGTCTAGAACTAGAGGTCATAGCCCCGTAATTAAAGGACATTCTTTTAGGAAGGAGATGAGGAGGAGTTTATTTAATCACAGGGTGGTGAATCTGTGGAATTCTTTGCCACAGAAGGCTGCGGAGGCCAAGTCAGTGGATACATTTAAAGCAGAGATAGGTAGTCAACAAAATAGAGAGAGTACAGAGGAGATTTACTAGAATGTTGCCAGTGTTCCAGCAACTATGTTACAGAGAAAGGTTGAACAAGTTAGGTCTTTATTCTTTGGAGCGCAGAAGGTTAAGGGGGGACTTGATTGAGGTCTTTAAAATGATGAAAGGGATAGACAGAGTTAACGTGGATATGTTTTTCCCATTGAGGGTAGGGAAGATTCAAACAAGAGGGCATGACATGAGAATTAAGGGACAGAAGTTTTGGGGTAACGTGAGGGGGAACTTCTTTACTCAGAGGGTGGTGGCTGTGTGGAATGAGCTTCCAGCAGAAGTGGTGGAGGCAGGATCGATTTTAACATTTAAGAGTAAAGTGGATAGGTATATGGACGTGAAGGGAACGGAGGGGTATGGTCTGAGTGCAGGTAGATGGGACTAGGGGAAAACAAATGGTCGGCACGGACTGGAAGGGCCGAGAGGGCCTGTTTCCGTGCTGTAATTGTTATATGGTTATATGGTTATATAGATTGTTGATCAGTACGGGTGTCAGAGGTTATGGGGGGAAGGCAGGAGCACGGGGTTAGGAGCGATAGATAAGTCACGATTGAATGGCGGAATAGACTAGATGGGCCGAATGGCCTAATTCTACTCCTATCGCACGATCATAGTCTTATGAAAATATAATTTACCTCCAAAGGTCAATGACTAAAATATTAACTGTGTTTCTCTTTTCTCACATTCTGTGTCTGACCTGCTGTTTATTTATTGCGTTTTCGTTCCCATTGATGCCTTGTTGATGCATTGTTTTCGAGCAGCTTTGGATCAATGGAGAAGTGAGTAATCCTTTCATCATTACCACCAGTCAGAAGATCCGGCCTGTCAATATCTTCACAGGCAGATGAATTTTAAAGTCAACAAATATTAAGGTGCTTCTTCACAAGTTCTTTCGAGTTTCATGGCTGTCGACGTTGTGGGCGTGAACGGAGGATTGACTTTAAAGTGCAGAACGCTGACTAACTTTCTCTCTCAAGTGAAGTTATTTAGCGACTCGCTTCTGAGCGTTTCTCTAAGTCATCCATCACGCAAAATGTTCACAATCCCAAGATGTATGGGTTGAATAACTACATCGTCTACACTGTTTCTGCAAAGGCTGGATGTTGTTTGAAGTATAACATGATATTTCTCGGCAGGAATGAACAGCAGATGCTGGTTTACACCGAAGATAGACACAAAATGCTGGAGTAACTCAGTGGGACAGGCAGCATCTCTGAATAGAAGGAATGGGCGGTGTTTCGGGTCAAGTCTGAAGAAGGGTCTCGACCCGAAACGTCACCCATTCTTTCTAACCAGAGATGCTGTCTGTACCGCTGAGCTACTCCAGCATTTTGTGTCTATCTATGATATTTCTTGAGGTTTATTTTAACAAGAAATCACTTTCCCAACCACTACATTTAGTTAATTGGTCAGCATCAGTGAAGGATCAGAATCCCAATTTTGTTTCTATTAAATGAAGCAAAATATTCATCAAAATATGGCAAAACATTGACTCAAATCACAATCTCTAAAGGGTCTGTCCCACTTGGGGGTCATTTGCGCGTCACGCAGATGGTGCGCGGAGATTTTGTACATCCAAAAATCCTGCCTATGTCACCACGCACCATGCGCACGTAATGCGCACCATGCGCGCATCACGTGCGCGTCGCGATGTGCGCGTCGTGTGTCGTGACGTGTAAATGATGTCGCGTAAATGACGTGCAAATGACTCCCAAGTGGGACAGGCCCTTAATGAAATAATTATTTCCTGGTGCACAAAGGATCTTGGCGTGCAAGGAAAAAAAATTCAGGGTGGCACAGTAACACAAAGCAGCAGTAGAGTTGGTGTCTCACAGCGCCAGAGACCCGGGTTCAATCCTGACTAGGGGTGCTATCTATACAAAATTTGTATGTTCTCCCTGAGACCAAGTAGGTTTTCTCCAGGTACTCCAGTTACCTCCCATACTCCAAAGACGTACAGGTTTGTAGGCTAATTGGCCTTGGTAAAAATTGTAAATTGTCCCTAGTGTGTAGTCACAATATTAGTGTATGGGGGTGGGGAGGTGTGATAGTTGGTCAGTGAGCCGAAGGAACGGTTTCCGTGCTGTACCTCTACAGTCAAGTCTAAAGTCTAAATAAACATTTCAGAAGAAAATCATAGGTTGTCATCAGGAAACTTTAATTATTACAAATAAACTTAATGCATTCCCAGTGAAAATTGATTTTTCTCCCCAATAATTTGTAAAAATAGTGAATCCGTTTAGAGACCAATAAATTCACAAAGTAGAACATGGTTGTGCCTTAAGGGCCTGTCCCACTTTCACTGCCGAGTTTAAAGGACCTAAAAAAAAAATCAAGATCGTGGTAATCTACGAACTCCTACGACCTTCCACGACTATGTTCACGAACTCCTACGAACTGCTACGAGTATGTCTACGAATTCCCACAACTATTTCAATGCCCTCCTAACGAGTAAAATGTTGCAATTTCTTTCATCCGGACCATTTTTTTACTCCTGGACATTTTTTATCGGGCTGGAATAAACGCCCCGACTTACCTGATGCCCCGAGTATCTACGGCTAGAATAACGGGTCGCTACGATATATCTACGAACTCCTACGGCCTCCTACGGACTTGTTACGAACATTCTGCGAGTTTGAAGCAAGGGGAAAACCCGGGAGAATTCGTGAATAACTGGTGAAAGTGGGACAGGCCCTTAAGTCGCCACAGTTCTATGTTCAGTGGCTGCCTAGATTCATCAAATTGAGATCATTTGTTTGAGAAATAATTCTGTTTCCTTTCCGACAATGACATCTCGACTCTGAAGAGCACTCAAAAATTCTGTTCCCTTGGGACGGTCAGAAGTGAGTCAAAGCAGATTCATTTAAAACGTTTTAAAAAATGGGCAGCACATTGGCACATGTGGTAGATGCGCTGCCTCACAGCAACAGAGACCCGGACTCGATCCTGAGTTTAGATGTTGTTTCTGTGGAAATTGCACATTCTCCCTGAGACCGCACGGATTTTCACAGCTGCTCCTGTTTCCCCCTACATCACAAAGACATGCGGGGTTGTAGGTTAATTGGCCTCTGTAAATTCCACCTTGTGTGTAGTGAGTGGATGAGAGAGTGGGATATCATTGAACTAATGCGAATCAATGATTGGCATGAATTCAGTGGGGCGATGGGCCATCTTCCATGATGCATCTCTAAACCAAGCTAAACAGTAAACTCAGTGGGCTCATTTTTTAAACCTGTAGAGGTTTAGTTTAGAAATACAATGCGTAAACAGGCCCTTCAGCCCACTGAGTCCACACCGACCAGCGATCCCCGCACATTAAAACTATCCTACTCACACTAGGGACAATTTTTACATTTACCAAGCCAATTAGCCTACAAATCTGTACGTCTTTGGTTTGGGAGGAAGCCAAAGATCTCAGAGAAAACCCACGCAGGGAGAACGCACAAACTCCGTACAGAACGTACGAACTCCATACAGACGGGACCCATAGTCGGGATCGAACCCGGGTCTCCGGCGCTGCATTTGCTGTCAGGCAGCAACTCTACCACTGCGCCACTGTGCCACCGTACCGTACAGTGTGGAAATGGGCCCTTTGGCCCAGCGAGCCCACGCCGACCATCGATCACCCATACTCTAGTTCTATGTTATCCCATTTACGCACCAGGGCCAATTCACAGAAGCCAATTAACCTACAAACCTACAAGTCGTTGGAATGCGAGAAGAAATAGGAGCACCCTGAGAAAACCTGCATGGTCACGGGGAGAACGTTCAAACCCCGTACAGACAGCACCCGTAATCAGATTCAAACCCGGTCTCAGGCGCTGTGAGGCAGCAACTCTACCGCTGCACCACCACCGTGCCACCCCTTGCTTAGGGACTATTTCCCTTTTACTTTCAGTAAATATTGCACTTCTTCCAAGATACTTATTGTTTGTTTCAGTCCTTTTCCTGTCAATTCTCTGCCTTTGCATACTTAAACTATTGTCAGTTTTGGTTCTTGCATCAGTCTTTTCTTTCCATCGGTGTTTTGTATTCCAATAACCACTCCGATTCTGCTTAAGATCACCACCCCCCCCCCCCCCCCCCGTTCTAAGTGTACGAGGTTCAAGCTGAGGGATACAGGCTCGCTACAAATACTACTTCATTGTATTCAGGATCACATTTGTTAAAAAATGCAGTGTTGAAATCTTCCATTTGTTTCTGTAAGATGACATTATTCCACCTTGTAGAGCACCTTCAGAGTCAATCATGCACTGAGCTGAAAAATACACAGAGCTTCAGGAAGCTCCACTCCTCTGGCTTCAAGAACTGCTTACTTTTATCAACATAATCTTCTGAAACCTCTTGGCAGGCTCTCTCCCCTGCTGTGTTTGCATGGT
Source organism: Okamejei kenojei (assembly GCA_035221665.1). NCBI lineage: Eukaryota > Metazoa > Chordata > Chondrichthyes > Rajiformes > Rajidae > Okamejei > Okamejei kenojei. The sequence goes on from CM069150.1 coordinate 39,841,957, forward strand.
TAATTGGTGACAATATATATCAGAGCTGCTGATGTACTTTTGACAGCGCACTCCTTTTAGGGTGTCACGGTGGCGCAGCGGTAGATTTGCTGCCTCACAGTGCCAGAGACCCGGGTTCGATCCTGACCACGGGTGCTGTCTGTACGTTCTCCCTGTGACCACTTGGGTTTCCTCCGGGGGCTCCAGTTTCCTCCCGCACTCCAAAGACGTACAGGTTCTCCAGTATCCTCCCATCGAGTTCCCTCTAAACCTTTCCTATCCATGTACCTGTCTGAGCGTCTATTAAATGTTGCTATTGTACCTTAGTTTAGATTAGTTCACGTTAGAGGTGCAGCCCAGAAACAGGCCCTTCGGCCCACTGAGTCCGCATCGACCAGCGATCCCGGCGCGCTAACACTATCCTACATTCACTAAGGAAAATTTACATTTATACCAAGCCAATTAACCTACACACCTGTACTTCTTTGGAGTGTGGGAGGAAACTAAAGATCTGGAAGAAAACTAACACAGGTCACAGGGAGGTACATACTCCATACAGACAACACCCGTAGTCAGGATCGAACCCTGGTCTCCGGCTCTGTAAGGCAGTAGCTCTACCGCTGCGCCACCGTGCCGCCCATACCTGTCCACAGCTATCTCTATTCATTACTTTTTTTACCCCTCTACTCAGGAAAATGTCACTATTATTCAATCTCCCTTGGTCTCTCATAATATTTCAGATCATTTAAGCCTCCACAGCTTCTCAGTTCCAGTGTAAACAATCTAAGTTGATCCAGACTTTCCGCTTTGCTACATGTTTCTAGTCGGGGCAATTTGCTCACAAATCTCCTCTCTTGTTCAATCACAGCTGTTGACCAGGACTCTCCACAGCACTCAAGCTGTGGCCTAACCATGTTGTGTGCAGTTCCTGCACGAATTATGTCCTCCTATATCCAATGTCTCACCTAATAAAGGAACACATGCTTTTTCTCAGTCACCTTGTTGACTGGTCCCTCCACCTGTAAGAATCATTGGCTGCACACATCATATTGTTTCCACTTTCTATTCTACTGCCAACTCACCAGATCATCGAAAGGCACAGTGGTGCTTCACAGTGCCGGAGACCAGAGTTCGATCCTGACCTCAGGTGCTATTGTTAATTCCGGCCAAATTGGAGAGGCCAGGACACGAAAATTGAGTAAAGGCATCTGGGCTGCAAGGCCATTTGGTCAACTTAAATGTGCCTTTTGCAAAAATAGGACAAGCTGCAGAATGGTGCCAGTTTGTCTAGAGCCTAGATAAGAGCTGCAGGGTGAGAATGGATACATCTGCAGACCTTGACAATTAGGTGCAAATTGCATGGAATGGATTGGATGAATGCAAACCGGACATACACATTGTATATAATGTTGAAAAGCTTTACTTTGCTAGATGTTGATTGGATTAAGTATTGAGCCTTGTCTGGTTTTCTTGAATATCAAGGCACATGTTGCGATCTTTGCTTCCTTTGAGAAGCTCTGTTTGAATAAAATGTATTAATCACTGTATTGTTGGGTTAGGGAAATGTCTATCATATACTGTGTTAATCGATATCTGTTATTGGACTGTATAGAAACCACCCCTATGTGGTTCGGCCCCTCAACATTCGGGGACCAATAAAAGACCACTCCCACAAGGTCCTGTGTTGATTTTCTAGGAGAACGCATAGGACTGCGTGACCTTCTGGAGTGTCTCTGCTTGAATGAGGCTAAAGAGGGCTTGATCAGGCAGATACGAGGATCAAACCCACGGTGGTTAGGAATAGTAGTGGAACTGTAATTGTGTTTTGTCAAAATTAAGTTTAGATGCGCAAGTGCTTGACTCAGTGATTTTTGACTGAAACTAGATTGGGGGGGGAGGGGGAGCTTAGAACGAGCTATTTACACTATCTGTGTGGAGTTTGCTGTCCTGGGAGAATCTAAGGTTGGATCTCCGAAGCCGTGCTGCACAGGTTTATCTGCTGCCTCACACAGCGCCAGAGACCCGGGTTCGATCTTGACATCGGGTACCGTCACTGTGTGGAGTTTGCACGTTCTCCTTATGACCGCGTGAGTTTCCTCCGGGTGCGCCGGTTTCTTCCCACATCCCAAAGACATGCGGGTTTGGAGGTTAATTGGCCTCTTTATATTGTCCCTGGTGTTCAGAGAGTGGATAGGAAGGTGGGATAACAAGGAACAGGTGATCGCTGGTCGGGGTGCACCGTGAACGAAGGATCTGTTTCCACGCTATATCTCTCAACTAAACTAAAATAAATACCCCACAGTGTGAGTGAGCATTGTTATTGACAATCATGTGGCAAAGATGAATCATCTGAAATTTGTTTTCTTCACACTCCACATATTTTGGTCAAAATCATTACTTATATGAAGAAAAGCAGAGATCTGAGCACTGAACGGTGTGGAAACCAGTGGGAAAAATCTTTCAGACGCCTATTGATCCTTATCCTTGGCTTTGTACCACAAAACTAAGTTTGCATCAGACTTCCCCTACACCTCGGATACATTGGGTTTTTATATTTTGGGCAGGCTTATGGGATCTAAAGAAGAGCTTTTCTGAATGCCGTCTTTGTTATGAAGTTAGAGACAAAAAGCTGGAGTACATCAGCAGATCAGACAGCATCTCTGGAGAAAAGGGATAGGTGACGTTTCGGGTTAAGGTCCTTCTTCAGACATCTTCAACTTTCTTCCTATTTATTTTGCCTGTCCTCAGCCCTTAAACAAATCTAACGGACCCTGATTCTCTCAAGAGAGAGTTGAATATAGCTCTGAGGGCTAACGGAAACAAGGGATATGGGGAGAAAGCAGGAACGGGGTACTGATTCTGGATGATCAGCCTCGATCATATTGAATGGCATGTGCAGGCTCGGGTCCGAATGACCTACTCATGCACCTATTGTCTATGTTTCTATGATTAATCCGTGTCATTCATAAATGAAAGGTCGTAATGTCCCATGGAATAGATTCCATTAATTTAGTCGTCACCAATGTTGACTGCTGAATAATTACTTGTTTTTTCTCGCTTTTTTAAACAACTGTACAACATTTATGACCCTCCAATTCTCTTGCATTAATACTGTAGCAGGGCGGGGGGGGATTGAGAAATTATATTCAGACCCTGTGTGATGTGTTTGGTCTTTTCCGTTAGAAGATATATTTTGTTTTGGCCTGAAATGTTGTTTCCATTTTCAAAGAAATTAAACCCCTTAATACTCCTACTTATATCCTTGGCCGTGGGTGATGTTGGAAATACACAGCAGGTTAGATCATATCAGTAGAGGGAGTGACAGAACTAATATTGTAATCATTTCAGCTCAATGATCTCTCATTAGACTTCCAACTTGCCTTTCTGCAATCACTTTAAGATCATCTAATGGGCCTGTCCCACTTAGGCGATTTTTCAACGGACTGCCAGTGACTGCCAAGTTGCCGGCAGTCGCTTGAAAAACCGGCAACTGGAACGGCGACTGTCAGAGTGGAACACACACACACACACGCACACACACAAACACATCGTTTCCTTCACCAGCCCGTTATGCAGGCGGGGACAGGGCAAGTGGGGGGACCGCTGCCTAAAAAATTCACACGGTGCAAAGCCTAGGTGAAACAGACACACACCGCGATGAACAGGAAGGTTGGCGCTGTAAAAAGACGGCTAAAGCACAGTGTATGGTAATGGGCCTGTCCCACTTGGGCGATGTTTTAAAAGACTGCAGGAGATAATGCAGTCGCCACATGGTCGCCACGTGTTCGCGGGTGGTTGCCGGGGAGTCGCCTTCATGGGAACTAGTCACAGCCTCATTATGGTCGCCATGAATTTTTCAACATGTTGAAAAATTCGCAGCGACTAGAATTAAGCCGCCATTGAGTGTAATGGTGGGTCGCCAGGAGACCCTGGTGGGTTGCCGGGAGGTCGAAGGTTCTCAGAGTTTGCTGTCGGGCCCGCTGATTTACTCCAGCACTTTGTGTCTATCTTTGGTGTTAATCAGCATCTGCAGTTCTTTGTTTCTTCTCGCTGTTTCAGCATCTCTTGAAAAAGCGATGCTGACTCCTGACACCTTCTTCAGGGTCTCGACCCGAAACATCACCTATTCATAATCTCCAGCAATATCGCCTGACCCGCTGAGTTACCCCAGCACTCTTGAGTCCCTTTAACTGTCCTCTTTTTGTTCGTCAACATTCTGGCTGCACTCTCTTGAGATCTGGAGATCTTGAGATCCACCTTGTGGATGGACCGCTGTGTAGCAGACATCATGGAAGTTCGGAGATTCATCCACCCAAACGCTTTCTGCTGATGACACACCCTACGCCATGGTTGTCCTGGGATAACAGCCTGAAGTTCTCACATGGCATGGGCTGCGTATGCAGTTGGTCGAGGTGTCTGTCTTGCCCTTATTGATCAGATGAGTTCACTAAGCAGAATCATCTTCCCCCCTTTGCTCAGTAATCCATCACTCAACAGAATCTGAACATTGCATTCTGAGGGAGCAGTGCAACTTGGAACTGGATTCCAAGCTACTAACTGAATGTCCACAAGAATCGACCTTGATGAAGGAGGTGACCTGGCATTGCCATCTCTCTGTGGTTGTATCATGCGCACTGTGGCCTGACCAAATACACCTTCCCTTCCCCATTGTCATAACCAGGGTTGTGACAATCCTCCTAATTGTGAAGAAGGGTCTCGATCCGAGACGTCACCCATTCCTTCTCTCCAGAGATGCTGCCTGTCCCGCTGAGTTACTCCAGCATTTTGTGTCTACCTTCTTAATTTCTTTCTGTCTAGATACGGAAATCAATGTTGGAACATCGGACAATAGAGCACTGATAGAGACCCTTCGGCCCACAATGTCTGTGCCAAACATGGTGCCGTTAAACTGCCTGTACATGATCCATATCCCTCTATTCCTTGCACTTCCATGCGCCTGTTTCTGAAACCCTCCTAAACACGATTATCGTAATGGAACAAATGTTGGGAGAGTGTGTAGACAAGAACTGCTGGTTTAAACCGAAGATAGACACAAAAAGCTGGAGTCACTCAGCGGGACAGGCAGCATCTCGGGAGAGAAGGGATGGACGACATTTTGGGCCGAGACCCTTCTTCAGACATTGAGAGAGGTTCTTTGAATAGATTGAGTCATTCTATTGTTATCACCCCCCTCTACTGGTCGGATGATGACAAGTAAAATTGAAAGCCTGCACAGGCAAAAAGAGCAAAATGAAGGTTGAACTGTGAGTGTTGCCTTGTCTATTTGTCTGCGCGCACCAAAAAGTGGTGTTATGATAGAAACTAGTCTGTGATGAGAGACTCAATTGTGCCTATTCCAAATACTCATGCTCCAACTTATTGTTTGAAATGGAAGCCAGGTGGTCAGGTGAAAAAGGTTAAATTGACCGTGTGAGTTTTATAACCCTGTGTCCTTTGCTATTTTTTAGAAAGCATAGAAAATAAGTGCATGAGGAGGCCATTTGGCCCTTCGAGCCTGGACCACCATTCATTGTGATCATGGCTGATCATCCACAATCAGTAACCCGTGCCTGCCTTCTCCCCATATCCCTTGATTCCGCTTGCCCCTAGAGCTCTATCTAATTCTCTTTAAAATGCATCCAATGAATTGGCCTCCACTGCCCTCTGCGGCAAATAATTCCACAAATTCACAACTCTCTGGCTGAAATCGTTTTTTCTCATCTCATTTTTATATGGCCTCCCCTTTATTCTTAGACGGTGGCCCCTGGTTTTGGCTCCCCCAACATTGGGGAAAACATTCCCTGCATCTAGCTTGTCCAGTCATTTTATAATTTTTTATGTTTCCATAAGATCCCCTCTCATCCTTCTAAATTCCAGTGAATACAAGACCAGTCTTTCCAATCTTTCCTCATATGACAGTCCCGCCATCCCAGGGATTAACCGCGTGAACCTACGCTGCACTGCCTCAATAGCAAGGATGTCCTTGCTCTGCGGTTCTGTAGGATTCTGCAGTTCGTCATTAAAATTGCGGTAGCAAATGCAAGCGACTTTTCATTGCAGAAGAAGGCTTATTTATTTTCATGTTCTTTTGTAATTTCTGCAGTCATCTATGAGGTTGTAAAACAGCATTGCCATGTAATTGATGGATTTTTTAGTGAAGAAACAGCGCTGTGAAAATGAGCCAAAAGGTAATTAAATAGTATTATCACGCAGCGAGGTAACTTTTGTAATTTTCTTTTGTTATGTGAAACCTTGGAACCAGAAGGTTTTGATTAATAATATAGAAATACCACATGCACTTAATTGGATATAAGAGTGTGGAAATATTGCATCAGTACTGAGCAGCAAATATGATCTTACTACTGACCTACAAATTAGTCATGTTTTTAAACTAGCAGCCAACATTTCTGCCTAAACCCAACAAGGTCATATTGACACTAAAATATTTGAATGTAAAAGTTGGGCGGTCATGTAACAGTTATATATAAATCGTTGGTGAGACCGCATTTAGGGTGTTGTGTTCAGTTCAGGGCACCGTGTTATAGGAAAGATGTTGTCAAGTTGGAAAGGGTACGGAGAAGATTTACGAGGATGTTGCCAGGTCTTGAGGGTCTGAGCTATAGGGAGAGGTTGAGCAGGCCGGCACTCTATTCCATGGAGCGCAGGAGGATGAGGGGTGATCTTATAGAGGTGTATAAATCATGAGAGGAATAGAACAGTTAGACGCACAGCGCTTCTTGCCCAGAGTAGGGGAATCAAGAACAAAGGACACAGGTTTAAGGTGAGGGGGGGAAAGATTTAATAGGAATCTGAGGGGTACCATTTTCGCACAGGGGGTGGTGGGTGAACGGAACAATCTGCTCGAGGAAGTAGTTGAGACAGGGATTATCCCAACGTTTACGAAACAATTAGACAGATACATGGATAGAACAGGTTTACAGGGATATGGACCAAATGCAGAAAGTTGGGACTGGTGTAGATGGGACATGTTGGTCCTTGTGGGCAAGTTGGGCCGAAGGGCCTGTTTCCATGCTGAGTGACTATAGTAATATAGAAACATAGAAAGTAAGTGCAGGAGGAGGCCATTCGGCTCTTCGAGTCAGCACCGCCATTCATTGTGATCATGGCTGATCGTCCCCAATCAATAACCCGTGCCTGCCTTCTCCCCATATCCCTTGATTACACCAGCCCCAGACCCCCATCTAATGCTCTCTTAAATCCATCCAGTGATTTGGCCTCCACTGCCCTCTGTGGCAGGGAATTCCACAAATTCACAACTCTCTGGGGTGAAACGTTTTTTTCTCACCTCAGTCTTAAATGGCCTCCCCTTTATTCTAAGACTGTAGCCCGAAATACAGCACGAAAACAGGCCCTTCGGCCCAAAGGTGCCGCAGCTCAGCTAGTCCCATTTGCCCACATCTGGTCTGTGCAGCATGCCCTTTATTCGTTGTTGCCCCCCATATCCATCCTCCCTCACTGTCTCAGCACTTGGTCTGTCACCAGCCTCACCTCCAGCTCCCGCCTCGTCACTCCCGACGCACAACACATAGTCTCACAAGAAACCTGGTTGGTGAACTAGTGCAACATGGTTGCGTGAGAGAGCTCAACACAGCGAAGGCAAAGATGAAGGAGAGTGTGGTAGTTGTTGCAAAGGCCATTGTAAATTTTTGGCATGAAAATGATATAAGATGGAAATGCAGCAAAGTCAGGCCCTGTACAAATGCAGCCATTGCGAATTAGTGTGGACACAGAGAGAGTCTGAATAGACAGTAGACAATAGGTGCAGGAGTAGGCCATTCGGCCCTTCGAGCCAGCACCGCCATTCAATGTGATCATGGCTGATCATCCCCAATCAGTACCCCGTTTCTGCCATCTCCCCATATCCCCTGACTCCTCTATTTTTTAAGAACCTTATCTAGCTCTCTCTTGAAAGCATCCAGAGAACTGGCCTCCACCTCTCTCTGAGGCAGAGAATTCCACAGACTCACCACTCTCTGTGAGAAAAAGTGTTTCCTCGTGTCCTTTCTAAATGGCTTACTCCTTATTCTTAAACTGTGGCCCCTGTTTCTGGAGGTTCCGACCCATCTTTTTTCTCCAGATATGCCACCTGCCCCGCTGAGATACTCCAGCACTTTATGTCAATCTGAGGTTCTTCTTTCCTACTGCTGATTTTTTCCAGCTGCTTCAGTGCAGCGTTGTCTGAAAATTAAGATTGCCACCCACTTCTGTCCTAGAACAAAAGCACTGTTTGTCTCCAGAAAGGTGCACCTGTCGCCTTTATAGATAGGTCAATAGACAATAGGTGCAGGAGTAGGTCATTCGGCCCTTCGAGCCAGCACCGCCATTCAATGTGATCATGGCTGATCCTGACCTCAGGTTTATTCCTGCACCGAGTTTGCACGTTCTCCCAGTGACCACACTGGGATTCCTTCCGGTGCTCCGGTTTCCTCCCACATCCCAAAAAACATGGGGGTCTGTAGGTTAATTGGCTTTGGTAAGTTGTTAAAAAAAATTGCCTGTGTAAATTGCCACTGGTGTGCAGCGAGAGTGTGAGAAAGTGGGATTACAAAGAACGAGCGTGAAAAGGTGATCGATGGTTGGAGTTGACTTTAGTTTAGTTTAGAGATACAAGCCCTGTGACACACCGAGTCCACACTGACCAGCAATCTCCGCATATACTACACTCTAGGGACGAATTTTTTTTTAATTGATCCAAGCCAATTTACCTACATACCTGTACGTCTTTGGAGTGTGGGTGGAAACCGAAAAATCTCAGGGAAAATCCACGCGGTCACGGGGAGAACGTACCAATTCCGTACAGACAGCAGCCCCTAGTCGGGATCGAACCCAGGGCTCCAGCCCTGCAAGCGCTGTAAAGCAGCAACTCTACCCCTGCGCCACTGTGCTGCCCAATGTTTTGTGGGTCGTTAGGCTTGTTTCTGCTCTGGTGTCCTCCCACATTGCAAAGACATGGAGGTTTGTAGGTTAATTGGCCTTGGTTAATTGCCCCTTGTGTGTAAGGAGTGTATGCGAAGGCACGATCGATGGTTGGCATGAACTCTGTGGGCAGTATGGCCTGTTTCAACGCTGTATCTTTCAATCAAAGAAAACATTGAAACAAATTCAATTCAGAAAAAGCCAGTCTGCAAATTCTGCAAATTCTGCTGTGACGATAAATGATTGTACAGATTGTATTTTTGATAAATTAAAGGAAGTATTCCTAAATAGGCCATTCGCAATGAGAAAGCAGCTGTGAAACTAGGCCAATATTCATCAGTGCCATTAACTCTGCAGAGTCAGTGGTCTCAAAGATTAAAGTATACAAAACAAAAAAATCCCCAAGGATAACTAAATTTAACCCCCTGTGGACTTGAAGATCAGTTCATTTTTAAAACTGTATCCATTTTAATCTTTTTATAAGTGGAAAATTAATTTGTTTGACAAATTGGAGAGGATGCAGAGGAGAATTATTGGATTGTTCTGGGAATATAATTTTTCAGTTCCAAGGTCTTGCTGGAAGGGTTGGAGTTGTTCTCCTCACAGCAGGCAAGATTAAGGGGAGAGTTGAAGGAGGTGTTCAAAATCACGAAGGACAGGTTTACAGTTTAGCTTATTGCCACGTGTACCGGGGCACAGTCTTCTTCTTTCGTGCGTCCATCTTCCATGTTCCAAATGTTGACATCGCTGTCATCGTCCGTCCTGAAAAGGACGCAAGCTTCCGGCGACAATCAGTGGGAGCCATCACTTGTTGCAATAGGTGATGGTGGTGGCAGAATTAGCTCAGGATACTTCCAGCTTCCAGCCCCGCGACGTGGACACTTCTGCTATGGGGCCACCAAGGTACAGTGAAGAGCCTTTGTTGCGTGCTAACCAGTCAATACATGATTACAATCGTGCCCCTTACAGTGTGAAGATACATGATAAGAGAATAACATTTAGTGCAAGGTAACGCCAGTAACGTCCAAGGGTCACCAATGAGGTAGATAGTAGTTCAGGACTGCTCTCTAGTTGTGGTCGGGTGATTCAGTTGCCTGATAACAGCTGGGAAGAAACTGTCCCTGAATCTGGAGGTGTGCGTTTTTACACTCCTACATCTTTTACCCGATGGGAGAGGGGAGACGAGGGAGTGGCCAGGGTGCGACTGGTCCTTGATTATGCTGCCGGCCTTGCGTGAGGTATAAATGGAGTCAATGGAAGGGAGGTTGGTTTGTGTGATTGCCTGGGCTGCGTCCACAATTCGTTGCAATTTTTTGCGTCTTGGATGGAGCCGTTCCCAAACCGAGCTGCGATGCGCGCTGGGAAGGACTTGCGGTGTTTGAAGGGATTGTACCTGCTGATGAACGGCCTGCAATCAGATGTTTAAAAAGCATTTGGACAGGTACATGGATATGATAGGTTGGGTGGCACAGTGGTGCAATTTTGGGACAATTTATCTATTTTGGAATTCCCAGCAATGAAGGGAAGTGAAAGCAGACTTTAGAACTGAATTGGATAAATACTGGATGAAAAAATGACAATGGGAAAGGACAGTAAACTGGTATTATTCAGATCATTCTTTCAATGAGCAAGCACAGACACACGAGCCTTCCAAAACACCATATTACCGGTATGTTGCTCCACGATTCTGCATTTTTTGTTAATCATAAAATAGTGGAGAACATGAACAAGCAGTTCTCATCTTTCATATTTTTACTTACAATACAAAGGAGGGTAACCCAACAGGTCAGGCAGCATCCCTGGAGAATCGTTGCTGGCTTTGATTTGACTATTTGCATACCTTTCATTTGTTTGTTCATTCTGCCTCTTCATATCTCCCGTTTTCCTCTCCCCCGACTCTCAGTCTGAAGAAGGGTCTCTACCAGAAACATCACCTATTCCTTTTCTCCAGAGATGCTCATAAGTTCATAAGAGATAGGAGCAGAATTGGGCCATTCGGGCCATCAAGTCTACACTGCCATTTAATTATAGCTGATCTATCTCTCCCTCCTACCCCCATTCTCCTGCCTTCTCCCCATAACCCCTGACACCGGTACTGATCAAGAACCTAACAAATCTCTGCTTTAAAAATATCCATTGCTGCCTACCCCGCTGAGTTCCTCCAGCTTTTTGAGTCTATCTTCATTGTAAACCAGCACCTGCAGTTCCTTCCTCCACAAAAGGAGATAATGGAGCTCATCGAGTCTATACTGTATGATTCACTGATCAATCCCATCCACACTCACTTATTGTGCTGTAACTTGTATTCCCTTTCACATTTGGTCTGTTACCTGTCTCTCATCATGAATACTTCATGCTGAACCTTTTACAATATGTTTTAACAGAGTTACTTACATACCTTGAAAGAGCAAAAGAACGGGCACAAAAGATTCAGCTTTTTCATAAATAAACGTATTATTTCAACTCTGATCATTTCTTTAAATGAAGTGTAACGACTTATCTTTGCAATAATTTATTAGGAGAGCTTCAATTAGCAATTCCCAATTCTATAGCCTTTTGGGGAGAATATTTGACTTGGGCATACATTTTGCTCATAAATTCCTAATCTTTTAAACTTGTGTTCCCCGGCCCTGAAACTCCACCCTCTGCTGCTCTGGGTTTGGAGAATCGGTCGCCGCAGCTGAAGGTCTTTGTGATTAAATGACCCAAATATCCTTGCTCTTCATGATGGAGCACAGCAGATAATAAACAATGGAAGAGCCAGGAGGTGGTCTTGTCCATGTTCCATGCTGTGGACTCATCATAGTCCTCGTATTTGTTGCAAGCCACTCTCACTGATGCACTGAAGCACTGATGGAGAACCAGGAACCAAGCGCTCCACATAAGGGCCTGTCCCACTTTTTAGACATGTCACGGGATGACGCCTGTATGGTCGTGAGTAGTCGCCCAAAGAGTCGTACCTTTTTCTGGTCACCGCTGGATTTTCAACATGTTCGGCCACCTGCTGCGACTATGACAGGTGCAGACAAGTGGGCGAAAAAAATTGCGTAAGTGGGACAGGTTAGAATCAGTCATACTGCATGGAAACTGTATCCTCAACTCAACTCTTCATTGCCAATCAAGATAGCCCATTTATACAGGTACATAGGATCATGGGGGGAATAGATTGGGTTAATCTTTTTTGCAGGGTTGGGGAATCATTAAAAGGCTCGGTGCTGGGACCGCAGCTATTTACAATATACATCAATGATTTAGATGAAGGGATTAAAAGTAACATTAGCAAATTTGCAGATGACACAAAGCTGGGTGGCAGTGTGAACTGTGAGGAGGATGCAGGATGACAGAGTGGGCAGATGCATGGCAGATGCATTTTAATGTGGATAAATGTGAGGTTATCCACTTTGGTAGCAAAAACGGGAAAGGAGATTATTATCTAAATGGTGTCAAGTTGGGGAAAGGGGAAGTACAACGGGATCTGGGGGGGGGGAAATTATTTTTGTCTGGATCACACATGCCATATTTTGGTGCCATTTTCAAAAAAAATGTCCTCAAGTTCCGTTTAGTTTAGAGATACAGCGCAGAAACAGGCCCTTCGGCCCACCGGGTCCGCGCCGACCAGCGATCCCCGCACATTAACACTATCCTACACCCACTCGGGACAATTCTTACATTTACCAAGCCAATTAACCTACATCCCTGTGCGTCTTTGGAGTGTGGGAGGAAACCAAAGATCTCGGAGAAAGCCCACGCAGTTCTGTGCTTTAAGAATGCGCGATTGAAACAAAACCCATTGACACAACGCGTTATATGTCCACGTGCATGGGAGTGAGGGAGGATCAGTGGCTTTGGCTTCACCCTTTTTGACTCCACAAACTGACTCCGAATCATAAATCGAAAGTATTTCACTTTTACGTTCATAGGATGTTAGGAATCTACATAATTTGTGCCATAGGCTGTGATATATAGGAGAAGACGGGTGTCATTTTTAGGTTTAGGATTGGATTTATTGCTCTACATCAACACAATCAAGTCGGACTCAAGCACATAAAGAGGGCACAAGGGGGAGGATACAGAATGCAGAACATAGTTCTCAGCATTGTAGCACAACAGTTCCATAGAAAAAGTCCAATCGATGGCAATGGGGTAGAGGTGAATTGAACGGCACTCTGGCTTATAGAAGGACTGTTCAGAAACCTGATGACAAAGGGGAAGAAGCTGTCCCTGAGACTGGTGGTACATGGTTTCGAACATCTGCACCTTTGGTCTGACAAGGAATATGTCGGCAGGGACAAGTCATTGATTTTGTTGGCTGTGTTTCCGAGGCAGTGTGAAGTGTAGATGGAGTAAATGGTGTGGCGTCTGGTCCGTGTGACAGACTGAGCTACGTCCAGCCCAGAATAAACCTTATTACTCCTGAAACCCATAAGCATGTTGTATTTAGCAACATTCTTCGTACTTGTACCTTGCTGCTTTTCATAAGCCATTGGCAAAATGCATTGGCATGCATGGTCACAGTGCTCTGAATCTGAGCAAGTCTATGTGTATAGAAAGCTGGTAAACAACTTGCAGCGTTATGTACTCTCTCTTTAATCCTTGAGCGGCTTTCTTTCTTGCTTGCTTTCAGTATCACGCACAACTTTGATGCCAGTAGCTCCTTGGTAATCTCCATATAAAGCACACAGCCTCAGCCCTTGATTCAAGAACGCGCTCCATTGTTCAAGGACAAACCTTGAGCACTTCCCAAAACAGTTCCAGGAATGGTTCCAGTCTAACTAGTGGGCTCACTTCAAACTTTTCTCCCTCTCAGTAGTAGGATAATCTTTCGAACAAACAGCAGTTTGCACTGTGGCACAGTGGCGCAGCGGTAGAGTTGCTGCCTTAAGGGCCTGTCCCACTTAGGCGATTATTTTCGGCAACTGCCGCCGACTGTCACAGTCGTAGCAGGTTGCCAGAAAAACGGCGACTGGACCCCCCCCATACGACAATGTCTACGACAAGCTACGACAACCCACCAACTAGTCGACGTCAAGCTACAGCAAGCCACCGACAGCCGGCGGTCCATTAGGACGTGCACCTACAACCACACCTACGACAACCTACGACCAGACAGGCGACAACCTACGACAACCAAAGTCAACCTACGTCCACCCGGGACAGGCTGCGGCAAGCTACGACCCTGTCGGCGATAACTGAAGACAATTCAGTCGCCGGTACCTGTCGCCGGTTGGCGTAGGTTGACGTAGGCAGTCGCCAATGGAATTCACCAGAGTCAGCACCCGGCCACAACCAACGTCACCTGGTGACAACCTGCGTCACCCTGGCGACAACCTACAACAGCACCTACGACAGGAGAAGACAAGCTACATCAAGCCCACAGTCGCCGAAACGTTTTGAACATTTCAAAATCCAGCGGCGACCAGAAAAACGTTACGACTCTTTAGGCAACTTGAGAAGACGACTCACGACCACACAGGTGTCACCCCATGACCATATGGTGACAGCCTAGTCGCCGAAAAAATCGCCTAAGTGGAACAGCGGCTTTACAGCGCCGGAGACCCGGGATCATTCCTGACTACGGGAGCTGTCTGTACGGAGTTTGTACATTCCACCCGTGACCTGCCTGGAGTTTCTCCGAGATCTTCAGTTTCCTCCCACACTCCAAAGGAGTACAGGTTAATTGGCTTGGAAAATTGTAAATTGTCCCTAGCATGTAGGATAGTGCTGGTGTGCGGGGAGAGCTGGTCGCAGCGGACTCGGTGGGCCGAAGGAACTGCTTCTGTGCTGTATCTCTAAACTAAGCTAAACTAAACTAAACTAAAGCTGCCATTTAAAAGTTCCTGTGTCAGTCTGTGTCCTTACATAATCCCCACATGAACATTGTAATATTCTGCAAGAAATCTGACCTGTTATTTTAATATGCTGTTAACCAGTACTCTGGCAATTGAAAAAAGAGGCCAACAGCACACAGCCTAGTCCACAAATGGTTTCCTGAAACATAAGATCTTAGCCAGATTTTCCTCTGTCAATTATACAGGCCCGGGAACAATAGTTTTGTTATCATTCATGGTTTTTTCGACACATATCAGTGCAGCGTTACACAATCGCACCTTACCAGAGGAATAACAAGATAGCACCTGTCAGAATTGAAGTTGCTTCTTCAAAGCTGGTATTGTACGGAGAACAGAGGGACATTGTTTTTCATTGTTCGTTCCTGCAAGACCATTTGACCACGTGTCAGAATCTTGGCTTGCCGAATGCTCAACTCATCGGCTGGTAAGAAAATTGACAGAAGGAAAATAACAGGTGCAACACTCCCAGATACAGCCACGGTGAAACTATTAATCCCTCCCTTCTCCATTAAATAGAACCAAGATGGATAAATCATAATGTGAAAGTCAGATGGTAACATGAATCCCCAGACTGCTTCTAACACTGTCGCTTTGAAATAAATATTTCTTTAGCCAAATTGTACCTCATAAGAATATAAGAGCATAAGATATAGAAGCTTGAATAGGTTTTCCCCCACCACCCAGTTGTGTCCACTATTTTGAGAGAGCAAGGCTAATCCTTTACCTCAATGTCACTTTCCCTTGCACCAACTCCGTATTTCTTGTTTCGCTCAGTATCTAAATGTCCACCAGTCTCTGTCTTGTATCGTCTCTGCTTGTGGATGAAAAATTCCAAGTTTAGTTTAGTTTAGTTTAGAGATAGAGCATGGAAACAGGCCCTTCTGCCCACTGTGTTCGCGCCTACCAGTGATCCCCACACACTAGCACTATCCTACACACAATCGGGTAAAAACAGCTTGTTTCCACGAGTAGTAGCTCTACTCAATAACCAAAAATCCTTAGCCTCCTTTTGCTCTGGTATTTTTTTAAATTCACATATTTAATCAATAATGTTTTATTATTAATGTTTAATGTTTTATGTGTCATTCCTAACTGTCACTGTATGTCATGTTATCACTTGCGGGCAGAGCACCAAGGCAAATTCCTTGTATGTGAATACTTGGCAAAATAAATATTTATTCATTCATTATTCATAATTTACATTTTTTATACCAAGCCAATTAACCTACAAACCTGTACTTCTTTGGAGTGTGGGTGGAAACCAAAGATCTCGGAGAAAAACCATGCAGGTCACGGGGAGAACGTACAAACTCCGCACAGACACCACCCATAGTTGGGATCGAACCCTGGTCTCTGGAGCTGAAAGCGCTGCAAGGCAGCAACTCTACCACTGTGCCACCCTGCCACCACAGTGTTCCCTATTTTTTGAGTGAGGACATTTCTTCTCGTCTGTCCTAAATGAGACTGTATCCTTAGTCCCAACAATCCAGGGAGGAAATACATCAACACTACATCCACCCTGCTCAAGTCCCCGAAGAATTCTGTGCCTTTCAAAGAGATTCCCTCTCATTCTTCTAAACTCAGGAGAGCGTGTGCCTAGACTGCTTAATCTCCCCCCAAATGACATATTGGCCATTTCAACAATCAATCTGGTAACCATCTGTTACACTTCCTATTCTTCAACTATATCCTTCCTTAGGTAGGGAGACCGGATCTCTATATAATACTTAGTAAGTGTTTGCATTTGGTCTAGACAGAGAGAGGTTCCGATGAATGGTTTTAAATATGAAATATTAATGCTGTTTCTTTCTTTCGAGAGGTGCCACCTGACCTGCTCCGTGTTTTAGTTTAGTTTAGCGATGCAGCGCGGAAACAGGCCCTTTGGCCCATCGAATCCCCCCCCCCCCCAACCAGCGAACCCCACACACTTACACAATCTGACACACACTAGGAACAATTTACAATTATACAAAGCCAATTAGTCTACAATCCTGTAGGTCTTTAGGATGTCAGAGAAACCGGAGCACCCGGAGAAAACTCACGCAGTCACAGGCAGAACATGCAAACTCCATACAGACAGCACCCGTAGTCAGAATCGAACCCGGGTCTCTGGCGCTGCAAGGCAGCAACTCTACCGTTGTGCCACCGTGTCGCAGAGTGTTTTCAACATTTTCTATTTTTCTCCTTACAATATTCTAGGTGCGGTCTCACCATTGCTTATTAATTGGAGCAGTAATTGAAATCAAAAACTCATTTCGATAAAGGTCTATGTTCTTAATTGTTCTTTGAACCCGCTTGCTAACTGTTAGTGATCCGTAAACAATAACACACAAATCTCCTGAACACCAACACCTTAAAACATTTAATAAAACCTCTCCCTCTGGAATTTCATTTTTCATTACTCTTCAACCATTGAAGTCCAGGTGTTCTGTAAAGGAGACGTTCTGCTACATTGATATGAACTCGGAAAATAAGAAAGGACTGTTATACATTAGATTTTACCTTACTTTAGCGATACAGCATGGAAACAGGCACTTCGCCCACTGAGTCATAGAAACATAGAAACATTGAAAATAGGTGCAGGAGGAGGCCATTCGGCCCTTTGAGCCAGCACCACCATTAATTGTGATCATGGCTGATCATCCCCAATCAATAAACCGTGCCTGCCTTCTCCCCACATCCCTTGACACCACTAGCCCCCTAGAGCTCTATCTAACTCTCTCTTAAATCCATCCAGTGATTTGGCCTCCACTGCCCTCTGTGGCAGGGAATTCCATAAATTCACAACTCTCTGGGTGAAAAAGTTTTTTCTCACCTCAGTCTTAAATGACCTCCCCTTTATTCTAAGACTGTGGCCCCTGGTTCTGGACTCGCCCAACATTGGGAACATTTTTCCTGCACCGACACCGACCAGCGATCATCCCGTGCACTAGCACTATCCTACACACTGGGGACAATTCACAGAAGCCAATCAACCTACAAACCTGTAGGTCTTTGGAGTGTGGGAGAAAGCCAGAGCACCCAGAGAAAACCCGCGCAGTTACAGGGAGAACGTACAAACTTCATACAGACAGCACCCATAGTCAGGATCTCTGGTTCTGTAAAGGGCCTGTCCCACTTTCACGACCTAATTCATGACCTTTTTTTAATTGTGGACATTTTTCATCATGCTAGAAAAAACGCCCCGACCTACTTGGTGCCACGAGTAGCTACAACTAGCATCACGGCCTGCTACGACCAACCTACAACCTGCTATGGCCTCCTACCCCCTCGTGACGCCCACGCTGCGAGTATGAGTCAAGGACTAACTCAGCAGAGGTCGTGAATTAGGTCGTGAAAGTGGGACAGGCCCTTAAGGCAGCAACTTTACCGCTGCGCGACTATGATGCCCAAAATTATGTACCTCCAAGACATGGAACTGGTGCCCTACAATGCTGAGAACTACATTCTGCACTCGGCATCTTTCTCTTTGCTCTCTCTGTTATATTTGAGTTTGACTTGAGTGTATTTATGTATAGTACAGTTTATGATCAGTTTGGATAGAAAGCAAAACAAAGTTTTTCACTAAGATAGACACAAAATGCTCAGCAGGGCAGGCAGCATCTCTGGATAGAAGGAACGGGTGATGTTTCGGGTCGAGAACCTTCTTCAGACACTGTCTTTTAGACTCAGGGTCTGTGGAAGGGTCTCGACCTGAAACGTCATCCATGCCTTCTATCCAGAGATGCTGCCTGTCCCACTGATTTACTCCAGCGTCTTGTGTCTATCTTCGGTTTAAACCAGCATCTGCAGTTCCTTCCGACACAAGGTTTGTAATTATACCTCAGTACACGTGACAATAATTAAAACTAAACCTAAAGACAGGATATGATGTGAGTGGGAGAGCTGATGGTGTGCTAGTCCATCTACATTAAAGAGTTGGTGAATTTTTTGAACTAATGCTGGAGTAAGCTTTGTGAAGTTCTCTGTTGATTTTGGAATTGACTGACTGCACTAAACTCGCGATATATAAACCTCCACATTTGCAGAAATTTAAGAGGCTCATTCATTGTGTGCGGGCGGCCATGGTGGCGCAGCGGTAGAGTTGCTGCCGTACAGCGCTTGCAGCGCCCAAGACCCAGGTTCAATCCCGACTCCGGGTGCTGTCTGTACTGAGTTTGTACATTCTCCTCACGACCGCGTGGGTTTTCTCCAAATTCCCACCGACTCTCCAAGGACGTACAGGTTTGCAGGCTTGATGTAAGTGTAAATTGTCCCCAGTGTGTGTAGGTATAGTGTTCATGTGCGGGGATCGCTGGGCGGTGCAGACTCGGTGAGCTGAAGGACCTGTTTACGCGCTGTATCTCTGAACTAAACTAAACTAAACTAAACAAGCAGCCTTGCAATTAATTCATCGGCTCTGTTTAGTATTTCAATGAAGAGGGGTTTCAAGATTGAGCAATGTTCAACCTTTATGCTTTAAAATATGGTAGATTTTGAAAGGTGAAGATTCTGGCACCCTGGAGCTCTTAATGCAATGGAATAGTGAGTCATTGTTGCCAGTAGCAATTTCAGGCAGGTTAACAAAACAACCAAGACACAACTCGCTGGAGTAACTCATTGGACCAGGCAGCATCTGTGGAGGGTGGACTCAAAAAAGCTGGAGTAACTCAGCGGGTCAGGCAGCATCTGTGGAGAAAAGGAATAGGTGACATTTTGGGTCGGGACTCCTATGCTGCCTGACCTGCTGAGTTACTCCAGCACTTTGTGTTTTGCTCCAGATTCCATCCCTTGCAGTTCCTTATTCAACCACACACCTATGACAATCACTGTTTATATGAATTCAGACTGAGATATCTGCTGATTATCTACAAATTAGTGTGGGGGTGAGGCTGAAAAAATACATCGGCCACAAAAGTATAGTTTATTTATTATCTCGAGGAAGCTGTGACAGAGTAAAAGGAACAGAGTTTGTGTCACCATCTCCTCTGAAGATTAATCGTTGCCTGTAACATAAGCTTTGTAATTTGTATCAGGTCACATCGCAGATGGTAGAGGTAAAATTACAAAGTGGAAGAGTCTCCTAAAGGCCACACGTGACGATTGGCTCATAGTTTGTGTGATGGGCTTGGGAGTCTTACTACAATGTTGGTGTCAGACTACAATCAGACGCTGGCTAGTACATACACACAGCTGAATACAGGCATGGAAATCGCTATCAAAACATTGGGGGGGACACAATTGTTTGGCGGCCGTGCGTACACATGTGCACACACGCGAGGCTTCGGCCGTGAGCCCTGTGGACGGTGACATCGGGAGCCGACCTGGTTGGTGACCCACTCCGAACTCCAGCAACAGCAGTTTCATCCGCCCTGAGTCGCGGGGGCTTCAACATCGGCCAGTTCGCGGGGCCTTTCATTGGCCGGCGGGGGCTTCAACATCGGGAGCCTCCATCACCTCGATGCAGCAGTTTGATCTTAAGCCGTGCGGGGCGCTGAAAGGACCCGCAAACGGGCCGATTCAGCCCTTAGGAAGCGTCTGATAAAGTCCGGATTACAAAATATGGGAGGGATCGTCCCCCACCTCTCAAAGCATGGGGGGGACATGTCCCCTGTCCCTCCCCAGGATTTCCGTCCATGGCTGAATATAAGCGGGAAATACTTACAATCAAGATCAGCGCCACTACACCAGAGAGAGTGGCTCAGACAATCTCAGAATTTGTAATGGTCAGTATTTAAATGTTTTACCTCCATTGAATCTCCATTCTCACAAAGCACAAAAAAAATCAAACAAATATCCCTTCCTTTTAGTGGACAATGAACTGTATACATTTCTTTACTTTAGACTTTAGACTAGAGATACAGTGTGGAAACACGCCCTTCGGCCCACACACCCGACGTTGACCAGTGATCCCCGTACACTTGCAGTATCCTAGAGCGTTCACGTCGCAGCCCAGTTTCCACCAATCTTTCCACCACCACGCACAAGAAGCGCAAGGCGCCATTGCGTGCAGATGTCGAGAAGTGTGTTCAACTCTGGCTGGTCAATTTCTAATCTTGTGATGTGGACTCGATAAGAAGAAGCACTATTCTACACACAAGGGACAATGTACAATTTTTACCGACACAGTGTATCTTGCCTAGAGTAAAGGAATCGAGAACCAAAGGGCATAAGTTTAAGGTGAAGGGGGAATGATTTTATAGGAATCTGACGGGTATCTTTTTCACACAAATGGTGATGGGTGTGTGGAACGAGCTGCCAGAGGAGGTAGTTGAGGCAGGGACTATCGCAAAGTTTAAGAAAAAAATAGACAGGTAAGTGGATGGGACAAGGATATGGAATTTAGAGAGATATGGGCCAAACGCAGACAAATGGGACTAGTGTAGATGAGACATGTTGGTCAGTGTGGGCAAGTGTTTCCGTGCTGTACCACAGGACCAGAGTGGAGGCAAGGGATCTTCAACCTTGAGGAACTGTCTGAAAAGGAGGTGTGAAATGTGCATCTTAAATGGACTTGCAAGAATATTCATGTTTCTGCAAAGACATTAGGAGGTGATGTTCACCTCTGTCATACTCCACAAACAGCGATGCGTGGGATGTGCAGAATCAGGAAATGAGTGAAGATCGGTTCTGGAGGAGCGCCATCTAATCTGTGCCGGACACACATTTTTGTAACAGTCCACTGCTGCTTCATAATTTAATATGCTCAAAGTTATGCTATTTGGACCTCGCTGTCATTCATTCATAATTTTATCCATATAAATTGGACTTCCTGAGTTGCTAGTCTGCACTTTGAGGTAGAAAGTAATTTAAAATAAGAGCTAGCAATTCGCAAGTGTTGTAGAAGAGCGTTTTATGGACATTTTGCGATTTTTCTTTCCTTTTTATGCTCTGACTGCGGAGAGCTTTTGGGACATCCATTTCTCAAAGCAACTTATTCTTTGGGATAATGGGTTTTACGAGAATGAAAATGAAGGATGAAGAATCCCCAACAACATTTCATAATAGGAAAGTGCAGTTCTCCTGTCTTTGGCTTAAATCACATCCATAACTAATAGCAGATATATTAAGATTTTTTTTTTTTTCTGAGGAGCTATATCTGTGCAAATTAGAATTCATTCAGGGACAGTTGACAGGAATAGTTGTTCAAGAAGGAACTGCAGATGCTGGAAAATCGAAGGTAGACAAAATTGCTGGAGAAACTCAGCGGGTGCGGCGACATCTATGGAGCGAAGGAAATAGGCAACGTTTCGGGCCGAAAACCTTCTTCAGACTGATGCAGGGTGGGGGCGGGAAGAAGAAAGGAAGAGGAGGAGCCAGAGGGCTGAGGGAGTGCTGAGAAGGGGAGGAGACAGCAAGGGCTACCGGAAGTCAATGTTCAAGCCACTGGGGTGCAGACTGCCCAAGCGGAATACGAGGTGCTGTTCCTCCAGTTTCCAGTGGTGCTCACTTTGGCAATGGAGGAGACCCAGGACAGAAAGGTCGGATTCGGAATGGGAGGGGGTGTTGAAGTGATGAGCCACCGGGAGATCAGGTTGGTTAATGCGGACCGAGCGGAGGTGTTCGGTGAAACACAGGAATAGATCATTTGCTGTAAGTTGACTGGAAATATGGAACTAAAGGGCACCTAGTGCTTGATGAGAGATAAATGTAAAACTAATCTCTGGAAGAATATTTCGGTTGATTGGTATGGGTGCTGACATCGGTTTATTATTGTCAAATGTAGAGCATTGCTTTGTAAATCATTGAACATGAACAAGATTCTTATTCAACTATCTTATAATTTTTATGTTTTTAGGTATTGGCTCCATTTCTTTATTTACAAGTGGGATTTCTATCCTACAAGCTTTACTTTGCACCAGCTTCTCATTCTCACCTAGCAAACAGTTAACAACGGCCTGTTTATCATTGTTACCTATTTACATATCTTTCACTCATTTGTTCTATATCTCTCATCATCCCGATCTACATCTCTCGTTTCCTTTTCCCCCCGACTCTCAGTCTGAAGAAGGGTCTCGACCCGAAACGTCACCCTTTCCTTCTCACCGGAGATGCTGCCTGTCCCACTGAGTTACTCCAGCGTTTTTTGTTTATCTTTACTCGAGACCATGTCTTTGTTCTTCAGCATTACAGCAAAAGATTCATAATTTATTTTTTGCGTGAAGAAAGATTACTTTTCAGGCTGAATCTTCTTTGTACTTGCAGATTTTAAGTTTAATTTCGATAATGTTCAAAATTTTTTGTGAGCGTTCTGTTCACCAATTTTCTTCCACTATCATTACTTTATCAGTCTTTTCCTCATTAATAGCACAAAAAAAACATTCTTAGAAATATAGTAATTTATTTAATGTTCCAATTATTCTCTTGATTGAATTTTCATTCAATCGAGAGAATTGATCTCCCTTGAATGACTAAGCTTTCCTGTGTTTATTGCTTTGTCATCTTCTTTTTCCTTGTAAATGTGGTAAGATCTCTGTTGTGCATTAAAAGAAAGGTGACAAGCTCACAAATGAATGGGCAATCTTCAACAACAATGTGCCCTTTATATAGAACTATAAGGACTTTCAAACTCTTCTATACCTTTGGGACCTTCCCTGAGAGATGGAGAAAATTTAGAATTGTTTTTTGAAAGTTGCCTCAGTATTTCATTCTTCGCATTGTTCCCCCAGATGAGGCAGGGACTATCCCAACGTTTAAGAAACATTCAGACAGGTTCATGGATAGGAGGAGTTTGGACAGATATGGGCCAAGCACGGGGCAGGTGGGACCGGTATAGCTGGGGCATGTTGGCCGGTGTGGGCAAGTTGGGTCGAAGGGGCCTGTTTCCACATGGTGTGACACATTCTATGACTCTCTGACTATGACTCTATTAAAGCCCTGTCCCACTGTACGAGTTTATTCAAGAGTTCTCCCGAATTCTCCTGATTCGAACTCGGAGATTTACGGTAATGGCCGCTCGTCGGTACTCGGGGCTCTCGTGGACATTTTTCAACATGTTGAACAATCTTCACGAGTCTTCCCGAGCTTACCGCGTTTCCCGAGTACCCGCCGTTAGCGTTACGAGCCACTAAGAGACGTCCCTGAGCTCCGACGTACCCGCTACATACATTCTAGGTGCTTCCACGAGTTTGATTTTTTTTTAACTCAGGGAAGCTCTTGAATGAATTTGCACAGTGGGACAGGACTATAACTCTATTGAAATGTTATATGCTGGATCAGCCCGGTACATGATTGCATCATTGTCAGAATTAATCGATTTCCTGGCCAAGATGTCCTTTTGCAGGTCTTTATGTATAATAGTTTTTGTTATTCTCAAAATATTTCAATTGGAATATTTGATAACCCTGTAAGATTGAACAGGAGAGCTATCAAATACTCTCTTCTTCAAGAGAGAAACTATTGATCCTAGAAAAGAACAAAGTAAAGAAAATATAAGAAGCCATGACTCCATGACTCTGCTCCACGTCTCGATTGTCATGTTTTCGTTTTAAATGTTTTCTTCGTACTCTGAATCCCTTCCAAATCGCACTGCTGGAACAAAGAACTGCAGATGCTGGTTCATACCAAAGACAGACGCGAGATGCTGAAGTAACTCAGCGGACCAGGTGGCATCTCCGGAGAAAAGGGGTAGGTGATGTTTCGTGTCAGGACCCTTCTTCAGACCTTCTTCACCTATCCTTTTTCTCTGGAAATGCCGCCTGACCTGCTGAGTTGCTCCGGCACCATCAGTTTCAGTTTAGTTTATTGTCGCGGGTACCAAGGTACACAGTAAAAAGCTTGCGTCTATCCTCCAAATTACAATTCATGTCCTACTTATCTTGAACGGGAAAACATTTCGGGGGATTTCAAACTCATGGGCGAAGGTAATGCCTCTGCAGGAAACATCAGTATTCCCATTTGAGCAATAAACATTAATTTACTGTAACTAAGCCATTACCCAAATCAAATTTTGAAAGTTCGCAGTGGGTCGCCTGTAATTTAGAATACACATTACCAGTCCACAGCTGAAAATAAATTGTAAGCTGGACTGAGTGCAGTGTCTTGCTCAAACTGTTCAGAAACGGTTTCACTGTGGGAGTGCTCAATAGGATGCTATTTTCATAGACCATAATTGTCTCTCGTTCTCCTTCAATCCACCTTTTCCCCCCTTACTTTATTTCACTTTCAGTGGCCACCATTTTGCACCAAAGTTAATATTCTATCTTTTCCAATATTATCATTTAATTGCAAAAATATTGCAATACTTCGGAAGTTTTGAAGTGAATTGAAATGATATTTTAGTGTGTAAGATATAAACTGCTTCGGTCCATCCCAAAACCAAATGAATGGAGCAAGATTATTATTTTTTTTTATATTTTGAGTCAAGGTACGGGATAGAAAAATTGCCAGTGTTGATTGCAGTAGATTGTTTTGTGGGCTCTGGAGAGCTTTTTAAAGTGTTATGGTGAGAGTTCAAGGAAGCCCGGAAGTCAAGAAAAATTGAGGTTTTGGTCAGGATAAAGAAGGCGGCTTGAGTCAGGTACTGTAACAGGAATCAAGTGTATTCCCGGAAGAGTTTACTCAAAAAGCAAATCAGGAGGGCAAAAAGGGGACCTGAGATAGCTCTGGCATATACGATTAAGCATATTAGGGGGAAAGGGATTAGGACCCGGGTTCCCAAACCTTTTCGTCCCGTTTACCCCTGGCAACTTTAATAGCACATAACAATGTTATTTCACTTATTTATGAACAACTAATGATGAACAGATACCAGTATACCAGAACCAAACACAGTCAGTCAATGAGAAAACATATGTACAAATCCAGAATCAACAAATCTACCCTTGGACTAGGGAGAGATGCGGGACCCTCAGGAACCAAAGCGATCATCTGTATGTGGTGCTACAGGAGATAGGCAAGAACCTCAATCAATATTTCTCCTCTGTTTTTATTATGGAGGAAGACTTGAGGGCTGGGGAACCTGGGGAAGTTAAAGGTGATACCTTGAGGACAGTCCGTATTACATTTGAGGAGATGCTGAATATACTAAAACGTATGAAGGTAGATAAACCTAATCAGGCATATCTAAGGGCACTGCAGGAAATGAGGGAACAAGCAGCAACACCTCTGGCTGAGGTATGAATCATCGTTAGACAGGAATAAAATGCCAGATCACTCTGTGATAGTTATTTAAGAAGGTCTAGTTGAGTTTAATTTAGTTTAATTTAGAGAGACAGAGCGGAACAGGCCCTTCGGCTCACCGTGTCCACGCCTACTAGCGATCCCCACACACACACTATCCTACACACACTTGGAGACAATTCACAATTTTACCAAGCCAATTAACCTGCACACCTGTACGTCTTTGTACTGTTGGAGGAAACTGGAGCTCCCGGGGAAATCCCACACAGGTCACAGGGAGAACGTACAGGTTGAATTGAATTGAATTGAATAAATTTTATTAGCCAAGTATTTATAAATACAAGGAATTTTCCTTGGTGCTTTGATCGCAAGTAACAACACGATATACAGTAGACAATTAAAAATAAAAACATAATTTACCCATGTGAAGAAAGAAATAAAATACCAGAGCAAACTGAGGCGACAGACTTTTGGTTGTTGAGTAGAGCTACTGCTTGTTTTTATGTCTGGCTGTGGTGGCTTTGACAGTCTGGAGTCGCCTTCCAGAGGGAAGTGCTTTAAAGAGTTTGTGGCCAAGGTGAGAGGGGACAGAGATGATCTTGCCCGCTCACTTCTTGGCTCTTGCAGTGTACAGTTCGTTGATGGGGGGGGGGGGGGGGGGGGAGGGGGGTTTGTGGGGTGTTGGGGGGGGGTGGGGGGGGGGGGGGGTGTGTGGGGGGGGGGGGGGGGGGGGTGGCGGTACAGACAAGCACCCGTAGTCAGGATCGAACCCGGGTCGAACGCGACTGCTGCGCCACCGTGCGGCCCCGCAAAACCAACCTGGGGCCAGTTAGCTTAATCCTTAAGAAACATTTGCTGTCGTGTGTTGTTGTCCATAGAATAAATATGTATTGACGCAATATCAGAGGAAGTGTTAGATTGGTATTAAATTGCAAGGACATTAAACTTCCACTTTGATCAACACACTCACCGGTGAAAGGGAATACGTTTGTGTAATGAGAGGGGAGGTCGCAAAATTAGGTTTGTCCTTGCACAGAGTTTCTGCAAATGAAAGGAGCACCCTTCAGCCACGTTCGCCGATCCTTTGGCTTCAGGCCACTTTCTGCCGAAGTCCTGGATAGAGTGGATATAAAGGGGCTGTTTCCACTAGTGCGAGAATCCAGGACCAGTGCCCTTAGCCTCAGAACTAAAGGACGTACCTTTGGAAAGGAGATGAGAAGGAATTTCGTATTTCGTCAGAGGGTGGTGAATCTGTGGAATTAATTGCTGTAGTCGGCTGTGGAGGCAAAGTCAATAGATATTTTTAAGGCAGAGATGGATAGATAGATGATTCGTAAGGGTGTCAGAGGTCAAGGGGTGAAGGCAGGAGAATGGGGTTGAGAAGGAAAGATAGAGCAGCCGTGCTGGAATGGCGGAGTGGACTTGATGGGCCGAATGGCCTAATTCTGCTCCGAGAACGTACAAACTTATATCAGAGGAACTGTTAATTCTTACTAAATTGCAATCTTCTTGCGTATGGCGTGCGCAGCCTAAATTTGTAGGTCAACATGTTCTATTTGATCTTGTTTGTGCAAGTCAGGTTGATTGCATTAGTCGAAACAGCATGGACCACGTGAAGGTTGCAATCTCCCACCCCACTAAATTGCAATGACATTAAACTTCCATTTTGATCAACGCACTCACTCACTCACTCACCGGTGAAAGGGAATACGTTTGGGTAACGAGAGAGGAGGTCACTAAATTAGGTTTTGTCCTTGGGATCACAGAGTTTCTGCAATTGAAAGGAGCACTCATCAGCCACGTTCCGAGATCCTTTGGTCTCGGGCCACTCTCTGCGGAGGTCGATTGCATTACTGAAGCAACCACCAGGGTACCGGGAGACGGTGCAAAATGAATGATTCCATTAGTGCCTTATCTCTGCCAGAAAGCTCCTATTACAATGCAAAGTTGTGGCGGTTATCAAATATTTAAACTATTATTGATTCGTAAAGGAAAACTAACCCCCAGCGGCGAAGTCTTTTCTCTTCTTTGCATTACTCACTTTCATTTTCATTTAATTATCTGCGAACAAAGCTCAATATTTTAATCCTGGTCGGGTATGTTCATATTCATTAATTTGGCCCACCTGCATCGCTGTGACAAGTCTTCCTTGCAAAGAGTTATAGGTGAGCATTGCAATTTAGAAACTGCAGCTCTTGCATAATATCATACACCCTCCTATCCACTCCCCCTCTCATTCAGACACAACCCCCCCCCCCCCCCCCCCCCCCCAACCTTGTTGGCAGTAGTTTAATTACTTAAAGAAGAACTGTCACATTGGGAGCATTTGTTCAGCGGGAGCTTCGTATCCAAAGTAACATTATTTATCCAGAGTTCTGGAATAGAAGAAGTCATTCGAACAGCCACTGGGATGTAAGGCACGCAACCGAGGTAAATAAATAAGCGCAGAGATAATTAAATCATTTATTAA
The DNA here is from genome assembly GCA_035221665.1 of Okamejei kenojei. Classification (NCBI taxonomy): domain Eukaryota; kingdom Metazoa; phylum Chordata; class Chondrichthyes; order Rajiformes; family Rajidae; genus Okamejei; species Okamejei kenojei. The sequence goes on from CM069150.1 coordinate 39,870,292, forward strand.
CATTTATTAAATATTTAAATTACAGTCGCTGCAGGAAAGGAAGTGAAAGTCTGAAGTGGAAGCTTTCAAGTATCAATCTCTGAATAGCTCTGGGTAATACCCATCCTGATTAATCCCAGGGTCCCAGATCCTATCTCCAGATCTGGGTGGTACATTGGCACAGCTGGTAGAACTTCTGCCTCACAGAGTGAGATGCCCCGGGTTCGATCCTGACCTTGGGTGCTGCCTGTGTGGAGTTTGCATGTTCGCCCCGGGACTGTGCGGGTTTCCTCCGGGCGCTCCGGTTTCCTCCCGCAGGTGCGGGTCTGTAGGCTAATTGGCCCCTGCATGATTCCCCCTGATGTGTTGCGAGCTGAGGAGAAAGTGGGACAACATAGAACTTGCGTGGACACGGGGGATAGACGGACGACGTGGGCGCGAATGATAAGAGACACCGATAGGATATACGGTCAGATTATTTTTTCCCCGTGTGGAGTTGCCCAATACTAGAGGGCATCGCTACAAGGTGAGAGGGGGAAGGTTTAATGGAGATGTGCGGGTCACATTTTTTACAGAATGAATGGTAGGGGCCTGAAACACATTGCCAGGGATGTTGGTGGAAGCAGATACGATAGTGATGTCTAACAGGCTTTTAGATAGGCACACGGAAGTGCAGGGAGTAGAGGGATATGGATTATGTACAGGCAAATGAGATGAGTTTAACTTGGTATCATGCTTGACACAAACATTGTGGGCCAAAGAGCCCCTTCCATGTGGAGTTTGCATGTTCTCCCTGCGAACACGTAGGTTTCTCCGGGTACTCTGGTTTCCTCCCACATCCGGCAGACATGCTAATTGGCCTCTGTAAATTGCCCACAGTGTGTAGGGAGTGGATGAGAAAGAGGGATAAGAGAACAAGTGTAAACGGGTGAACGATGGTCGGCGTGGACTTGGTGGGCCTAAGCCCCTGTTTCCATGCTGGATCCTTCAATTAGCTTCAGGAAAATATAGCTCAGCTCTAGTCAGCAAATTTGGTTTTCATGTTCCTTGTTAGTCATTTTCTATTAATGCTTTACTTAGATTCAGGAGTGATTTAACTTTTATAAAACATTCCATTTTTGCAATGCACAAAAGACAAATCCAGCAAAAACCTTCCCATGTATATGAATTTCAATGAGATGCTCAATTATTTTGTTCATTGTGATTTTCCTCAGAATCTGAAATGAGTTCAGCAACAAAGAAGGATAGCAGTTAAGGGCCTGTCCCACTGCGAGTTTAGACGAGTTTATGTTGGACTCAAACTCGTAGCATGGTCGACACGTGGTCCTAGGAGGTCGCTGTAACTCTCCTTCAAGCTCGAGGGAAGTTCCCGCGTACTCACGTCCTCAGTTTGGTCAAGGAAAATTTTTCAACGTGCTGAAAATGTTTCCATGAGTAAGAATTGGTCGGCATGGTTCTTTTGAAATCGTAGTGCAGTGGAGTGGGGTTGTAATGTAGTTATAGGTAGTCGTGGTAGCTGTAGGCAATCTCCTTTGCTGACCCGGCATTTTAATTGGCTCATTAGAGGTTTCAGAACCAAGGAAAACCGACCAGTAATGTTAAATGCCCGCTAAACTTTATTATAAGTTGTCTGGTTTCTTAAAAGTGTCTCCCCCTTTCTCCCCCTCCCCCCTCCCCCTCTCCACGCTCTCTAAAGGACTTACCGTAAACCCCCGCCTTTGCGGTGTGTGTGTGTGTGTGTGTGTGTGTGTGTGTGTGTGTGTGTGTGTGTGTGTGTGTGTGTGTGTGTGTGTGTGTATGTGGTCGGTCGGTCGGTCGATCCAGCTCGCGGTTTCATCGCTGACGGCCGATCCAGCTCAAGGATTTTCAGGCGAATGCCCTCGAGCTTGGAGGTCGAAGACAGTCGCTGAAAGGTTGCGTTAGTGGGACAGGCCCATTAAGGCATTGCCAGTCCACCTCAAAAACGGTAGTGATTTTTAAGGTTGTACGTGAGTGTCTAGGCGCGAGGAACTGCAGTGCCCAGAAGCCTCGAAGACTCAGCAGACAGTAGTACGCTCCTGAAGGCTCATCGAACATCATGCTGCAGCTACGAGGCCGTTTGGCCTGCAAACCCACACGTCTTTAGGATGTGGGAGGAAACCCGAGCACCCGGAGTGAACCCACGTGGTCGCAGGGAGAACATGCAAACTCGACATGGACAGCACCCGAGGTTGGGATCAAACATAGAAGGTAGAACAGTACAGTACAGTACAGGCTCTTTGGCCCACAATGTTGGTGAAGCCGTATTTAGAGTATTGTGGTCATTTCTGGCCACCATGTTAGGGGAAACATCTTGTCAAGCTAGAAAGGGTACAGAGAAGATTCACGAGGATGTTGCCAAGACACGAGGGTCAAAGCTATTAGGAGAGGTTGAGCACGCTGGGACTCTATTTCTTGGAGCGTAGGAAACCAGAGCACCCAGATAACACCCACGCAGTCACAGGGAGAACGTACAAACTCCGTACACACACGGCCCGTAGTCAGGATTGAACCCGGTTCTCTGGCGCTGTAAGGCTACAACTCCACCGTGCCACCCACCGACTCGTGACCAAGTCGGGATAGTAAATGAGCAATAATTCCCAAATTAATTTAAGTGAAAATAGGGGTAATTCATCTTCATCTTTTCCACCCCACCATCCACAGATTTTGAGACAAGTTCTAGATGACTATGATTAGGGCATCAACGTTCAATATCCCACCTTCTTATGCAACGCTGCAATGTCTGCTGCAGATAAAATCTCACCCGGCTCCATTTCAGATGCTTGCAGCAATACTCCAAGCCGGTAACTAATTTCAAAGGTTGATTATACAATCTTTTCAACATCGCACTCCATTCTAAAGTCATAACATCTACACATTTCCTTGTTTTCCCTATTTAGGTTTAGTTTAGTTTAGAGATACAGCGCGGAAACAGGCTCTTCGGCCCACCGAGAACGCACCTACCATCGATTTCCGCACATTAACACTCCCCTACACACATGAGGGGCAGTTGTTTTTACAATGTTACCAAGCCAATTAACCTACAAACCTGTACGTCTGTGGGGTGTGTGGGGGGAAACCGAAGATCTCTGAGAAAGCCCATGCGGGTCACGGGGAGAACATATAAGCTCCTTACAAACAAGCGCCGATAGTCAGGATCGAATCCGGGTCTCTGGCGCTGTAAGGCAGCGACTCCACCGCTGCGCCACCGTGCCACCCTTTATGCAGCCCTTTCAACCTATGTAACTCAATCTATCCACATGCAGCAAATCGTACCCATTCGTTGCTCTAAAGATCTCAGTTAAATCTTCTTCGAGTCTACCCTTGCCAGGAGCTAAATCCCTCCCGGACGTAATGGGGGTAAAACCCACTTTGGAAAATAAGTGGAAATAAAGCATGTTTGCAAATCTCGAGTGCATGCTCCAAAGCTTTTTAACAATATTTACAATATAATCTCACTCCTGCCCTATTAGCTTTAATATGTTTGCTTTACTGCGCAACCTTGCATTATTTACAACTTCAAAGTGCATTGATATTTTGAATACAGAATGAGGAGTTGTGGTGAAGATTGATGCTTGCAATTGCAACTTTGATAATGCCTATCTCATGGTTTAGTGTGGATACACATGTATTCTGAAAATCTTGTTCCTTTTCTCACATCCACTTCATGAATTATCTGCAGTATTTGCATGAAAGCGCTTTCTAAAAAACTTTGTTTCTCATTTGCTTTCCCCAGAGATAAAGGGGCTGCCGTGAGAATGTTTTGACAGTATAGTGGCTTTGAAGTTAAATGAGCGAGGCAAATTGGCATCCACAGCAAGGGGTAGCGGATGAGAGAGACAACATTGGATGTAGAACAGTACAGCACAGGACAGCACCTCCAGCTCACAATGTCCGTTCCGCACATAACACCAAGTTAAACCAATCTCCTCCACCTATACAAAACATAGAAATGTAGAAGGAGTAGGCCATTCAGCCCTTCAAGCCAGCACCGCCATTCAATATGATCATGGCTGACCATCCAAAATCAGTACCCTGTTCCTGCTTTTTCCCCATATCCCTTGATTCCTTTAGCTCTAAGAGTTAAATCTATGTAGCGCAGTCTATCACCTTGCAGCAAATCGTACCCATTCGTTGCTCTAAGGATGTCAGTTAAATCTTCTTCAAGTCTACCCTTCCCTCCCGGACGCAATTGGGTTAAAACCCACTTTAGAAATTAAGTGGAAATAAAGCATGATTGCAGTCTTGTCCCCAGCTTTGTTGATTGGACCAGCAATGAGATATGGTTTGTTCCCTTTAAGTAATATATATATATATATTAGACCAACTGCAGACCCATTGGGTCTGCTCACCCAACGTTCCCTACAGCTAGCCCCCACGGGAGGTGTGGTCCTCCAACTCAAGCCGTTCCCGAAAGTAAGATTCCAGAACTCCCCTTGCCTACCTCTGCAGTGATCGTTTAAAACATTTCCAATTGCACTTGCCATGCATGTTGCAATCGCAATTCTCCCTCCCCCTGATAGTCTATCCACTGTGACGTCATCAGTTGAAGGTGCCATTGTGACATCATCAGTTGAAGCTGATCAGTTAGAAATTGAAGGTGTTTCGATTTTTTTTTAAATTTAATCAGTAATAAGTCAAGACATAAACCATAACATGTTCTGTGAAAGTGATCTCTGCCTTGAGGGGAAAAATGTGAATCAGAATATGTAAAAATCCTGTGAAAGTTGGCATTTTTAAAAGCTTTAATTGTGAATAACGTGTCAAATATAGGATTGAAATCTTCAGTGAGGCTTGATTTTTTGGGGGGAGGGGGGAGAGCGGGGGTGGCAGGGGAGGAGGGAGAGAGGTGAGGAGAGAGGGAGATGGAGAGGGGGAGAGAGGGGAAAGGGAGGACGAGAGGTAGGGGAGGGGAGGGGGTGGGGGAAGGGGGGAGAGAAGTGGAAGAGTGGGGAGGGAGGGGGAGAGGGGGTAGGGGGAGTGGTGGAAGTGGGAGAGGAGTTGTGGAAGAGGGAGAGAGGGGTAGGGAAAAAGGGGTGGGGGAGAGAGGCGAGGGAGGGGGAAGGCAGGGGGAGAGAGAGGGGAAGAGGGAGATGGGGTAGGGGAGGGAGGGGGAAGAGTGTGGAGAGAGGGGGAGAGGGGTAGGGGAGAGAAAGGAAAGAGTGGGGCGGTAGAGTGGGAGGAGGAGGGGTAGGGGCAGTCCATCTATTCCCCACTCCCTATCACCCCCAATCCTCTTTCTCCATTCCCACACACGTGATCACGCTCTCGAATGTAAATGAGATCCATTCCAATTGGACATCTGTGAGCATTGGGCATTGTGACATCACATGATGGAACGTTCACCAACATTCTATGCGTGAGAGCAGTTTTGATTTTTTTTTTACATTTTGAACTATTGGGGGGGGGAGGATTTTATTAAAAATTGTGTATGTAAAAATGTCTAAATGTAATGAGGAGTGCATTTGTGAATGTAAAAGTGTAATGTCTAGCAAAATGGAAAAAATTGGCGGTGAAGGGAGGAGGGGAAGGAGGAGGGGGAGGAGGGGGAGGGAGGAGATGGGGAGAGGGGGGTGAGGGGAGAGGGGAGGGAGGGGGAGGGAGGAGGGGCAGGAGGAAGGGTGGAGATTGGGGGACGGGGGGGAGGAGAGGGGGGAAGGGAGAGAGTGGGGAGTTGGGGAGGGGGAGGAGAAGAGGGAATGGGGGGAGGGAAGGAGGAGGGGGAGGGGGGGGGAGGTGGAGAGGGGATGAGATGGTGAGGAGGGATGGAGAGAGGGTGGGGGGAGAGTGAACGGTGTGAGGGTGGGAGAGGGGAGGGAGTGGGCGAGGGGAGAGAGTGGGTGTGTGAGGAGGGGGGAGGTGGGAGGAGGAGGGGGGGAGAAGAGAGAGATGAGGAGGGGGGAGAGGGAAGGAGGAAGGGTGGAGAGGGGGAGAGTGGGAGGGGGGGGGGTGGGGAGAGGAGGGAGGGAGGGGAGGGGGATGAGGGGAGGGTGGGGAGGGAGCAGGGGGGAGAGGGAGGGGGATGAGGGAGGAGGGAGGTGGGAGAGGTAGGGGGGACGGGTAGGGGGTATAGGGGGAGAGAGGGGGAGGTGAGGTGAGGGGCGGGTAGAGAGGGGTGGGGGGGAGAAGAGGGGCGGAAGGTGGGGAGGAGGGGAGAGAGTGGGGAGGGGGAGATAGGGGGGATGAGAGGGGAGGAGGAAAGGGAAAGAGAGAGGGATGAGGATGGGGGGGGGAGGGGGGGTGAGAGGGGAGGGTTAAAGGAGGAGAAGGGTAGGGGAAGGGGGGTGAGGGGGGGAGTGAGGTGAGGGGGTAGAGAGGGGCGGGGGAAGGGGAGAGAGGGGAGGTGAGGGAGAGAGATGGAGAGAAGAGGAGGAAGAGGGGGAGGGGGAGGGGGAGAGGAGAGGGGGGGAAGAGGGGAAGGAGGAGAGTGGAGAGAGAGGGAGTGGGGAGAGAGAGGAGAGGGAGGAGAGGAGAGAGTGGGAGGGAGAGGAGTGGTGGAGAGAGAGAAAGGGGAGGGAGAGAGGTGGGGAGGGGAGGGGGAGGGAGAGGGGGGAAGAGTGGGGAGTGAGGGGAAGAGGGGTAGCTGGGAGTGGTGCAAGAGATGAGGGGAAGGGCTGGGGTGAGATGGGGGTGAAGAGGGGTGGGGAGAGGGGAGAGAGGAGGGGTGGGAGGGGAGGAGGGGAGGGTGAGAGAGATGGGGAGGGGGAGAGAGGGGGTAAGGGGTGGAGAGAGGGGGGGGGGGGTGAGGAGAGGGGGTGGGAGAAGGGGAGAGAGGGATGGGGAGGGGGGGAGGAGGGAGACGGGGAAGGGGGAGAGAGGGGGAAGAGTGTGGAGAGGGGTAGGGGAGAGAGAGGGAAGAGTGTGGAGGGAGGGGGGGGGGAGTGGTTAGGGAGAGGGGGAGGGGGAGAGTGGGAGGGAGGGGGAGAGCGGAGAGAGGGGGAAGTGTGGGGAGGGAGAGGGAAGGAGGGGGAGAGAGAGCGGGGTGGGGAGGGAGATGGGGAGGGATGGGGGATGGGGGAGAGAGAAGTGGAAGAGTGGGGGAGTGAGGGGGGTGTAGGGGGGAGTGGTGGAAATGGGAGGAGAGCGAGGAGGAGGGGGAGGGAGGAATGGTGGAAGAGGGAGAGGGGTAGGGGAAATGGGGTGGGGGGAGGGGGAGGGAGGGGGAGGGACAGGGGTGTGGGAAGTGGGGAGAGATGTGGAAGAGTGGGGAGGGAGGGGGAGAGTGGTAGGGGGAGTGGTGGAAGTGGGAGTGAGGGAGCGTGAGGGGGTTAGGGGGAGTGGTGGAAGAGGGAGAGAAGGGTAGGGAAAAGGGGAGAGATGGAAGGGGGTGAGGGAGAGAGGAATGGGGGTGGGAGGAGGAGGGTGAGAGGGAGAGGAGGGAGATGGAGAGGGGGAGGAGGGAGGTGTGGGTGAGGGGAGGAGAGGTGTGGGGGAGGGGGGAGATGGGGTAAGGGAGAGAGGGGGGAAGAGTGTGGAGGGAGGGGGAAGAGTGGGGGGGGAGGGGGGAAGGGGGGGGGGAGAGGGAAGGGGGGTGGAGGAGAGAGGGGTGGAGGGAGGAGGGGATTCGGAGGGGGAGGAGGAGGAGGTGAGGAGGGGAGAGGGAGAGGGGTGAGGAGAGGGAGATGGAGAGGGGGAGGAGAGGGTGGGGGGAGGAGAGAGGGATGGGCAAGGGGGAAGAGTGTGGAGGGAGGGGGAGAGAGGGGTGTGGGAGAGAGAGGGGGGGAAAGAGTGGGGCGGTAGAGGTGGGAGGGGGAGGGGTAGATAGTCCATCTATTCCCCTTCCTTATCACCCCAATCCTCTTTCTATATTCCCACACACGTGATCACGCGCTGACACAGGCTGCAAGGGCAGATGTAAATGAGATCCATTCCGATTGGACATCTGTGAGCATTGGGCATTGTGACATCACACAATGGAACGTTCACCAACATTCTATGGGTGAGAGCAGTTTGATTCTTTAAAGGTTTTGAAATATTGGGGGGAGGGGAAGGATTGTATTAAAAATGTGTATGTAAAAATGTCTAAATGTAATGAGGAGTGCATTAGTGAATGTAAAAGCGTAATCTCTAGCAAAATGGAAAAAATCACGGCGGTTGAGGGTCTGGTTTTGGAGGACCATGGAATCAAAGGCCAAAAATCTTATCTGAAAAAAAATGGAATGTGACATACACCCACAAGACACACACCCGGTCGGCAGACACACACACACACACACACATAGAGTTTTAAAAGTATATAGATAGATAGATATGACATATATATCTGTGTGGGTATGTACATATGTATATATATATATATATATATATAATATATATATATGTGTGTGCGTGTGTGTTGTGTGTGGTGTGTGCGTGTATTGTGCGTGTGTGCGTGTGTGCGTGTGTGTGTTGTGTGAGTGTGTGTGTGTGTGTGTGTGTATATATATGTGTGTGTGTGTGTGATATATATGTGTGTGTGTGTGTGTGTGTGTGTGTGTGTGTGTGCGTGTGTGTGTGTGTGTGTGTGTGTGTGTGTGTGTGTGTGTGTGTGTGTGTGTGTGTGTGTGTGTGTGTGTGTGTGTGTGTGTGTGTGTTGTATATATATGTGTGTGTGTGTGTGTGTGTGTGTGTGTGTGTGTGTGTGTGTGTGTGTGTGTGTGTGTGTATATATGCGTGTGTGTATATACATATATATATTATTTTTTAAATATATATTTTATTAGACGCATTTGTATAAGGAGAAAGTAATCGACAAAACAATTATACAATTTTCGTACAGCTTCAGATTTAACATTTTATAAACTAATAAGTAAATCGGAAAAAATAAAAAAGGAAAGAAGGGAAAGGAAGAAGGAAGGAAAAAGAAAAGAAAGAATTTCAAAAAAGATACGAAAAAGAAAAAAGAAAAGCCCCTGACCTAACGAAGAAGTGAAAAAAAAACCTGAGATATATCTATCCCACTACCTTTCCCTACGCCCGCTCACCCGACCCTTGCGTCAGTTTTGAATTTGTGTTCAACCATTATGTTGTTGAAGAAATTCAATGAAAAGAGACCATACTTTGGAAAATTGATCTGATTTGTCAGACAAGACAAGCCTTATTTTTTCTAAATGTAGTGTCTCGGTCATTTCTGTGATCCACATCTTCGCTGTGGGAACTGTTAACTTTTTCCAGAATTTAAGTATAAGTTTTTTCACAGTTATTAAACCGTAGTCAAAGAAGCATCTTTGGAATATCGTTAACTTAGGGCAGCCCTCTGACATTCCTAACATTATTAATTTTGAATCTGACTCCAATTGAATTTTGAGTGTTTTAGAAATGGTATTGAATATTCCCGTCCAGAAGTTTTTGTATTTTTATACATGATACAAAAGAGTGCATTAGGGTAGCTTCTTGGAAGTGACATTTAGCACAGAGAGGGGAGACAGTTGGGAAGATCTTGTTCAATTTGGTCTTTGAGTAGTATAACCTATGCAATACTTTGAATTGTATCAGGCAATGCCTGGCATTTAAAGAACAGTAATGTATGTATAGTAGGCTTTCTTCCCATATATCTTTTGAAATGGGTAAACCCAGCTCGTCTTCCCATGCTCGCCTATAAATCTCAGAAGGTGGGGTGTCAATATTTAGAAAAGTGTTATGATTGTAAGATATCAACTTACATGTATCGGCATGTCTATTCAAACCATCGTCTAATATATCTGGACCCATAAGAGGACAGTCTTGTGTATATGTTTTCACATAATCTCGGATTTGAAGGTATCTAAAACAATTGTTGCCGTTCAAGTGATATTAATCTCCTGTAGTTCTTGAAAAGAAAAGAGTCCCCTTCTTATAGAGGTCTCCCACAGTATTGATTCCCAGGTTCTTCCATTGAACAAACACCATATCTAAAGTAGACAGTTTAAACAAGGGATTATTTGCGATAGGAAAAAGGAGAGACAGGTTTCTCAATTTAAGACTGAATTTCAGCTGTTTCCAGATACGGATGGTATTATGTATTATCGGATTTTGCTCATACGTTGACTTATTCAAATATATTGGAGATAGGAGGATCGAGCGAAATACTAAAAGGCAAACAATCTTCCCTCTCCATTTTTAACCAATTTACGTGTTGACATGCATCGTCGAACCAGAAAGTTATATTTTTAATATTAGTTGCCCAGTAGTAAAAAAGAAAATTAGGTAGAGCTAATCCTCCATTTTCTTTAGATTTACACAAATGCATTTTGTGTATTCTGCGGGTTTTGTAGTCCTAAATAAAGTTAGTGACAATAGAATCAATTTTGTTTTAAGCTTTTAGGGAGATATATCGGTATTGATTGAAATAAATATAAAAGTTGTGGAAGGGAGATCATCTTTATGGCATTTAATCTACCAATAAGGGAGATAGGAAGTGTTTTCCAAAATTGAATGTAGGCATATAGTTTAGTGATTAATGGTGGGAAGTTTATTTTAAACAGAGAGGAATACTTTCTAGTCACGTAAATTCCAAGATAGCTCAACTTTTCAGTAACAATTCTGAAAGAAAATTGTTGGAGTTGAGAAGGGTCTTTTATTGGCATGATTTCATTTTTATTCCAATTTATTCTGTATCCAGAGAAAGAACCAAATTGTTCTATAATGTTTAGAACATTTGGAATACTATCTTGGGGATTAGTAATGTATAAAAGTACATCATCTGCACATAACGAGATTTTATTTGTGGTATATTTGGTATTGTATCCATAAATGCCTGAATGGGACCTGATACTCTCGGCAAGAGGTTCTATGGCTAAAGCAAATAACATTGGAGAAAGGGCATATCCTTGTCTGTTACCCCTAGATAAATAAAATGTTGGTGAAAGCATTTGATTTGTCAGTATTCTAGCTGTTGGATTATTGTTTTAAAAACTTAACGCAAAAAGTAAAGTTTTTTCCCAATTTAAAATTTTCCAGCACTGTGAAAAGATAAGGCCATTCCACTTGGTCAAAAGCTTTTTCTGCATCTCGAGAAATAATTGTTAGATCTTCATTTGGCATTCTCTGCGAATACACACACACACAAGCACATATATCTGTATATATACTGTATATATGATATACACACATATATACATATATGAACATATATGTATACATATACACACACACATGCATATGTGTGTGTATATATGTGTGTGTGTGTGTCAAATGTAAATATATTTGCTACTCCGTGGATTGTCACCTTGTCATGGTGGAGAAGCTTGTGTGGTCCTGAGATCCTGAGAGCGATGCCGTCTGGAGCTATGCTCCTGGTAGGGCCACCTGGCAGCAAGGTCGAGGGGGAGGACTCTGACAAAGAGCAATCCAACCAAGACCTCAATGGTGGAACAGGCGGAGGACGATGGCTGACCTTAGTGGAGCGTCACAACGGCTGGGAAGGAGGAGAAAAGGGTCTCCGGTCGTCTTGGACTCCACGCCACTGGAGCCTGACCCAGATCTGTCAAGGACTGTGGGGTGGCTGTCTGTGCACCAGTCTTCCCACGTTAAACAAAGTCATGCACAGGCGTCCTCCATATAGGAAATAGCACCCTGGAGACACATATGGTTAGCCATGACCGAAGGGGGCCTAAGAATAAGAATAATTACTTTGTATTCTTAAAAATGATATATGCATACGATACGATACATGTATTTGCACATACTGTATATATGTGTGTGTGTGTGAAATGTACATATTAGTTGCTACTCTTAATTGCCTTTGTATTCTTAAAAATGATAACAAATGCAAAATAGAAGAGATGAATTTAAAAGGAAATAATGAATGGGTATCTTCACGATAAGGCTAGGTGTACTGGAATGAACTTCAATTTTTACATTAATTTAGCAGCAGATAGTTCGATCTGTGAGGTGTGAGAGCTAAGGGGTTCTGACACAGGGGGTCTCCCTCAGAAGTCCGAGCCAGTTGCTCTTCTTCCTGGTGAATACAGATGTTGCTGCTGTGTATTTCTGGTGTTTGCTGTTGCACCGATATAATCCCGAGTCAGCATAAACAGCTCACAGCAGTGGGGGAGGAGAGCTTATTCCTTATGAAGGGCAAAAATAAAACTGTGATCCTTTAAGGATTTCAGCTAATTTGGAGCAAAACCAGCCTGACTGAGCTGACCAATTTGCCAAAAAGCACGCACATTAAAAACATAGACTCCAGATATCACATTAAGAAGTGGTAGCTAAAATTTTGATTCTTAATTTCAATATATATTTCTCCATCCACAAATGGCATGACCTGTTTTTTATTTTGTCTGAGCCCTTTTCTAAAAATAAAAATCATGTGCAATGACAAGGAATATATTGAATATTGCAGTTTGAGGTGCTGAATAGCATAGGGGCAATTATGTTCGTATAAATAGTCCTTTCTTTGGCCATCGATTCTGCTCAACAAGTTCCCACAGCCTCATTGTCATTTGTCTCTGGTTTTAGAATTTTTTAAAGTTGCTACGATGAGGATGAAATATGAACATGCAAGGGGAATTTATCAGAAAACCCATCTTCCTTTTGGGGGAATCAAACATATCCATTTGCTCGAATCCATTTATCTGGAGAGACTTAAATGTGCCTTGACATGAAGGGAAACTAGCAAAAATTGCAATAAAACTGTGAAATATTTCAGGAGTTTCCAACAGCAATAGATTGATGACTTCTCGATGATGTGTGAATATTGAGGGCAGGATGCAGCACGGGGTAAAAGTGTAAATAGGAAAATAATGTGTTTATCATAATGAGAACATCTCTTCCTGAAGCCCACCCCAGCACTTTATATTATTCATGGTTCAATAATGAACTCAAAATGACCTTTTACTTGTAAGTACCTTAATCAGTTACTTTACCTTTGTTTTAAGCTGAGCGTTGGCAGGCAATGTGTTGCCGCCTCAAGCAGTAAGCTTGTCCAGGTTGTGCTGTTCATCAGTTTATCCATACCTTCTATCAAATTGTTGGCACATTTTCAACATGGGTTGTGTTATTTTAATATTTTTAGTTTTAGTTTTCGAGGTACAGCGTGGAAACAGGCCCTTCGGCCCACTGAGTCCCCACCGACCAACGATCCCCGCACATTAATACTATCCGACACACACTAGGGACAATTTTTTAGATTTCTACCAAGCGGATTAACCAACAAACCTGCACGCCCTTGGAGTGTGGGAGGAAACTGAAGATCTCGGAGAAAACCCACGCGGTCACGAAGAGAACATCCAAACATCGTACAGACAGCACCCGTAGTCAGGATTGAACCCGGGTCTCTGGTGCTTTAAGCACTGTAAGGCAGCAATTCTACCGCTGCACCATCGCACCGCCCTATGATATTGATGTTAAACATCAAATATGTGCAGGAAGGAACAGCAGATGCTGGTTTAAACTGAAGATAGAGCAAAAAAGCTGCAGGTCAGGCAGTATCTCTGGAGAAAAGGAATAGGTGATGTGTCGGGTCGAGACTGAGAATCAGGGAAAGGGAAACGAGAGATACGGACGGTGATACAGAGGGATATAGAGCAAATGAATGAAAGATATGCAAAAACTAACGCTGGTCAAGGAAAGGTGGAGCCCACAGTGGTCCATTGCTGGCAGTGGGGAAGCTGATCACGAGGTATGCAGACAGTGAAATTCAACTGGACGACGGTGAAACTAGTACAACAAGGGGTGGGGAGAGGGACACAGAGAGAGAGGATGTAAGGGTTACTTGAAGTTAGAGAAATCAATATTCATACAGGGTTGTAAGCACCAAATATGTCCGAAGTAGCAATGTAATGCAGGTTTTGTGCTCATTGAGTGTTGTTCGTGGAGGGTTGATTTTTCAGCCTTCTGGTTGGGTGCGAAATTGTCTTTTCTTTCAGGGGGAGGATGTTAAGTTTAGTTCAGAGATACAGGCATGGAAACAGGCCCTTCAGCCCGTGGAGTCCATGCTAACTGCTGTTCACCCGTTCACTCTAGTTCGATGTTATCCTACCTTCTCATCCACTCGGTACAATTTAACGGGGATCAAGTAACCTTCAAACACCGCAGGTCTCTGGGATGTGGGCGGAAGCCCAAACATCCCTCCCCTCCCGCACACCATTCATACAACTCAATGGAACTGACTTCACACTTTCGAGATACAGTGCAGAAACGGACCCTTCAGCCCACCGAGTCCAGCGATCACCCTGTACATGAGCATTATTTTTACTGAAGACAATTAACCAACAAACTGTACGACTTTTGAGTGTGGGAGGAAACCGGTGCACCCGGAGAAAACCCACCCGGTCACAGGGCGAACGTGCAAACTCCAAACTGACAGCACCCAAGGCCAGGATTGAACCTTGATAGACAAATTCTCGATTAGAACGGGCGTCAAGGGTTATGGGGAGATGGCACGAAAATGGGATTAGGAGGCAGAGATCAGCCATGATTGAATGGCAGAGTAGACTCGATGGGCCGAATGTCCTAATTCTACTCCTATAGCTTGCGAACTCGTGTCTCTGGCGCTATAAGAATTTTTGGCAGTATGGTGCCCATTTCCCACTTTATACTCGCCATTTGTCAACCACAGATTTATATATAGAGCCCACTCAGGACGTTTCAGACTTGCCTGCATCCTCAACCAGACACAGAGCTGCGAGATACCATGAAGGTCAATTGTGGCACGTCAAATTGTCTCCTCCATTACTGGACCTACCATTGGGCTCATCAGCGCGGCAGCGACTCGCTGTGAACAGGGGTCATTAGCTTTTTGTATCCAGCCTCAGCTTTACAGAAGGGGGGGCTGATGCTCGGACTGTGATTGCGTCCATTAAAATGGAGTCATGAGTTCATTAGTTCCAGGAGCAGAATTATGCCGTTCGGCCAATCGGATAGGAGTCATTGAACCTACGAAAAATGCTGAGAGGTTTCACTTTGTATATTAATGTTCCAATCATGTTTTATCAATTTAATGCATTTTCAATTGTTTTTAATTGTTTGAATATTTAAATCTTTTTGAAATGTCTCTGTCTGACATTTCTGTTTTTTAGTTTAGTTTAGAGATACAGCATGGAAACAGGCCCTTCGGCCCACCGAGTCCACATCGACCAGTGATCCCCGCACATTAACACTATCCCACACACACTAGGGACAATTTACACTTATACCCAGTCAATTAACCTGCAAACCGGTACGCCTTTGGAGTGTCGGAGGAAACCGAACATCTCGGAGTAAACCCATGCCGTCTCAGAGAGAACCTACAAACTCCGTACAGACAGCACCCATAGTCTGGATCGAACCCGTGTATCCGGCGCTGTTAGCGCTGGAAGGCAACAACTCTACCACTGCGCCACCCTGCCACCACCATATGTCGATATACTGTCGAAGTGTGTTTTCAGCCTGGCAGCCGTTGTGAGAAGTGGTGAGCGGTGGGACAGGGGGCGAGATGGTTTACATTGGCGCACACCTCCTGAGGCCCAGTTATCAGTTTGAGTTCAGCATCCCCTCACTAGATGCAAAGACTTTGCTTGTTCAATTCTCCGCATCCCACAGAAATACAGTCTAGCAGGCAGAGGCAGCCAGTCTGAACCATGAGTCAGAAAGCCATAACTGGGGTGGCACCGTGGCCCAACTGGTTGAGCAGCATCAGAGACCCGGGATCGATCATGTCTGTACAGATTTTGTATGTTCTCACGGTGACCACGTGGGTTTCCTCCTGGTGCTCCGGTTTACTTCCACACTCCAAAGACGTACAGATTGTAAAAAAATATTGTCCTGCAGTGTGTCTAGGTGATCGCTGGATAGTGCAGACTCGATGGGCCGAAGGGCCTGTAACTCTAAAGTTTAAAAGTCTAAACCCTAAAGTGACCATGTGAGGTTTTCTCCGGGTGCTCCGGTTTCCTCCCACATTCCAAAGATGTGCGGGTTTGTGACTTAATTGACGTCTGTAACTTGTCCCCAGTGTGGGGGATAGAACTCGTGTATGGGTGATCGTTGGGCGACGCGGACTTGGTGGGCCGAAGGGCCTGTTTCCACGCTGTACCATTAAACTAAACTAAACGTTTTTCGACACATCCGATCAATATTTTGTGCTTATTCGGGGAAAGCAGGCGCGGTGATGTTCAGAACCAAGGGAAATATAAGTTATGAATGATCGGTCTAGTTTAGTTTAGTTTTGTTTAGACATACAGCGCAGAAACCGGCCCTTCGGCCCACTATGTCTGAACTAACCTAAAACTAACCAAAATGACATATTTTAGCTCTTTTTTTCTTTCATTGTAATTATCTTTGTTTGTTTTATATTTCTTAATCCATTTAAAATGCCTCTGATGATGGATTGAACATGAACCAGCCCCTGCTACGTACTGATAATACATGTGCTGTCATGAGGCATCATTTTTCTTCCAGGGAACAAAACTTGCTACCTACATTTAGTTCACTGAAGTTCGTCCCAAAGTGATGGAGAAATCTTTAAGACTATTCCTTTAATCCACTAATCCACTACAGGTTTGGAGGGATATGGACAAAGCGCAGGTAGGTGGGACCAGTGTAGCTGGGGCATGTTGGCCGGAGTGGGCAAGTTGGGCTGAAGGGCTTGTTTCCACACTGCATCACTCTATGACTCTGTTACTTTACCTTGATAAAAGTGAAAGCCATCACCTGAGTCAGAAGGCAAAGCTTGGCTTTCTTCAGTTACAGTGTGAAGTAGCAATGTTAATGAACATGTCCCACTGTGACCGCGTCAGATATGAAACGGTCCGATCACTAGGCGGCAGATATTGGTGCACCAGAGACTGGAGGAGAGTGAAACGTATTCCAGTTCCACCTCATGCCTAATTGGGCTGCAATCAGAGATTTTATTGTTACCATATTGACCTACCAAACTCAATTTGGCAGCTACTTCCAAGCCCGAGTCCTTGTTTTCCAGTACATTACCAAAACAACACAGAGGAAATCATAAGACATAGGAGCAGATTTAGGCCATTCGGCCCATTGAGTTTGCTCCACCATTTAATCATGGCTGATCTATCATTCCCTCTCAACCCCATTCCCCTGCCTTCTCACCATAACCCCTGACACCCGTTCTAATCAAGAAACTGTCAATCTCCACCTGCATCTCTAAACTAAACTAAACTAAACTAAACTAAACAACTCAAGTTTTAATTGATTGAAAGATACAGCATGGAAACAGGTCCTTCAGACCATCCAGTCCATGCCAACCATTGATCACCCGTTCAGTGTGGTTCTATGTTGAGGATGGAACCCAGATCTCAAACAGAATCGAACGCGGATCTCTGCGCTGTTAGGCAGCAGCTCTGCCATAAGAATCTATATTACTAAAAGTAATATGTTGACCGCTTTTGACGCACTGTGATTTGATTTCCGAGAGAACACCGCCACTTTCGGCCGTCATTTTTGGCCACCTCGCTCAGAGCCCCCCTCCGCTGGACTGGACCAGAGGATTTTTCTCATCGATGAAAAATCAGAGAGCTATCAAGGTTTTAACAAAATTTGCAATTCTCTCTGCTGCCCCTTCTGGTGGGTGGGGGGAGGGACTATAAAACCCGGAAGTGGTGTGCCTCACTCAGTCTCTGCAAGATGGAGGATGCCAGAGGGTCACGTCTCTCTGGGCTCTGAATAACACGTGTCTACTCAACTGTGATTGCCCTTAATGTGGTTTGAAAATGAAAATATGGTTGGGTTGAAGTAAAAAGGCATTGCCTGCAAATGGTTGTTTGGGGGGTTTGGGTTGAAGTAAAAAGACACTGCCTGCAAATGGTTGTCTGGGGGGTTTGGGCTGAAGTGAAAAGGCACTGCCTGCAAATGGTTGTTTGGGGGGTTTGGGTTGAAGTGAAAAGGCATTGCCTGTAAATGGTTGCTTATCTAAACTTGACAACTTCCTGTTTGCACTATATTGATTTTAGATAAAATGCTACCACTTACGGCTGTGATTTTTGGCCATCTTACTCAGTCCCTCTCCACTTATCAGGTGCAGAGGATTCTTCCCATTAATGAAAAACAAAAGTGTTATTAGTGTTTTAAAAATGTTGATAATCTCTCCCCTGTCATTCATGCCATGAAGGCCACACCTTTTTCGGTGGGAGGGGGAGGGATTATAAAACCGGAAGTGTGGGCGTGGCTCAGTCTTTGCATGATGGGGGAGGGAGAGGTCACGACTCTGTCTGAGCTGTGAATCAACTGAACACACTGAATGTCTACTGAACTGTGAGTGATTGTGTGGTTTTATGATGGTTTTTATGGTGGTTTCACCCTGGTTGAAATAATATGAAACTGCATTTGAATGCGGTGGCCTTGCACCCTGCATGAAATGGTGTGAAACTGCATTTTAATGTGGTGTCGTTGCACCCTGCATAAAATGGTATGAAACTGCATTTGAATTTGGTGGCCTTGCAACCTCCTTGAAATGGTATGAAACTGCACTTGAATTTGGTGGACTTGCACCCTGCATGAAGTGATATGAAACTGCACTTGAATTTGTTTGCCTTTCACCCTGCTTGAAGTGGTATGAAACTGCACTTGTGTGCAGTGTCTTGCACCCTGCTTGAAGTGGTAAGAAACTGAACCTGAATTTGGTGGCCTTGCACCCTGCTTGAAATGGTAGGAAAATGGATTTGAATTTGGTGGCCTTGAACTCTGCTTAAAATGGAATTTCAAGGAATAGCCGTGAGTCAACTGCCAGCCCACCAGCCGTGAGTGAGCTTCCAGCACATCAGGCTTGAGGGACTCAGCTGCCACCCCAAGAATCCATTTGGCCCACAATGTCCATACTCGCCCTCTGGAAACCAGTCCCTTCAGCCCACATACTGGCGCTCCAGAAAGCCCCCCCCCCCTCCCCACTGGCCACCAATATTGGAATTGGTGGAGAGGTGGAATATTGCGTCGGGGGACCAGCCCTCCCGTGTGAACATGGGACCCAACGGGTCCCACTTAGTCTAGTATGTTTATAAGAAGAGCATTAGGATATAAGGAACAGCAGATGTTAGTTTATCAAGTAAAGGCACAAAGTGCTGGAGTAACTCAGCGGGGCAGGCAGCATCCCTGGAGAACGTGGATAGGTGACATTTCGGGTCAATATCCTGGAACATGAACCCGGCCTGAAAAGTCACCTTTCGTTGTTCTCCAGGGATGCTGCCTGACCCTCTGAGTTACTCCAGCACTTTGTGCCTTTCCATTTTATGTCAACAATATCTTCTTAGAAACTACGTCTGCAGAAGGTGTAAGTTAAATATTGCACTATTGTCAGGCCTCTTGTTCATAAAATCTGGAATCGTGAGATTAATGTCTCCTTTGGTTATTTCAAGAATAAAAATAACTCAGCGCTCCCCGCACATTAACACTACCCTACACACACTAGGGACAATTTTTACATTTTAGACCAAAACAATTAACCTACAAACCTGTACATATTTGGAGTGCGGGAGGAAACCAAAGATCTCAGAGAAAGTCCACGCAGGTGACAGAGAGAACGTACAAACTCCATAAAGATGACACCCTTAGTCAGGATGGAACCCGGGTGTCTGACGTTGTAAAGCATCAACTCCACCGCTACGCCACTGTGCCACCCCACGGTAGAATAGAAATGGTAGAATAGTAATAATTTCAACATTACTGACATAAACCTAATGCAGATAAATAATGGAAGTAAGTGACATGAGCAACAAAAATCAAATTCCAGAATACGGCTAATTAATCTTCTTCAACAGAAGCTGGTAACAAGTGTGGCGTTGATGTGCTGGTTGGTACACTAGTGGGTAAAAGAGAACTTAGGACTTCTTGGCATCAGTAGGTGTTTTTTTTTTCACTAGACAAGAATCCTCTCTGATATCACATTTTTTGCCTTTGAAGGAACAGCTTATTAGTTTTGTCAAAGGGAAACTAAAATAAACAAAACTGCCAAAGTTAAGATAGATGAAAACAAAATCACCAAACTCTTGCCTTTTGTAGTATATTGTCAACATATGTGCGTTGATCAAAAAAGACTGATTCAAGCCCAATTAGTAGTGCACTAGGCAGTCTGAATCACATTAGTGCAATATGGTTTATCTGCAAAATTTTAATCTCCTGTTGAGGCGTTGAAATTCAGTGGAAGTGCAGAACCCCATTGAGAGGTTTGAATTTTGAGGCTAAAATATCCATCAGAAAAAGATTAAAACACGGCACGGTGGCGCATCGGTAGAGTTGCTGCCTTGCTGCGCCAGAGACCCGGGTTCAATTCTGACTCTGGGGGCTGTCTGTACGGAGTTTTTACGTTCTCCCCATTACCACAGGGGTTTTTTCCGGGTGCTCCGGTTTCCTCCCACGCACCAAAAATGTACAGGTCTGTAAGTTAATTGTCCCCAGTGTGGGGGATAGAACTAGTGTATAGGTGATCGTTGGGCGGCACAGACTTAGTGGGCCGAAGGGCCTAATTCTACTTCTATCACTTGTGACCTTATGATAAAGCAAAGGGCCTGATGTCAAGTGCATCCAGCCCTCAGCTTAGTATGCTCTGGAGTCGCTGTCCGACTTGTTAAGGAGATCAGTAACGATTAGTTTAGTTTACGTGCCCCCTTGGGCAAGAGTGACCATAATATGGTTGAGTTCTTCATTAGGATGGAGAGTGACATTGTTAATTCAGAAACAATGGTTCTGAACTTAAAGAAAGGTAACTTTGAGGGTATGAGACGTGAATTGGCCAAGATTGACTGGCAATTAATTCTAAAAGGGTTGACGGTGGATATACAATGGAAGACATTTAAAGACTGCATGGATGAACTACAAAAATTGTTCATCCCAGTTTGGCAAAAGAATAAATCGGGGAAGGTAGTGCATCCGTGGATAACAAGGGAAATCAGGGATAGTATCAAAGCAAAGGATGATGCGTACAAAGTAGCCAGAAAAAGCAGCATACAGAGGACTGGGAGAAATTCAGAGACCAGCAGAGGAGGACAAAGGGCTTAATTAGGAAAGGAAAAATAGATTATGAAAGAAAACTGGCAGGGAACATAAAAACTGACTGCAAAAGTTTTTATAGATATGTGAAGAGAAAGAGGTTAGTTAAAACAAATGTAGGTCCCTTGCAGTCAGAAACAGGTGAGTTGATCATGGGGAACAAGGATATGGCGGACCAATTGAATAACTACTTTGGTTCCGTCTTCACTAAGGAAGACATAAATAATCTGCCTGAAATAGCAGGGGACTGTGGGTCAAAGGAGGAATTGAGTGAAATCCAGGTCAGTCGGGAAGTGGTGTTGGGTAAATTGAATAGATTAAAGGCCGATAAATCCCCAGGGCCAGATAGGCTGCATCCCAGAGTACTTAAGGAAGTAGCTCAGGAAATAGTGGATGCATTAGTGATAATCTTTCAAAACTCTTTAGATTCTGGAGTAGTTCCTGAGGATTGGCGGGTAGCAAATGTAACACCTCTTTTTAAGAAGGGAGGGAGAGAGAAAACGGGGAATTACAGACCAGTTAGTCTAACATCGGTAGTGGGGAAACTGCTAGAGTCAGTTATTAAAGATGGGATAGCAGCACATTTGGAAAGTGGTGAAATCATTGGACAAAGTCAGCATGGATTTACAAAAGGTAAATCATGTCTGACGAATCTTGTGGAATTTTTCGAGGATGTAACTAGTAGCGTGGATAAGGGAGAACCAGTGGATGTGGTATATCTGGACTTCCAGAAGGCTTTCGACAAGGTCCCACATAAGAGATTAGTATACAAACTTAAAGCATACGGTATTAGGGGTTCAGTATTGATGTGGATAGAGAACTGGCTGGCAAACAGGAAGCAAAGAGTAGGAGTAAACGGGTCCTTTTCACAATGGCAGGCAGTAACTAGTGGGGTACCGCAGGGCTCAGTGCTGGGACCCCAGCTATTTACAATATATATTAATGATCTGGATGAGGGAATTGAAGGCAATATCTCCAAGTTTGCGGATGACACTAAGCTGGGGGGCAGTGTTCGCTGTGAGGAGGATGCTAGGAGACTGCAAGGTGACTTGGATAGGCTGGGTGAGTGGGCAAATGTTTAGCAGATGCAGTATAATGTGGATAAATGTGAGGTTATCCACTTTGGTGGCAAAAACAGGAAAGCAGACTATTATTTAAATGGTGGCCGATTAGGAAAAGGGGAGATGCAACGAGACCTGGGTGTCATGGTACACCAGTCATTGAAAGTAGGCATGCAGGTGCAGCAGGCAGTGAAAAAAGCGAATGGTATGTTAGCTTTCATAGCAAAAGGATTTGAGTACAGGAGCAGGGAGGTTCTACTTCAGTGGTACAGGGTCTTGGTGAGACCACACCTGGAGTATTGCGTACAGTTTTGGTCTCCAAATCTGAGGAAGGACATTATTGCCATAGAGGGAGTGCAGAGAAGGTTCACCAGACTGATTCCTGGGATGTCAGGACTGTCTTATGAAGAAAGACTGGATAGACTCGGTTTATACTCTCTGGAATTTAGGAGATTGAGAGGGGATCTTATAGAAACTTACAAAATTCTTAAGGGGTTGGACAGGCTAGATGCAGGAAGATTGTTCCCGATGTTGGGGAAGTCCAGGACAAGGGGTCACAGCTTAAGGATAAGGGGGAAATCCTTTAAGACCGAGATGAGAAAGACTTTTTTCACACAGAGAGTGGTGAGTCTCTGGAACTCTCTGCCACAGAGGGTAGTTGAGGCCAGTTCATTGGCTATATTTAAGTGTGAGTTGGATGTGGCCCTTGTGGCTAAGGGGATCAGAGGGTATGGAGAGAAGGCAGGTACGGGATACTGAGTTGGATGATCAGCCATGATCATATTGAATGGCGGTGCAGGCTCGAAGGGCTGAATGGCCTACTCCTGCACCTAATTTCTATGTTTCTATGTTTCTATGTTTAGTTTAGAGATGCAGCATGGAAACAGGCCATACGGCCCAACCAGTGATCCCTGCACTTTAGCAATACCCTACACGCACTAGGGACAATTTACACATACCAAGTCCTCCAGCCTAGATTATTGCAACTCCCTTTACACTGACATCCAAAACGCCGCAGCGAGACTCCTGACGGGCACCCGAAAAAGGGACCACATCACCCCGATCCTGGCCTCTCTCCACTGGCTCCCTGTGCAGTTCCGAATAAATTTCTAGACTCTCCTATTTGTCTACAAAGCCCTCAATGGGCTTGCACGCACCTACATTAAAAGTCTTCTCTCCCACTACACCTCCTCCAGGTCCCTCAGATCGGCCGACTTGGGGTTGCTGAATGTCCCGCAGTCTAGGCATAAGCTCAGGGGCGACCGTGCCTTTGCGGTCGCAGCTCCTAGACTGTGGAACAGCATCCCCCTCCCCATTAGAACTGCCCCCTCCAACGACACCTTTAAGTCTAGTCTAAAAACGTATCTGTTCTCCCAAGCCTTTCCTGACGTCCTCTGAGTGAGAGCTATTTGTATATATGTATGTAGCCTGCTTGTGTATACTACTCTTATAACAAATGTAAAGCACTTTGGTCAACGAGAGTTGTTTTTTAAATGTGCTATATGAATAAATGTGACTTGACTTGACTTGACAAACCCAAGCCAATTAACCTACAAAACTGTACATCTCTGGAGTGTGGGAGGAAACCGAAGATCTCGGAGAAAACTCACGCAGGTCACGGGGAGAAGGTACAAACCGGACAGACAGCGCCCGTCTTCGGGAACGAACCCGCGTCTCTGGCGCTGCAAGGGCTGTGAAGCAGCAACTCTACCGCTGCGCCAGCGTGCCGCCCATTGTTTGTGAGGCTGTTTAAAAGTTATAGAGAAAATCACCCCAGGTTGAGGGATTTTGTTTTCAGAAGGACAAACATTTGAAACTGGAGGTAACTGTGTGGCTGGGAGCCAGTCCCGGTTAGCAAGGGCAGCAGGTGACTGGGACTTGGTAGGGGCCAATGAATAGATTTTTAGCTGTCCTTGAGTTTTGGACGAGCTGAGTATAATAAATGAAAGCAGCAACGGAGTGAAACTGGGGCAGGCGTGAGAAGTCATCGAGTGTCAGAGTCAGCAGCTTTGAGCCTGACCACCAGCACATTTGCGAGGCAGTTTGCAGACTCAGACTTCAAAGACCCAGTGGGAGCAGAGGGAGACAGAGCGATGGTTCACCAGGAACCAGTCACCCGCAACAAGCTGCTATACAGATCAATATTCTAGTTATGCACTGGTTTGCGTTTCTGCTTAAATTTCAACGACTCTCACACTGGGTCTGAACAGGAGATTCTGTTTTAGTTTTGGGGTTTTTAAGATACCAGATCCAAATTGAACCACTCACTGTGTCGGAAGGAACTGCAGATGCTGGTTTAAATCGAAGATAAACACACAAAGCTGGAGTAACTCAGCAGGGTGGGCAGGCTCTCTAGAGAGAAAGAAAATGGGTGATGTTTCGGGGCGAAACCCTTCTTCACTGTTTTTCAGGGAGGAATAGATGAGTATGGCTCAATTGACTTTTACAACAAAAGCCTTATTTAAGCAAAAAGTATTTAGGGTGGCACAGTGGTAGAGTGACTACCTCACAGCGCCAGAGACCCGGGTTCCATCCTGTCCTCGGGTGGCTGTCTGTGTGGAGTTTGCACAATCTCCATATGTGACCGCATGGTCCGGTGCTCCGGTTTCTTCCCACATCCCAAAGACGTGCAGGTTTGTCGGTTAATTGGCCTCCGCGATTTGCCCCTTAGTTTGCAGGGAATGGGATAACTTGGAGCGAGTGTGAACAGGTAATCTCTGGTCAGCATGGACTCGCTGGGCAAAAGGGACTGTTTCCATGATTTAGACTTTAAGAGATACAGCACAGAAACAGGCCCTTTCGCCCACCGAGTCCACTCTGACCAGTGATCACCCCGTACACTACCACTATCCTACACACTAGGGACAATTTACAATTTTTACCAAAGCCAATTAAGCTACAAACCTGCAAGAGCCTGATTTACATCACCCTCCATAATGTTTGGGACAAAGACCCATCATCTATTTATTTGCCTCTGTACTCCACAATTTGAGGTTTGTAATAGAAAAAATCACATGAGTAAAGAATTTTAATAAAGGTTATTTTTACACATTTTGGTTTCACCATGTAGAAATTACAGCTGTGTTTATACATAGTCCCCCCCATTTCAGGGCACCATAATGTTTGGGACACATGGCTTCACAGGTGTTTGTAATTGTTCAGGTGTGTTTAACTGCCTCCTTAATGCATGTATAAGAGAGCTCTCAGCACCTAGTCTTTCAAATCTCATATTGTGGAGTACAGAGGCAAATAAATAAATGATGGGTCTTTGTCCCAAACATTATGGAGGGCACTGTAGGTATTGTAAGATTAATTGTATGTGTGATTGTGTGAATAAAATAGTGTTTGCTCCATGATCTGACTTGAGTCTTTTTGTTTACCTTTTTATTTATTTATTTATTTATTTACTTTTTTGCACTATGTTTTAAAAGAAGACAAACAATCAATTTATAATACCATATAGTGCTGGGAGGGAAGGGAAGCCCAGAGGGCTTATACAAAGTCCGCTCCCATCTGCAAATGAGCGTTAATGGCAAATCAGGGGGGTAGGAGAAATAAAAAAGACAATAATAAACAATAATACAGTTTAAGAATGAAAATTAAAAATATGAAATTAAAAATATGAAAATAAATCAAATAATAAGGTATAGTATGAGATAAGAGTCAACAGTAGTGGTTTGAGCTCATAAATAGCATTACAAAAAGCTGGAGGTCAGAACTCAGGACATGATGAGAAACTTTTTAAGCACAATCTTAAAGGTGGCTAAGGAGGTGTGAGACTTTAATGACAGAGGCAGGGTATTCCAAAATTTAGGACCTTTAAAAGTAATGCAATGTTGGTGTTTGGATGTTCGACAAAACGGAAGATGAAGATCATTTCTTCTTCTGGTTGGGTAATGGTGAATATTAGAAGAAAGGGTGAAAAGATCATGAAGAGAAACAGGCAAATCATGTTTACATTTAAGATATTTGAAAATAAAAATACATATTTGGAATGCATTCAGTTTATCTACAGACAAAATTGAGTACTTCTTGAAGAGAGGGGCAGAAGGTTCTTGTGAATTTGAATGAGAAATTAATCTCATAAATTTCGTCTGTATGATGAGTAGCTTAGAAAGATAGGAAGGATAGGTAGAACCCCAAACAATATTACAATAATTGAAATAAGGAAAAATCAAACTGTGATATATTGTTAGATGGGAAGACGAGTGAATAAATGCACAAACCTTTCTCAGAATACCAAGCATTTTCATTGATTTTCTACAATATGTTCTTTCCAAGTTAAAATTTGATCAATGGTTTCTCCTAAAAGTTTTGTATATGTTACTTCAGGAATTTCATGTCCATTGATAAACATTTTAGATTTGTCTTTGGGAAAATTTTTGTTTTTATTGCAGAAGATCATGTAATTGCATTTTTTGATATTGAGAGAGCCTGTTCACTTCAATCCACTTAAAGACATGAGACATTTCTTCATTAACTAATTCAACCAATGATTTTAGATCACTATGTGAAGCTATAAGATTGGTGTCATGGGCAAACAGCATAGGAAGAGGTACTCTACAGGTATAGGATAAGTCATTTATTTAGGTCAAGAATAGTAAAGGGCCAAGGATGGAGCCTTGTGGTACCCCACAGTGAATTATCAATGTTTTGGATGAGCTTCCATTTAGATAGACAAATTGCACTCTATTTGCTAAATAGTTGGTTAACCATAGAAGCGCTACATCCTTTACCCCATATCTATTGAGTTTGGAGATTAAGATTGAATGGTTGACTGTGTCAAATGCCTTGGATAGATCTAGAAAGACACCAAGAGCAAATAGAGCTTGAAAGTATAAAGTATTTGGGTAAAGTACACTTCAAGGACGATATCAGTCGAAACACTCCGAACGTTTAGGAGCAAAGATAGGCACAAAATGCTGGAGCAACTCAGCGGGTCAGGCGACATCTCAGGAGAAAACGGATGGGCGAATGTTTCTGGT
The DNA here is from genome assembly GCA_035221665.1 of Okamejei kenojei. Lineage (NCBI taxonomy): Eukaryota > Metazoa > Chordata > Chondrichthyes > Rajiformes > Rajidae > Okamejei > Okamejei kenojei. The sequence goes on from CM069150.1 coordinate 39,897,218, forward strand.
CAGAACCCTTCTTCAGACTCGTCAGATGCTGCCTGGCCCGCTGAGTTACTCCAGCATTTTAAGGTCATCAGGTCATAAGTGATAGGAGCAGAACTAGGCCATTCGGCCCAGCAAGTCTACTCCGCCAATCAATCATGGCTGATCTATCTCTCCCTCATAACCCCATTCTCCTGCCTTCTACCCATAACATTTCCCTGACATTTATTTTTCTATCTTTGGTATAATGCAGCATCTGCAGTTCCTTCCTACAAGTTCAGGAGCAACATAGGCCACTGGAGATGTGAGTCAGCATCTCCAACCATTGCAGCAGCCTGTCACACAATTACATTTGTGCTTTCACTATACAAAGGGCAAATCCAACTTGCTGAAATATAACTACATCTATCCAGGTGTGCAAGGGTAGAAATATTGCTTGTTAATTATTTTGCTTTAAAAACAGTTTTATTGGTGCCCAGTATGCTAATGCGGGATTGCTTTTAATCCCTATAAATAAATTAATTTGGCCCTTCACCTCATCTTTTCCAACCTTTCTCTATGTTCTCGCCTGATGTTTCAGACAGTGATTGTGTCCATTACAATGGAGACATAAATTCACAAGTTATAGGAGCAGAATTAGGCTCTTCGGCCCATCGGCAAACATCGAGTCATTGAGCTTAAGAAACTAACTGAGGGGTTTTACCTTGTACATTAATGTCCCAATCATGTTTTATCAATTTAACGTCTTTTCAATTGTTTTTTTTTTCATATTTAAATATTTTTTTAAATGCCTCTGTCTGACTGTTAAAATGTGTTTGCAGCGAGGCAACCCTTGACAACGCACGTCTTGGCATCATGTTCGACAACAGATATTATGGTCCAAAGGGCTCGTTACTGTGCTGAACTGATCCATATTCTACGTTCAATTGCATTGCATCGTATTTTAGTCTTCAGTTAGATAAGAAGATACTGTTACAATTTTTCATGCGGACAGCAGTATGGTATCAATGGACTCAATTTGCATTGATGGAGACAATGGAGCATATATTTGTACACAGATAATGATCTGGTGGTACTTGCTCCTCCAACGTGCCAGAGGCCTGAATATCTGTTAATGGAGCCAGTTTTCTATTCTACAGATTTCTGAAAATTGACCCCGGGCTCTCCATGGTTGAGTTTGTGAGTCTTGAATGGGTCCATTCACAGACCCTGATGCAAGTACCTCGATGATAGTTGGAACGAAATCAGGCAGAACATTAAATGCCTCCGCACATCCCTCGACTGAAAAAAATAGAAATAAATAAAATGCATCTCCTCCCTCCCCCCCCCCCCCCCCCCCCCCCCCTCCTCCCCCTCTCCCCTGAATACCCTGAACCTAACTTGGGGAAGTGGAAAGAACTGCAGATGCAAGTTTAAACCGGAGATGGACACAAAATGCTGGAGTATCGTAGGGGGAGGAGGAGATGCATTTTATGAAAGAAGGAACAGGTGGTTGTTTGGGACGAGAAGAAGGGTCTCGACCCGAATCATCACCTGTCCCTAACTCAGGGGATATTCTGCATTGCATTACAGAGTTGTGTTGTTATTTTTGCCAGGAGACACGACTTGTTAATTAGCATTGGCATCCTTATTATAGGTGTGATGAGCACACTGGGGTGGGCTGGTGAGTGAGAGACTAGTCTTCTTGTGATTATTTCTGACGGTAATAATAAACAGCAGGCCATGTGGTCTGGGATGGAAGGAACATGTTTATATTGACTGAAAGATTTCTGAGTGGAAGATGAGGGCCAAGATCAGATGGATAGGCGAGGGAGTGAAAGTGAACAGCCCTGGGGATGAAAATAAGGAGATCAGTGTTGGGTGGTGGCACTTGTGCAGCACGAGTGAGACAAGGCCAGGACAGTGCACTTGGTTCTTGGCTCTTGGTTACTTGGTCCTCCAAAATATTCCAACTGGAGTTTAAACTGGAGATGGTGAAGGGAGGGATTTAGCCAGAGAGGGTTATTGGGAAGAAAGTGCCACTTTAAATTTAGTTGCATCTGGCTGGGCAACCCTGGTTTGGTGGAGATTATTCCATGCTTTAATAGTGCGTGGGAAGAACAAATTGCTGCACACATCTGTCTTTGTGGCTGGGACCACAAATTGGATCGAATGCCCTCGTCTGCTCCTAATTGGTTTGGGGTTGGTGTAGGTCTTGTGGTCTATGTCGAGCTGACCATTTAACATTTTGTAAAAACAGGTCAAACGGTGAGCTTCACGTCTGTCTTGGAGAAGGTTCCACCCCAGAGAATTCAAAGGTTTGGTGACACTCGCTTCTCTCTCGTAGGTGTTAGTAACAAATTGAGCGGCCTGTTTTTGGACACGTTCGATGGGTGAAATGTTTTTATCTGTGTATGGGTCCCAAGCTGCAACTGCGTGGTCCAGATGAGGTCTAACGAGGGTGAAATACATCTTCTCCTTGACAGAAGCTGAACAATGATGGAAGTTGCGCCTCAGGAAGTTTAGGACACCTGTTGCTTTCACTGTTGCATGATGAGTCTGACCGTTCCAACATAGATCATTCTGCAATTTGATGCCAAGATACTTGGTTTGTTTGGATTCTTCAAGGGTGACACCAAGTCTGTTGTAAGATGTGACGCCTGGATTCCTCTTTCTGGTGACACGCATGGTTTCACATTTGGACGGGTTGAACTGCATGCCCCATTGTTGTGACCACTCGACCATAGTATCGAGATCTTTTTGGAGAATCTTTTGCACGCAAAATAAATAAAAATAAAGAGGAATGTGGGAGGATGAAGGAATTGCAGATGCTGGTTTATACCGACGATAGACACAAAGAGCAGATTTAAGATGAGAGGGAAAAATGTAATAGGAATTTAGGGACCAGCATTTTCAAAATTGTGGGTGGTGGGTTTGCTGAGGTGGTAGTTACAATAAAGGGCGGCATGGTGGCACAGCGGTAGAGTTGCTGTGTTACAGCGCTGGCAGTGCCTGAGACCCCGGTTCGATCCCGGCTACGGGTGCTGTCTGTACGGAGTTTGTACGGTGGTGTATGAAGTGACGCGTGGTGACGCACGGCGCCCCAGGATTTTGGAATGCTCAAAATCCACACGCGCCACCTGCATGACGTATCCCTTGTGCACCCTGACGTACTGATGGCGTACGCGGATGTACTGTCGGCGTACGTGTAGCGAACATTGCCTATGCTGATTTATTATGCGTCACCGTGCGTCAATGTCCGTAACCATGCGCTGCCCGTACATCGTCTGCGCGCCATTTGCACGTCGTTTGAGCGCTGCACCACGTGACCACCCGGGTATAAAGCGCGGGTAGTTTTGAAAAATTTTCACTGGGAAAATCCTTGCCACGGTGATCGGACTAAGTACGGACGACATCGCAAATGGCTCCCAAAAGAAGCAGGGCCCTCAAGCAGGGCACTGTTGCATAAATGATGCGCAAATGACGCCCAAGTGGGACAGGCCCTTAACTCGCTGACTCCGAATCGCTGGCTTGAATAGATGGGCGGCCTTGTATTGTTTGTCTGACTCTTGACTGATTGTCGGGGGTTGGCAGACAACATACCATCGTAGATTGACAGAGCACCACTCCTTTCATACTGATTTCTGCTGTTGCCCTGACAACATGACTCTGCCCGTCCTTGAAGTTACAAAAGAGTAAAAGAAAGCATAGGAAAGCATTGCGAGATCATTTTCAGAGCAGGATGAATGGAAAGCAGTGGGGGGGGATATGCTTATTTAGATTAAAATCTTGTTTAAACCAGACTCGGAATAGAGTGCAATTTTGATCTGCAGCTTATAAAAAGGAACTGGGATTGTATTTATGGCTCGGTGGGAAGATGGGATAGGTTACAGTTTTATATAGAACAAAGGAAACTGAGGGTGGACAGCTCAAGGTTAGCAGGGAGGACCTTCAGTAAAACTCTGATGATCCATTATTTAACGATTTGGAAATCCTATGTTTGTGTGGCTGGCTCATCAGCTAATGTTTGCCACAACTCCCAACTCCCTTTCCTCTTACTGGGGCCCTGGCTCCAGAAAGAAACTTGGGCGCATGGTGGCACAGTGGTCGAGTTGCTGCCTTACAGCGACAGAGGCCCGGGTTCGATCCTGACTACGTGCCCTGTCTGTACTCTCACAAAACCAAAGGTCCTGCCTCCCATGCTCCCTTTCCACTCATCCGAGTCCCACCTCCAGCACTCATCCGTACAACTTCTTCATTTGGTTTGTACAAAGTTAACTGCCGATGCTGGTTTACACCAAAGATCGACACAACATGGTGGAGTAATGCCCCTGTCCCACTTTAGTCACGGCCGGTTTTGAATTTTTTGAAATAACCGTCGAAACATAGAAGTAGCGGAAACCACTTTCGACGATTAGGGAGACTGACAAAAACCTCCGGGAACCGCACGGAAACCTTGGGTGGGGCGCAAAGTCTCCAGAGGTTTCTGTTCAGGTTTCCTAAGTGGGACAGGGGCATAACTCAGCGGGTCAGGCAGCATCTCTGGAGAAATAGGATGGGTGACATTTTGGGTCCAGACCCTCCTTCAGATTGAATGGAACTGCAGATGCTGGTTTATATCAAAGGTAGACACAAAGTCAATTAATCTACAAACCTGTGCATCTTCGGAGTGTGGGAGAAAACCCACGCGGTCAGGGGGAGAACATACGAACTCCATACAGACAGCATCCGCTGTCAGGATTGCTCGCGGCTGTAAGGCAGCAACTCCACCGCTGCGCCACCGTGCCGCCCAAGGTGTGTTTTCTTGTATTAAACCATATTTTAGTATATCGCCCATGCGATGTAAGTCTCTCACTTACCCTTGTCTTCCTGCAGTATTTTTTGTTCCATTCTTTGATATTTCACAATTTGACATTTTTGTATGATGAGCACGTTTCTGGATTTTTCTCCCTATGGCTGCTCCAGAAATTGTGTATTATTTATAAATCAACAATAAAAAATGGATCCAGCACTTATGACTGGATTACCATTTCCAGCTCCTTTTTAGTTTACTACAAGAGAATATTGTGTGAGCAGATGTATATGATTTGACCCCTTGTGACTTCTCTACCCTTCAATAGGAGAACCCTAATCATTACTTCAAGTTAGCTCTTCTGCCAGTCCCCACATCCTTTGATTAGCTTAAAAGCCATCCACTAGGAATTCATCCTTGCTCGGTAGCATTGCATTGTATGTTATATCGTATTATATTGCATTGTATAGCAGCTGCCAGAGACACGAGACACTTTGGACGTTGGAATCTTGAGCAAAACAACAAGTGCTGGAGGAACTTGTGGGTCGGGCAGCATCTACGAAGGGAATGGATCTGCAGATATTTAATCTTCCTTAAAAATATCCATTGACTTGGCCTCCACAGCCATCTGAAGATCTTTGGTCTTCAGAATGGTCCCTACCCAAAACAAATGCTGTCAGGCCCAGTTAATTCCTTCAGCAATTTGTGTTTTGCATGTAAGACCTACTTTTTTTTTTAAGGTGACTTCTGAAATTTTGCGGCATTGAATTTAAGAGAAACAAATTTTGGATCTGGAATTTGTACCAGATTCAACAGCACGAACCAGAGATATTTTTTTTAGGCAAATTAATATATTATTTTGACATTTATTCAATGAAATTGCCTTTCTGAGGTGGAGAATTCCAAAAATTAACAAATGCTTGCATGAAGATTTTGTTTTCCCTTATCCCATTCCATTACAAGTTTTGAAATATCTAGCCTGGAGAAATAGCCTCTCAACATAAATTCATAGGTTCATAGGTTTTAAGGGCAGAATGAGGCCATTCAGCCCATCATGCCCATTCTGCCATTCAATCATGTCTGATCTACCCATCTACCCACTCAACCCCATTCTCCTACCTTCTCCCCATAACCCCTAACACCCATACATAGAAATATAGAAAATAGGTGCAGGAGTAGGCCATTCGGCCCTTCAAGCCTGCACAACCATTCAATATGATCATGGCTGATCATTCAACTCAGTATCCTGTACCTGCCTTCTCTCCATACCCCCTGATCCCTTTAGCCACAAGGTCCACATCTAACTCCCTCTTCAATATTGCCAATGAACTGACCTCAACTACCTTCTGTGGCAGAGAATTACAGAGACTCACCACTCTCTGTGTGAAAAATGTTTTTCTCAACTCGGTCCTAAAAGACTTCCCCCTTATCCTTAAATACTAATCAAGAATCTGTCTATTTCTTCCTTAAGAATATCCATTGACCTGGCCTCCACAGCCATCTGTGGCAATGTACTCCACAGATTCACCATCCTCTGACCAAAGAAATTCCATCTCAACTACCTTGGAGCGTCTTCTGAGAGTTTTCCACACTGGATAGAGAATATCTTTCTGAGGCAATTCTCCTGTTCCCAGCACTGGTGCCAGGCTCACTATGCACAGAAGCTCATATCATTCTCTGAGCCATGGCTCAAGGAGAGGAGTAATGATCTGCACTTTCTTTTTAATCCTAGCTTCCCGAGCTCTCTCGTTGCAACCATTATTCCTTGTCCTACCTATTTTACAGGCCCAGCTTCTACTCCAAATTCTCATTCAGCTGTGTGATGCACTTAACCATAGCATCAGGCAGACACCGTGCTCTTGGGACTTCAAGCTGTGGCTGCAAAGAAATGAGAAGTAATATCCCATTACATTAACTTCCAAGAAATCTGTTTTTTTAGCAGTACACCTTACTGCACTCTGAAATTTCACATACACTCCATCGACTCCTTCCCCTTAACAAGCAAAAATTATTATTACAATGAACTGATGCAATTGGCATTTCGCTCATTTATGCAAGCTGCTCCTGACAAAACATGTCTTTCCGAATACTTAATAATTTTAATCTTAGTCATGGGACGCATAAGATTGCCGCAAATGAATTTAAGCAAATGGAAGATTTCAGCAGCTTCAGAAGAGGGGGCACGGTGGCGCAGCGCTAGAGTTGCTGCCTTACAACGGCAGAGACCCAGGTTCGATCCTGACTACGGGTGCTGTCTGTGCAGAGTTTGTCCGTTCTCCCTGTGGGTTTTCTCCGGGTGCTCCGGTTTCCTCTATCCCACACTCGAAAGGCGTCCAGGTTTGGAGGTAACTTGGCTTCTGTAAATTGTAAATTGTCCCTAATGTGTGGGATAGTGTTACTGTATGGGGTGATCGCTGGTCGGTGTGGTCTCGGTGGGCTGAAGGGCCTGTTTCCATGCCGGTTCTCTAAAATGTAAATTCTAAAGCTTCGCATTGCCCCAGTCACAGGCTATTGAAGAATATTATTGGCTGAATCTGCCTTTAATGGAACCATTGACATTTAGCCATCTAAATGAACCTTATTACTGGTACTCTATTTATGTGTTAGAAAATGGATGTTCTTTACTTTTGTTTGAACACCAGTTGCTAAATCCTTCAATACTATATCATTAACTGGGACTTTTATACTGTGGAATTGCCTTTCGTGCCATGCACCAGTTATGAAGGCAACGGTGAGGTTAATTGTCTTGATGAGGTTAATTTTGAATTGATTTGCATTGATTTTAAATTGACGGCAGCACAGTGGTGTAGCTGGTCGCAGCGCCAGAGTCATGGGTTCGATCCTGACCTCGGGTGCTGTCGGTGTGGAGTTTGCCATTCTCCCTGTCACTGCATGGGTTTCCTCCGGGTGCTCCGGTTTCCTCCCACGTCCCAAAGATGTGCAGGGTTTATAGATTAATTGTCCTCTTGTAAATTGCCCCAACTGTGTGTGTGAATGGATGAAAAAGTGGGATAATGTAGCATTCGTGTGAACTGGAGATCGATGACAAAATGGACTCGACGACTTCAAGGGCTTGTTTCCATGCCCAATCTTTCAATTATTCAATGTTTGCTTAACTTAGTTTAGCTTAGTTCTGAGGTGCAGCGAGAAGCAGGCCCTTCGGCCCACCGAGACCACACCGACCAGCGATCCCCGCACATTAACACAACCCCACACGTACTAGGGATACACCAGGCACTGCAGTACTTTTATTATTCATGGTTCAGTAATGAACTCCAAATGACCTTTTTAAGTTCCTTAATCAGTCACTTTACCTTTGCTTTAAGCCTAGCGTTGACAATGTGTTGTCACCTCAAGCAGGAAGCTTGTCCAAGCTGTGTTGTTCCTCAGCCTATCCACACCTTCTCACAAATTGTTGGCAAAGTTTGTACTTAATTTTCACCATGGGATTTGCTCATTTGATATTTAGTTTTAGCTTTCTTTAGCTTTAGAGATTCAGCGTGGAAACAGACCCTTTGGCCCGCTGATTCCGCACCGACCAGTGCTCCCCACACTTTAACACTGTCCTGCACACACGAGGGATAATTTTTACATTTATACCAAGCCAACTAACCTACCAACCTGGTCAGCGTGTTGGAGTGTGGGTGGAGACCGAAGATCTTGGAGAAAGCCCACGCAGGTCCCGTACCACCATGCAGATTAATATTTTTGAGCATCTATACAACTCTTGGTGCTTTTTAATTAAAATGCATATACTTAAAAAAAAACAAAAACACTTCTAATGATTTACTTAATTTTAATACATTTTAAAATTCTCTTTGTGTCAGGGTTTTATATCATTAACAGCCCCAGTGAATAAAGAATTCCTAAACTGTCCAACTTTCTGAGGAAGGATTGTTCTTGTCATCGTCGTCCTAACCCCATGGCCTGAGATTAAGTCCACATCTCTGTCAAAAACAAAAGATAGACACAAAAAGCTGGAGTAACTCTGCAGGACAGGCAGCATGTCTGGTGAGTAGGAATGGGTGACATTTTGGTTTGAGACCCTTCTTCAGACTGGTTAAGGAAAAGGGAAACGAGAGATATAGACAATGATGTGGAGAGATAAAGAACAATGAATAAAAGATACGCAAAAAGGTAATGGAAACAGGCCATTGTTAGCTGTTGGGTGAAAACGAGAAGCGAGTGCGACTTGTGTGGGGGAGGGATAGAGAGAGAGGGAATGCCGGGGCTACCTGAAGTGAGAGAAATCAATATTCGTACCACTGGGCTGTAAGCTGCCCAAGCGAAATATGAGATGCTGTTCCTCCAATTTGCGTTTAGCCTCACTCTGACAATGCAGGAGACCAAGGACTGAATGGTCTGTGTGGGAATGGGAAGGAGAATTAAAGTGTTTAGCAACTGGGAGGTAACAAAAACAACGTGCCTCCCAGCATCTGCGCTGCTAATCTCTTTCAGAATCTTATGTTTCGCCGCGATCCCTTCTGTTTCTTCCAGACTCCAGTGAGTAAAGAAATCCACTAATTTCTCCTCCGAGGATAATTCAGCGCAGGAAACAAATGAGTGAAGCAGCGTCGGACTACATCTACAGCATACTATTTTTTTCCTAACGGAATTATCCGTAGTTAAATATACTTGCACACTGCACTCCCGGCATAGTTTCAACATAGCTCTCTACAACTGCAACAAAGATTTCCGTACTCTCGTGTGTCAATCTCCCATATAATGAAAGCCAATGTAATGCTCACCTTTCAAATGACATCTTGTACCAACCTGTTAATTTTTCACATCTGTGTTTCAGCAAACTACAGTACAACAATATCTACTATTATTTTGCCTTCCAAAGAAATTGTCTGACCTAGAAATGTAGATGCATTGTTGACGTTTTTTAATTTCTACCTCAGACAATAACTTTTCTGCAAGAGTGATAGATGACCATGAGATTCTTGATTGGAATTATACCTTCAGGACATTCAAGTGGGTGTCCATTGTGAATTATCCTTGTTTAGTTTAGTTTAGTTTAGAGATACAGCGCAGAAAAGGCCATTCGGCCCACCGAGTCCGCACCGACCAGCATTCCCCACACATTAGCACTAACCCGGGGATAAGGAAAGAGCGTTCACGTCGCGGCCCTCTTTCCACCAATCTTTCCACCACCACTCGCAAGAGGCACATGACGTGCAAGGCGCCATTGTGTGCAGATGCCGAGAAGAAGATCATTATCCCACATACACTAGGGAAAATTTACATTTATACCAAGCCAATTAACCTACGCACCTACGTGGATGGAAACTGAAGATCTTGGAGAAAACCCACATGGTCACGGGGAGAACGTACAAACTCTGTACAGACTGCACCCGCAGTCAGAATCGAACCAGGATCTCTGGCGCTGTAAGGCAGCAACTCGACTACTGCGCCATTGTGCCGCCCATCCTGTTGATCTGAAGCAATCCCTGTATCAGTAGCACATTCTATAACATTATCTGTAAACCAAACTTCACGAAACCCACTCATTTCTTTTGTGCAACCAGACCTTTAAGAAGTTCAACATTTGTTGGACCCAAAATAGCTAGGAATGCATTTATCTTTATTCTCATCTGCAAAAACATTTGGGATTAGCATCCAATACATTCGAAATAAATGTATTTTTTCCCCCTCAAATTAAGGTACCAGTCCAATTCCTTTTTATTGTTCTCATCGAATTATACAGCATGGAAACAGGCCATTCAGCCCAAGCTGTCTATGCTGACCAAGATGTCTAACTGAGCTACTTCCATTTGCCTGCGATTGCCGTTTTTCCAACTGGGAAAATTTCTATTCATTCACATGTTCCAAAAAAGCACACAGAATATTTGCTGAATCAGGTCAATTTTTCTTCATCACAATTGTAATAACCTTTGTTGTAATAATACAGAGAGGGGGTCTGAGCATGTGCTGGTTATCTACGTGCAGCTATCTTTGCTTTAGTTTAAGTTTAGTTTAGAGATACGGCGCTGAAACATGCCCTTTGGTCTACCGAGTTCACGCCGACCAGCGATCCCCGCACACTAACACTATCCCACACACGAGGGACAACTTACAATGCTTACCAAAGCCAATTAACCTGCAAACCTGGACGTCTTTGGAGAGTGGGAGGAAACCGAAAACCCAGGCGGCCACGGGGAAAATGTACAAAACTACATGCAGACAGCACCCACGGTCCGGATTGAACCTGGGTCCCTGGCGCTGTAAGGCAGCAACTCTACCGCCATGACACCATGACACCCTAATCTCTTTGTTCTCTCCCTGCCGGCTCCCTTGCCTGATAACTCCTGCTAAGTCGTCAGTGCAACAAGCACACGGGCGACAACCACAATGAATGGTGCATCTCAACCAACTGCATACACGCACTGAACGCCAGCATTTTTTCTCAGTGCATAGTCATTCATCACTAACGTTGTATATTTAAGTTAAAAGAAAATTAGAGTACATGTCATGGGTTTAAAGAATAGTTTATCATTCCCATCATGAGCACATCAAGCAGACAGATATGTAAAACGGGTGGATTCAGACTAGCTCTATGATGTTTGCTCATCATTTGTTCACTGCCCTGTCTAGAATTTTCCAAAACTCATAACAAGACAGATCACTCAGTTGCTACCATTAAGACTGCACGTGCCAACTTACACAGCGTTGTGTCACATTGGATTGATATCCGTCATTAATGCAGAGTTTGAAGAACTATTTTACCCATGGAGGATGTTTGAAGAAATCATTTGTCTACTTTTGAAGTACCTCGTGATCTACAAGGTTAGCATATGATCGAGCATTTGAAGTTAATCGCTTAGTTCCACCATTCCAGTGGGAATACATGGAGTTACATTCAGAAAGGAGCTCCATATGGGTGGCGCAGCGGTAGAGTTGCTAGCTTACAGCACTTGCAGTGCCGGAGTTCCGGGTTCGATCCCCACTACGGGCGCTGTCTGTACGGAGATTGTACGTTCTCCCCGTGACCACGTGGATTTTCACCGAGATCTTCGGTTTCCTCCCACACTCCAAAGACGTACAGGTTTGTAGGTTAACTGGCTTGGTATGAGTGTAAGTTGGCCCTGGTGTGTGTAGGATAGTGTCAGTGTGCGGGGATCGCAGGTCGGCGCGGACTAGGAGGGCCGAAGGGTCTGGTTCCACGTTGTATCTCTGCAATAAACAAAATTAAATTACAATTAGGGATTGGTGTTGAATATTATTATTCTAGCATGAAATATGACAACAGAGCAATAACTTCTAAATGCAAATCTTGGCTCTTACTATTAAGGAATTTAAAGTTTTTAAAACCCGCTACTCCTTTAGATTTCCTCTTTTGTGGCCATAGAATAAAAGGACGTACCTTTAGAAAGGTGATGAGGAGGAAGTTCATTAGTTATAGGGTGGTGAATCTGTGGCATTCTTTGCCACAGACGGTTGTGGTGGCCTGGTCAATGGATATTTTTAAGACGGAAATTGACAGATTCTTGATTAGTACAGGGGTCAGGGGTTTCCTTGACGGGGATGCGATTTTTTTTTCCTTATCGTATCTGCGTCCGCATTGCGACCTAACATCAAGAAGTTGGTGGCCGTTGCTGGAGATTGATGGGCGCTCCAAGCCACGGGAGTCTGCGGGACTTTAACATCACGGAGCTTACGATCCCTTTGCCGGGGATCGAAGCTCAAACTGTGGGGCCCGCGGACTTTAACATCATGAAGCCTGCGGTCTCTGTTAAGAAGAGGCCGACTCGGGAGCTCCATGCCGCGGAGAGAGTTTCAACCGCCCCGACGCGGGAGTTTCAATCACCCTGACGGGGGCTTCGACCGTCGGCTGCGGGGGCTTTTATCGCCCTGACTGCGGATGGTTTGACTGCCCCGACTGCGGGAGAACAACGAGGAAGAAGATTGAGGAATGTGGAATCTGCTGTGGTGGATGTTTATGTTGACTATTATGTGGCTGTATGTCTTGTTGCTTTTCACTTAGTATGGCTGTATGGTAACTCAAATTAAGCTGTACCTTAATCGGTGCATGTGACAATAAACTGACCTTGAAACCTCGAAGAGCATATGATGTTGAATGTGTGAGTTGAAAATTCCAACGTGAGAGGTCCATACCCTTTCCCTAGCCCAGAACTTTACAATTGGTAGAGGCAAGCAACGGAAGACGTTGATTTTTTTTTTAACTCTCCAGAGATGCTGCCTGACCTGCTGAGTTACTCCCATCACCTGGTGACTTTAAATAAAATTTAAGAACCACGGCCATTGAGCTGTTTGGTATGTTTGTTTGCTGCCTCAGCAGGGGGAAGGTTCTTCAGTAAACTGGGGTTGTCCTTTGTACATCAGAATTGGCTGCCGTGAGCTTCTGTGAATGTCGGCAGGCTTGTTTTTTTTTAAAAAGACTCAAAATGCTGGAGTAACGCAGTGGGTCAGGTGGCATCTCTGGGCAAAAAACATGGATATGTTTCGGGTCAGGACCCTTCAGTGGTGCACATTAATTCAATCGTTTAGATTTTATTTTCCATCATATGCTCTCAACAAGGTGATTAAAGCAAGAAGAAAACATAATGGAGATAATTAGGTGCATATGGCGACTGCATCTCCATAGCTAAAGCATTGTATATAAATTGTATCTAATTTGAATGATGATTGAAATAATTATTTTCAATGGATATCTAATTTAGCATACAACCAAAAATGCAGAATGAGGTATTCTAATAGCTTACAGTACATTAACTTTTTTGTTGTGGTGTATTACACTCTGGTGCCAGTTTGACTGCAGTAACTGGTTAGCATCATCTGCAGCTGCAGAGATGGACTTATAGTGTTGTCCTAGAATTGCTCTCCAGCTCGACAAGCCACAACTCAATGTACACATGCATGCCTACAATTGGACTGATTGTGGGGTTTTTTACTAGCAGTTATCTGGTGAAACTGCTGGATTTTTCATTAAAAATACATTTCAGTTGATAAAATGTACCGGTAAGTCTAAAGCTGAATTTTTCTGTAAACCACTTGTAAAAATAAATCTCACTATGATATTGCTTCATTGAGATAGTGTCCCTCGGTTTGACTCTCTCTCAAGTTTCCAGCAGAAGTGGTGGAGGCAGGATCGATTTTAACATTTAAGAGTAAAGTGGATAGGTATATGGACGTGAAGGGAATGGAGGGGTATGGTCTGAGTGCAGGTAGATGGGACTAGGGGAAAACAAATGGTCGGCACGGACTGGAAGGGCCGAGAGGGCCTGTTTCCGTGCTGTAATTGTTATATGGTTATATGGTTATAAGTTGCTCTGTGTTTATGCTTCAATGTAAAGCCAAATCTCTGAGGAGTACATCGGGTAGATGCACGGAGTCTTTTACCCAGAGTAGGGGAATCGAGGACCAGAGGGCATAGGTTCAAGGTGAAGGGGAAAAGGTTTAATAGGAATCCGAGGGGTAACGTTTTCACACAGAAGGTGGTGGGTGTGTGGAACAAGCTGCCAGAGGAGGTAGTTGAGGCTGGAATTATCCCATTGTTTAAGAAACAGGTACATGGATAGGTCAAGTTTGGAGGGTTATGGACCAAGCGCAGGCAAGTGGGACTAGGGTAGCTGGGACATTGTTGGCCAGTGTGGGCAAGTTGGGCCGAAGGGCCTGTTTCCACACTGTATCATTCTATGACTCTATGACTCGATGACTCCTTTGCATCTGTCGAAAACATATACTGCAATTGGCCTATTTGATTCATCATCTTTTTACCTCACATGAACAGGTAAAAATTGCCGTTTTTATCTCCAAAAAAGTAATACAGTATTTGCAGTGGGGAAGAGATGAGTTAATGTTTAAACATCACGTTTTAAAATAAAATTCACATCTTCACAGCAAGTGCGCATTATTGTTTGCTGATTTTCTTTTGACTATTCGTTCATTCTAGATAAGGGGCAGTACAATGGCCTAGGTAGGGCCTTTCAGCACCAGAGACCCGGGTTCGATCCTGACAACGGGTCCTGTCTGTAGTGGGGTTTGGGCGTTCTCACTGTGACCGTGTGGGTTCTCTCCGGGTGCTCCGGTTTCCTGCCACATTCCAAACACGTGTGGGTTTGTCGGTTAATTGGCTTTGGTAAAAATTGTAAATTATCCCCAGTGTGTGTAGGATGGTGCCAGTGTCTGGGGTGGTTGTCGGTCAGCGTGGTCTCAGTGGGGCTGAAGGTCCAGTTTCCGCTCTGTATCACAATGTCTTAAAGGGCAAGTCCACTCCAATTTATATTGCAATGCATTAAAAGGTCATTATCATTAGAATGAGTTTATGTTGATAGCCAATTCAACACAGCTAATAAGCTGCTTACTCAGAGTTTGAGCATAATATGGGCATAAAGAGAAAATACTTGTGGACTCTGGGTCCTATTATGAATCTTACATAGTGCTTATTGTAGAAAAACATTATTTCATCTTGAATTTCATTTGTGGTCGCAAGAAATGTTTCCTCTCCCATAAATATAAATGTGTATATAAGCTTTGTAGAGTCACCTCATGAAGATCGGTTTTAGTTTAGTTAATAGGCACGTGTACCAAGGTACAGTGAAATGCTTTAGTTACGTGCTAACCAGTCAGCAGAAAGACAATACATGATCGCAATCGAACCATCCACAGTGTACAGATACATGCTTAGTGCAAAGTGAAGCCGGTAAAGTCCGATCAAAAATAGTCCAAGGGTCCCCGATGAGGTAGATAGCAGTTCACGACTGCTCTCTGGTCGTGGTAGGATGGTTTCGTTGCCTGATAACAGCTGGGAAGAAACTGCCCCTGAATCTGGAGATGTGCGTTTTCACACTTCTATAGCTTTTGCCCGACGGGAGAGGGGAGAAGAGGGAATTCAGCGGTTTCATCAAACGTAAAATAGACCAGTTTTATCACACTGAGCAAGCCATTTGCAGCTTCTCCCTATTGGAGTGAAACATTACATCATTAGTAATGACATGTAATCTTTCATCTGATTCACCAATATAATTAAGGCAAATTTGTCTTATTAAATAAATTGAAAGACAACAAGTATGAATTAGGCATTATCCGGAATTGTAAAAATCATTTGGAGATTGGACTGTAACGTTGACGAAGATGTGTTGATGGCTGTCACAGATCTTATGAATTAATGCACGACAATATGGTTAAAAGCTGACGTCTGCCTCTCATGTAGTATGTTGAGATCTGTTTATGTCGCAGAGTCAGCCCGTGTACCGATGTGCAATAGTTCAGCGAAGCAATGGTTCTGCACTTGCATGGAGCCCAATATTTCTGCTACACAGGAGCAACGATTTTTTGAAGTTTTTACAAAAGTATTTAAAATAAAATTAAACCCCAACGCAGAATTATTATCTTTAGAACAATGGAGGTCAGGTCTGAGCTGACTTCGTTCCAAAAGAGTTTCCTTAATTATGGCTTAATAATGACAAAAAAACATATTAAATGTCTGGAAAAAATGCACCAACAGCAACGCTTAAAATGTGGATTTTAAACATGTCTGAAATGTTACGCCCAGAAGATATGAGATTCGTCCTAGCAGGCAAAGCAGACCAATTCTTAAAGATTTGGTCTCCCTTTATCGATTTATTACAAGCATATGGTGCAACATAACCCTGGAAATTAACTGTTTCAGAACTGGGTGAGGGGTGCGCAAAGATAAGAAGCAGGTATATCCCTTTTCCTTTCTTTTTATTGTTGTGTTTTTTTTTGTTTTCCTTTTCCTTTTTTTTCTCTCTCTCTTCTTCTCTCTTTTTCTTGTACTTTTTCATGAACTATCACTTTCACCACTTTAACTTTCTTTCTCTCTCTTTTTGCTTCTACAACTTTTTTATTATTAATTTTAAAAATAAGATGTTGTTCATTAAATGTATTATTTTATTCTTGGTTTACACTACTGTGTATGACTTCTAATAAAAATATTATTAAAAAAAAAACAACGGATGCTATAAACGGGTTGCCACTGACTTTAGTTTTATTTTTTCCGCAGATGCTGCCTCCTGTTAGAAGATGAAATGAAGCGAAGCAAGATTGGAACACGTGACTTCTTGAGCTCAAATCGTGGCTGATTCTGTGCCTGAAGACCGGTGGCGCAGCGGTAGAGTTGCTGCCTTACAGCGCCAGAGACCCGGGTTTGATCCTGAATATGGGAGCCGTCTGCACGGAGTTTGTACGTTCTCCCCGTGGCCTGCGTGGGTTTTCTTCGGGTTCCACATTCCAAAGACGTGCAGCTTTGTAGGTTAATTGGCTTCTGTAAATTGTCCCTTGTGTGTAGGGCAACATGGTGGCGCAGCGGTAGAGTTGCTGCCTTGCAGCGCCAGAGACCCGGATTTGATCCTGACTATGGGTGCTGTCTGCCCAGAGTTTGTAGGTTCTCCCTGTGACCTGTGTGGGTTTTTTGGGTTTTCCTCCCATATTCCAAACACGTACGGTTTTGTAGGTTAATTGGCTTGGTAAAATTGTAAATTGTCCCCAGTGTGTGCAGGATAGTGCCAGTGTACGGGGATCGCTGGTTGGCGCGGACCTGACGGGCCGAAGTGCCTGTTTCCGCACTGTATCTCTAAACTAAACTAGTATATAGGTTATCGCTGGTCGGCGTGGACTCGATGGGCCAAAGGGCCTGTTTCCACGCTGTAACTTTGAGCTAAGCTAAAGAATATATCTGCGACTGCATAGAAACCAATATTTCTGCTACACAGAAGCTGCAGATGCTGAAAATGTGATGCCACTGACTTTAGCTTTATTTTCCTGCAGATGTTACCTGATGTTGCCAGGCGACATAGGTTCAACGTGAGGGAGGAAGATTTAGTAGGAACCTGATGGGTGACTTTTTCACACAAATGTTGGTGGGTGTTTGGAAACGAGCTGCTGGAGGAGGTAGTTGAGGCAGGTTTGAGAAACGTTTAGACAGGTACATGAATAGGACAGGTTTAGAGGGATACGGGCCAAACGCGGGCAGGTGCGACTCGGAGAGATGGGACGTGTTGGCCGGTGTGGGCAAGTTGGGCTGAAGGGCCTGTTTCCACGCTGTAAGACTCTATGTTTCTATGACTTTATGTTAGAAGATGAAAATTAAAACAAGAGAAGCTTGAATGTAACAAGGGGCTCCTTGCACTTAAATCACGGCTGACTCTCTGTCTGAAGACTACGTCCCACCCAATCCATTTCCCCTTCTGCTGAAAAATCTATGCCATTGATTTCAGCCTTTAATGTTCCCAGTGACTGAACGTTCACAGCCTTTTGAGGCGGGGAGTTCCAAAAATTTGCAACTCTTTGCATTAATGTCTAAGTAAAAGCATATCCCGTCATGACACAGGAGCTAGCAGCTTGTGGCCTTCTGACCTGTCCGGAAGTGGCGGCGCTGCATGGCGGCCGCGGCTCACCTGCAGTCCGTCTGTTTTTTGTCTTTTTTTTGTCTTTTTGTGTCTGTTTTAGTTAGAATTTTGGTTTATTAGGTTGTGTTTGTGTGTTGGGGGTGGTGGGGGTGGAGGGTGGGAGAAACAAGGTTTTAGTCTCTCCCTTCGGGGGGATGCAACCTTTTCTTGTCGTGTCCCCCGTCACCGTCTCCGTCTGTGCTGAGGCCGAATGGCGGAGCTGGCGGCCTCGGAGCTGTGGCGAGCGTCCAGAGCTCCAGCGTTCCAGCGGCGGCCCGGCTTCAGAGCTCCGACGCTCCAGCGGCGTTCCAACGGTGCTCCAGCGGCGGCCCGGCTTCAGAGCTCCGGTGCTCCAGCGGCGTTCCAACGGTGCTCCAGCGGTGTTCCAATGGTGCTCCAATGGCCGCCCGGCTTCAGAGCTCCGGTGCTCCAGCAGTTGCTCCAGTGGTGCTCCAGCGGCGGCCCGGCTTCAGAGCTCCGGCGCTCCAGCGGCGTTCCAGCGGTGCTCCAGCGGCGGCCCGGCTTCAGAGCTCCGGCGCTCCAGTGGCGTTCCAGCGGTGCTCCAGCGGCGGCCCGGCTTCAGAGCTCCGGTGCTCCAGCGGCGTTCCAGCAGTGCTCCAGCGGCGGCCCGGCTTCAGAGCTCCGGTGCTCAGCGGCGTTCCAGCGGTGGACCCTGATTCAGAGCTGTGGCGGTGTTCCTGCATTCCGGCGACGGCGGTAGCGGCAGCCCGGCTTCGGAGTTTCAGCTGCGGGCCTAGTGGACGATAACATCGGAGGCCTGGATCGCCTCAGCGCAGAGGGAGAACAAGTAGGGAAGAAGACAAAGACTTTAAGACTTTTGCCTTCCACCACAGTGAGGAGGGGCCTGGTGAACTCACTGTGGTGGATGTTAAATATGTGTTTATTGTCTGTTTTGTGTTAATTTATTATATGTTATGACTGCAAGGTAACAAAATTTTGTTCAGACCGAAAGGTCTGAATGACAATAAAGGAATCTAATCTAATCTAATCTGTCAATCCCTCGCTGAATCAGGCTACTAAACACTGCAATAAGCTCCGTACTACATCGATTATTATTGTTATTATTGCACTATAGTTGTTTATTTGTTTTTTATGTGTACCTATGTGTGTGTGTGTAACCCTTCTACAGACTGCATGTCAATAGAAACAAGAGATATAGAGAGTGATGTGCAGAGATATAGAACAAACTAGACTAAGTACGACCCATTGGGTCCCATGTTCACACGGGAGGGCTGGTCCCCCAACGCAATATTCCACCTCTCCACCAATTCAAATATTGGTGGCCAGTGGGGGTGGGGGGGGGGGGAGGCTTTCTGGAACGCTAGTATGGGTGTTGTGGGCTGAAGGGACTGGTTTCCAGAGGGCTAGTAAGGCCAAATGGATTCTTGGGGTGGCAGCTCAGTCACTCAAGCCTGATGTGCTGGCAGCTCACTCATGGCTGGTGGGCTGGCAGTTGACTCATGGCTATTCCTTGAAATTCCATTTCAAGCAGAGTGCAAGGCCACCAAATTCAAATGCAGTTTCCTACCACTTCAAGCAGGGTGCAAGGCCACCAAATGCAAGTGCAGTTTCTTACCGCTTCAAGCAGGGTGCAAGGCCACCGAATTCAAGTGCAGTTTCAATTAAAAATTTGCAAAAAAGTAACGATGATAATGGAAACAGGCCATTGTTGGCTGTGGGCTCGGTGAGAACGAGTACAGACAATAAGACTCAACTAGACGACTTTGGAGCTGGTGCAACATATACATATATATATATGTATGTGAGTTTTTTCTCGTTTATCATATTGTTCACAGTGTACTATGTTTACATATTCTGTTGTGCTGCTGCAAGTAAGAATTTCATAGTTCTAACTGGGACATATGACAATAGAACACTCTTGACTCCCTTGAAATAGAAGAGGAAACACTGGAAATACACATCGGGTGACGTCCTTATGTAGTGAAAAGTCATCTCTCCGAAATGGCATCTCTCCCAACAGAAGCTGCCTGAGTATTGCCAGCTGAGTATTCCCATTTCTATTTCAGATATCCAGCATCCACAATTTGTTTCTCCTCTCTGAAGCCTTGCATGTCTCAAGTTTGAGTTTAGTTTATTGTTACATGCACCGAGGTACAGTGAAAAGCTTTTGTTCCATGCAAACTAGTCAGCGGAGAGACAATGCATATTACAATCGAGCCATCCACAGTGTACAGATACATGAAAAAGGGGTAACGTGATTAACGTTTAGTGCAAGAAAAAGTCCAGTGGAGATAGTCCAAGGGTCTCCAATGAGCTCAGGACTGCTCTCTAGTTGTTGGCAGGATGGTTCAGTTGCCTGATAACAGCTGGGAAGGAAAAAAACATGACCTCAATGAGATTACTTCAGGAGCTCCCAGGTCCCAAAGACATGGGATTTTTGAATGCTGATTACTGTAAGTTGCCCCTCGTGCAGCGGGCGTAATCCGAAATCGCACAGCCCGCAGTCGGGTTTTTTTCCCCGTAATCATCCGGCCCGCCGAGCGCAGCCGAACATCGAGCGCCGAGCGCCGAGCGCCGAGCTCTGGCTGTACCACATCCTGCGCAAAGCCGCCGGCATGGCCGCGCACCTTCTGCGAACACATTTAAGAAAGAACTGCAGATGCTGGAAAAATCGAAGGTGGACAAAAATGCTGGAGAAACTCAGCGGGTGAGACATGCAATGATGAGTGTTCCCAGCATTTTTGTCCACCCTCTGTGAACACATGATTTGATGCCTGCCATCCGGGCGGGATGAATGTACACGTGATAAATGAAGCCCGCCATCCGTTCACAGACATGCGTCCTGCCCCCTACGCACAACGAGGTTGCAGACCCCTGCCCTAGTGTGTGGGTGAGAGGGAAAGTCTAGGTGACGTTGCTGAGAATGTGAAGACAGTAAAAACAATGGGGCTAATCTAGTATCAGAGTAAATGCTCAGTTTGATGGCCGATGAGGATTTGTGTGGTTCAGGTGCTTGTTTCGCTGCTGTACCTTTCTATGATTCTACGAGATTGAGAAGATTTGGTATGTCTTCAGGTTTTTATAGATACAACGCATATTGACTGGTTGCATCACGACCGGGTTTGGCAACTTAAAACCTCAGAAATGAATGAGAGTACGAAAAGTGGCAAAACGTCACGCAGACAGCACTCTTTAAGGCACGCTGTATCGCAGAACGCAACGTGAGTAAGTATAGCCCTCTTTAAATGTAGAGGTAATTAGTGCAGCAATTAGACAATAGACAATAGGTGCAGAAGTAGGCCATTCGGCTCTTCGATCCAGCATCGCCATTCAATGTGATTATGGCTGATCATCCACAATCAGTACCCCATTCCTGCCTTCTCCCTACATCCCCTGACTCCGCTACCTTTAAGAGCCCTGTCTAGCTTTCTGTTGAAAGTATCCAGAGAACCGGCCTCCACCGCCCTCTGAGGCAATCTGACTGAACAAGGTTTCTCTCCTTTTGTCCATCCTCCATTCCTTTAGCAATAAAAGCCAAAGACAGTGCAGCACGGTGGCGCAGAGGTAGCGTTGATGCCTTGCCGTGTTTACAGCGTCGGAGACTCGGGGTCGATCTCAACTATGGGCGCTTTTCTGTACCCGTGACTTGCGTGGATGGGTTTTCTCCGAGATCTTTGGTTTCCTCCCGCACTCCAAAGACGTACAGGTTTGCAGGTTAATTGGCTTGGTATAAATGTAATTTGTCCCTACAGTGTACAGGGTAGTGTTAATGTGCGGGGATCGCCGGCCGGCACGGACACGGCCTGTTTCCGCGCTGTATCTTTGAACGAAACTGAACTATTTGTGTTCCTAATTGTTTGCTGTAGATGTACTGCATGCATCACATAACGCAACATATTAACATCTCCCCGTGAATTAGATTCTAACTGTGTGTAAAATAAATCTATTCTTACCTTCTTACTATTTAAGTTTTTAACATAACAATGTGCTTATAAATGCTTATACACCCCCCTTATTCACTGTCTATATCTCTCTCCATGTACCCAAATCACAACTCGCATAGTCCCAACTGGCAAATATGAATTAGCAAATATGAATAGACCACATGCTTTCATTTTGTCCAGGCCATGAGCATGAATTATGGATAACTGAAAGAAGACCTTTGTGGAATCGAACGATCGCCAATCCACCAACGTGAAAATGACTTGTTTACGACTAGTCTATTTTGCTCTAACCATGCTGACGTTTCCGTGCTGGATATTTCCCGCATTTTCTATTTTTATTTAATAAGTGCCATAAATCCAATAATCGTAACCCCCGTAATAGAATATCAGGAACCGTTCACCTCACGCTCACCAATCTACATTGATTTCCTGTCCTGCACCATACTTCCATTTTGGAATCCTCTCCAATAATATTCTGTTAAATCACTAAACAGTCTTATTGCTCCCTCTCTCCGCAATGTCCTCCAGTCCTACATCTCTCTGAGCTATCTCTGCTGCTTCACTTTTTGCACATCGCCTTTCTTTAGTCAGAGGGTGGTGAATCTGTGGAATTCATTGCCACAGACGGCAGTGGAGGCCCAGCCAGTGGGTATTTTTAAGGTGGAGATTGGCAGATTCTTGATAAGTACGGGCGTCAGGGGTTATGGGGAGAAGGCAGGAGAATGGGTTTGAGAGGGAGAGATAGATCAGCCATGATTGAATGGCGGAGTAGACTTGAAGGGCCGAATGGCTTACTTCTGTTACTAGAACTTATGAACTTATTGCAAGCTGCTCCACTAATGGTAGTCTTCCTTCACTTTGTTATTTTTACTTATTAGAGATACAACATGGTAACAGGCCCTTCGGCCCACTGAGTCACACTGACCTGTACACTCGTTCTATCCAACGCACTAGGGGCAATTTATAGAGGTCAATTAACCTGTAAACCTGCATGTCTTTGGAATGTGGGAGGAAATCGGAGCAGCCAGAGAAAACCCACACGGTCACGGGGAGAACGTACAAACTCCGTACAGGCAGCATTAGGGTTGCCAACTGTACCGTATTAGCCGGGACATCCCGTATATTGGCCTAAATTGGTTTGTTCCATATGGAAACGCCCTTGTCCCATATTTGACTGCTACTGTCGGGTCGGAGTGCCGCATCCGGCCCCGTCTCACCTGAACCGATATAGTGCAGCCCATGGAGCGCTTACCGCCGACACCATCACCCCTCCTTCTCATGGCCGATTATCGGTTCATGAGTTGGTAGGACTTTGCGCACAACGTCGTGTGGGCCCGGGCCAAAACTCCTCAGCTGGCCCGCCCTCTGGGCTTTGTGTGCAGTCCAGCACCCGGGCCAACTCATCATTCACCCAGCCATGGTCAGTGCGGTCAACAAATTGCCGTCGGGAATTTGTCCCTTATTTTGACCGTTTGTCCCTTATTTGGGTGTGAGAAAGTTGGCAACCTGAGGCAGCACTCATAGTTAGGATTGAACCCGGGTCTCTGGCTCTGTAATGGTTCAATGGTTCAGTGGTTCAATGGATATTTATTGTCATATCTGCAATTAAATATTACATTGTGAAATTCATTTTGCATATAATGCCGGTTCCGCCATGTTTGACACTATTTCATGATGTTCGCATTCCCGGCTGGGACAAGAGTAGCCGTGGTGTTCTCTGCTGCTGCTACACCGCTGTAGGCCACGTACAGTCCACCCGCTTGTCCTCTTTGTACGGCAGCCGGTCCAGCCGAGCCCCAGGCTGCTGTAGGGCCTCCAGCATGGAGGCCTTGCGATCTCTCGTGCAGCCGGTCTGTGTACTGGCCCTCCGGTCCACTCTGGCCGTGCGAGCCTGGCCTCCAGGCGGATTCCCGGTCCACGACGCGGGTTCTCGGTCCGTGTTGGGTGAGCTGGGCCTTCCAGCAGCAACTCTCCTGCTGTGCTAACATGCTGTGCTTGTCAGAGCTCCAGAACTCTCGGCCTACACCTCCCAGCTTCTCGCCTTCATTAGCTTCTCTGAAGCCAGCTTATCCTTTTTTAGTGCGTTCATGTCCTGATACTTCGGCATTTGACCATGTCAGCTTCTTTTTCCCCCTACAAGGATTGCAAAGCTTCTCAAAGAACCAGTGATGTCAGTTTCCTGGAATTTCCCGTATTCCTTACAATGTAGGAGCCATTTCTGCTCATCATTTTTTTAGTTTACTTTAGAGATACAGCATGGAATTGGGCCCTTCAGCCCACCGAGACAGTGCCGACCAGCGATGACCACACACCTATACTATCCTACACACACTAGGGACAATTTTACATTGATACCAAGCCAATTGAACTTTTTTTCGCCTTCCATCACAGTGAGGAATGTGGAGGAGTCCCTGTGGTGGATGTTTATGTTAAAATGTGTTTTGTGTGTTCAGTTGCTTTTTATTTGTATGACTGACTTGGCAAATTAAATTCCTGGTATGTTGCAAAACATACTTGGCTAATAAAGTATTATTGTGATTAACCTACAAATCTGTACGTCTTTGGAGTGTGAGAGGAAACCGAAAATCTCGGAGAAAACCCATGGGGAGAACGTACAAACTCCGTAGTCAGGATCGAACACGGGTCTCTGGCGCTGAAAGCGCTGTAAGGCAGCAGCTCTACCACTGCGCCACCGTGCCGCCCTTACAGAACATGTCCTTACAGGCCAGCTCACAGAACCAGTCCATTCCCCAATTTACTACCCCAGTCACCTATTTCCCCTGCATTCCGATCAACTCTCCTGGATTCTATCTCTCACCTGCAGAAAACAGGCAATTTACAGGGGGCAATTAACTCGCCAATCTGCATATTTAGTGGATGTGGGAGGAAACCAGAGCACCTTATGATAATGCAAGCATTCAAGAGTCAAGAGTGTTTTATTCTCATATGTCTCAAACAGACCAGGGAACTTCTGACTTGCAGCAGCACAACAGAATATGTAAATATAGTACACTGTAAACAGTATAATAAATGAAAAAAAGTTCAGTATAAATTAGTGATATTATATTGACACAAAATGCTGGAGTAACTCAGCAGATGAGGCAGCATCTCCAGAGATTTTACCTCACCCGTTGAGTTACTCCAGCATTTTGTGTCTACCTTTGATTTAAACAGCATCTGCAGTTCTTTCTTACACGCTGATATATATATTAATATTGATATATTGATACAATTGATATTTATATATACATATAACTGATATTATGTATGTGTGTGCATTTATATATATGTACTCTTAATCTAATATTTATGGAATTCTTCTTATTATGCCATCTAATAAGCTTAGTCTATCCAAATAAGCTCTGAACTGCATTGACTTGGGGGCATTTGTTTTGTCTTTTTGTGGACATGCAGACACAAGTGCACGTGCACGCGCACACACATGCATGCACACACACACACTCGCGCATGCACACGCATGCGCATACACATGCACGCACACACACACTCGCGCATGCACACGCAGGCGCATACACATGCACGCACACACACTCGCGCATGCACACGCAGATACATGCTCACATGTACGCGCACACACACTCACGCGTGCACACGCAGACACAACGCACATGCACGCACACACAAATGCACGCACACACATGCGCACGCGTGCACACGCAGACACAAGCGCACTAGCATGCACACACAAACGCGCACACACACGTGCGCTTATTTAGAGGTTGTAGTGCTTGATAGCCTGATGGCTGTATTGAAGAAGCTTCTCCTGAACCTGGACATTACAGTTTTCAGTCTCCTGGTGAAATGAGTGTGTGCCCAGGGTTGTGTGGGTCTCTGATGATGCTGGCTGCCTTTGTGCCTTTTCATTGGGAAAACATGCACACTCCACATAGACAGTGCTGAAGATTAAAATTGAACAGCATTACTGGAAATGCAAGGCAGCATCTTCACTCTGCTGCCTTTAAAGTTTGTCCTTTTCCAACATTTTTCTTAAAATTGCGATACTTACACTAATTATTATCCATTCACATAGGATGCAGCTTTCAAGATATTATATAACAGAAGAAAGTGAAGATAAATTTTACAAAGACTTTCAACTTTGTAGCCTTCCACTTTCTCGAACTGTTTAATTTGGATCAGGATTAACTCTTAATTTGTGTGACAGTAACATGGGAACTTAGATGAAACGTAAATAGACAAGAATGCACTTTTTATGGCATCTTGGAAATGCTTTGAAATACATAGTGACACACTTTCACCGAGATCATTTGACATCTATTCCCCTGTGATTCTGTTCCGAGTACATACTCAGTCTTTCAAAACTAGTGTGTTTGTCAAAGTGTAAGCAATAATTATGATGCGTTTAGGTTTCGTTTTTAATTAATGGTAATTTCCTCCCTTATGTTCCAGCTAATTGATGTAAATATTGTTGAAATGTGAAAGCATCTAGTCGTCACCTGCATCCCAACTTACCACATACATGTAGAGCTGGAGGATTAAGCTTCATAATATCTAAGGGGTGGCGCAGCGATAGAGTTGCGGCCTCACAGCACCAGGGACCCCGCTTCAATCCTGACTACGGGTGCAGTCTGTACGTTCTCCCCGTGACCGTGTGGGTTTTCTCTGGGTGCTCCAGTTTCCTCCCACACTCCAAAAAGACTGCAGATTTGTAAGTTAATTGGCGTTGGCAAAATTGTAAATTGTAAATAGTGTTCAGGATAGTGTACAGGGATCACTGTTCTCTATAAAATATAAAACACGGAATGTGTTGGGATCAAGTTCCAGATATTTAGCCATAGTTCCTGTACATAATCGTGCTTTAATTTTAATGCCAATATACGTTTAATCTCGGATTTGAGGGAAGGTGTCATCATCTCCATTTGTTCTTTTTGAACTAACAGATGCAAGCATTTATGGTTTGGCAGTGAATAGTAAGAATTCAAAATTCAGATCTCACTTGTCATTCCTCTGCCATGTAGATAATGCATTTGTACAGTGAAACTGATCGTAATGGCTTGTTGAATTTTATTGCAAAGTCTGATGTTACGATTTAAAGAAAGAATAAGCAGCAGCTGCAATGATATTTTAATTCTTTGCTGTCTGAATGAGCAAACTTGGGTAAATAAAAACGCTTGTGGCACCTAAGGTTGTATTTTTGACATGTTTTGTTTTGTTAATAATTCATCAGTTCTTGATGTAAGAATTCCAAACCGATTTCACAACTCAATTAAAATAATTGAAATACTGGGCATCCTTGGAGGGACGAACTAAAATAAACTAAAAATGGGCAGCACGGTGGCGCAGCGGTAGAGTTGCTTCCTTGCAGCGCTTTCAGCGCCAGAGACCCGGGTTCGATCCCGACTACGGGTACTGTCTGTACAGAGTTTGTACGTCCTCCCCGTGACCCACGTAGGTTTTCTCCACGATATTCAGTTTCCTCCCACCCTCCAAAGACGTACAGGTTTGTAGATTAATTGGCTTTCTATAAATGTAAATTGTCCCTTGTGTGTGCAGGATAGTGTGAACATGCGGGGACTGCTGGCCGACGCAGGCTTGGTGGGCCGAACGGCCAGTTTCTGCGATGTATCTCTAAACTAAAAGACCTAGAGTTGCAGTAAAGATATTGCGATTTTTAGTTTAGAAATACAGCGCGTAAAACAGGCCCTTTGTCCCAACGAGTCCGTGCCGACCAGTGACCCTAACAATATCTTACAACCACACTAGGGACAATTTACATTTATACCAAGCAAATTAATCTACGTCTTTGGAGCGTGGGAGGAAACCGATCTCGGAGAAATCCCACAAAGGTCACAGGGAGAACGTACAAACTCCATTCGGAGAGCACCCATAGTCCGATAGTGCAAGCATAATATTTTGAGCATCGAAAAATTGTCTCGAAATCGTTACATTATGTAAAAGTTGTAAAATGTTGTCGAGAATAATGTAGAGGATGTGATTTGGTTTGTCGGTGCCCCTTCTCCTAACATTCACCTGTCAGTGTATTTACAGGGTAGACACAAAATGCTGGGGTATCTCAGCAGGACAGGCAGCATCTCTGGAGAGAAGGAACGTGCGACGTTTCAGGTCGAGACCCTCCTTCATTTTTTTGGGGAGAGGTTAGAGTAGGTAAGGGGAGTGGAAAAGTCGAGGTGGTTGATGCCCCACCGGCAGTTGGAAATAAAGAGGGAGTTCAAGAGGAGGGGGTCCGGTGGAGACGGGAGAAGGGGTCACCACTGGGTGATGAGGACTCCTTCCCATGGAAAAAGGCACTTAGGCAGAGGCGACGGGAGGAGAGCTCTACGTTGCGGCGGACCTGGACCAGACCAATTGTACAAAAAAAGGTTTCCAATGTAGCTTAGTGTAGTTTGGAGATACAGCGGGGAAACAGGCCCTTCGGCCCACCGATTGCAAGCCGACCAGCAACCCAAGTTACACTAGCACACACTTACAATTGCTGCCTTACAGTG
Organism: Okamejei kenojei; assembly: GCA_035221665.1. Lineage (NCBI taxonomy): Eukaryota > Metazoa > Chordata > Chondrichthyes > Rajiformes > Rajidae > Okamejei > Okamejei kenojei. Next base: position 39,925,749 of record CM069150.1, read on the forward strand.
CCGGTTTGATCCTGGCTACAGGTGCTGTCTGTACGGAGTTTGTACGTTCTCCCTGTGACCCGCATGTATTCTCCAGGTGCTCCAGATTCCGCACACACTCCAAAGGCGTACAGGTTTGCAGGTTAATTGGCTTGGTAAAATTGTCCCTGGTTTGTGTAGGATAGTGCTAGTGTGCGGGAACCGCTGGTTGGCTGGGACCTGGTGGGCCGAAAGCCCATTTTCCGCACCATATATCTAAAGTAAACTAAACGAAAGAATGTGAAACAATCCCCGACTCAGAAACACAATAATTCCAGAGATCAGATTATTCCTCAATTATTTACAGTGCGTTCAGAAAGTATTCAGACCCCTTCACTTTTTCCACACTTTGTTACGTTACAGCCTTATTCTAAAATGGATTAAATTTATTTTTTCATCATCAATCTACACACAATACCCCATAATAAAAAAGCAAAAACAGGTGCTTAGAAATTTTTGCAAAGTAATTAAAAAGAAATAAACATTACATTTACATAAGTATTCAGACCCTTTACTCAGTACTTTGTTGAGGCACCTTTGGCAACAATTACAGCCTCAAGTCTTCTTGGGTATGACGCTACAAGCTTGCACACCTGTATTTGGGTAATTTCTCCCATTCTTCTCTGCAGATCCTCTCAAGCTCTGTCAGGTTGGATGGGGAGCGTTGATGCACAGCTATTTTCAGGTCCCTCCAGAGATGTGCAATCGGGTTCAAGTCCGAGCTCTGGCTGGGCCACTCAAGGACATTCACAGACTTGTCATGAAGCCACTCCTGCGTTGTCTTGGCTGTGTGCTTAGAGTCATTGTCCTGATGGAAGGTGAACCTCCGCCCCAGTCTGAGGTCTAGAACGCTCTGGAGCAGGTTTTCATCAAGGATCTTTCTGTACTTCGCTCCGTTCATCTTTCCCTTGATCCTGAATAGTCACCCAGTTCTTGCCGCTGTAAAACATCCCCACGGCCAGATGCTGATACCACCATACTTCACCGTCGGTATGGTATTGGCCAGGTGATGAGCGGTGCCTGGTTTCCTCCAGACATGACGCTTGGTGTTCAGGCCAAAGAGTTCAATCTTGGTTTCATCAGACCAGAGATTCTTGTTTACGTGCCTTTTGGCAAACTCCAAGCGGGCTGTCATGTACCTTTTACTGAGGAGTGGCTTCCGTCTGGCCACTCTACTATAAAGGCCTGATTGGTGGAATGCCGCAGATATAGTTGGCCTTCTGGAAGGTTCTCCCATCGCCACAGAGGAACTCTGGAGCTCTGTCAGAGTGACCATCGGGTTGTTGGTCACCTCCCTGACCAAGGCCCTTTGCCCCCGATTGCTCAGTTTGGCCGGGCGGCCAGCTCTACGAAGAGCTCTGGTGGTTCCAAAGTTCTTCCATTTAAGAATGATGGAGGCCAGTGTACTCTTCGGGACCTGCAATGCTGCAGAAATTATTTTATACCCATCCCAGATCGCTATCTCGACACAATCCTGTCTCGGAGGTCTTCGGACAATTCCTTCATCTTCATGGCTTGGTGTTTGCTCTGACATGCATTGTCAACTGTGGGACCTTATATAGACCGGTGTGTGCCTTTCCAAATCATGTCCAATCAATTAAATTTACCACTGGTGGCCTCCAATCAAGTTGAAGAAACATCTCAAGGATAATAATCAATAGAAACAGGATGAACCTAAGCTTAATTTTGAGAGTCATAGCAAAGGGTCTGAATACTTATGTAAATGGGATATTTCAGTTATTTATTTTTAATTACTTTTCAAAAATATCTAAACACCTGCTTTCGCTTCTTCATTCTGGGGTATTGTGAGTAGATTGATGATTACAAAAATAAAGAATTTAATCCATTTCAGAATAAGGCTGTGACGTTAAAAAATGTGGAAAAAATGAAGGTGTCTGAATTCTTTCTGAATGCACTGTGTAATAAAATAGTAAGATTAAACGAGAACTTTCCAAGTTTGAAGGTTGATCTGTATTTTACGAGGAGTCGCGGTGAGGGATTTCGTGAAGACCCCGCCAGCACGCATGCGCGGCATCCTTCAAAGCAGCGGTGTGGAATCACAGAAACAAATCATGACTAAAAATAGTAAGATGAAAACCGTAGAACTTCCTAGTTGACCTTATGATAGAGGGTGGGAGCGGTGGGCACGAAATCCCTCACCGCGACTCCTCGTAAAATACAGATCAAACTTCAAACTTGGTAAGTTCTCGTTTAATCTTACTATTTTACTTCGGAGTCACGTGAGTGACTTCGTGAAGATTTCAAAGCTCTGTGATTTCACGCCCTGGACAACGTCCATGCTTATCACACTGCCGCCATTCTGATGGAGGAAGGCTGTTAATGGAGTTCAGTCGAAACTGGCTGAAAAATCAACACAATTTATTAATCAAATAAACAACAAATAACCCCTAATTCGGGGACAGACATTCACTGAGCGGTTCCCAGGATAGCTTCTGCGAATGTCGCAGGGGCGACCAGTGGCTTGTTATAGAACCGTTGAAAGGTTTCTTCACTGGCCCAGCCCGCGGTGGCGAGAATGTGGTCCATGGGCACCTCTATGGCCCTCGCCGCTGATGTGGATGCAGCCCTGGTGGAATGAGACTTAAAAATGTCAGTAGCAACTCCTGCTGCATCCAACACCACCCTGAGCCACCTGGCGATAGTCTGTGCAGTCACCCGATGATGCGGAGGTTTATGACTGATGAGGAGCCCCTGTTCCTTCATCCTGATAACTCCTGTAACTCGGATGTAGTGGTGGAGATGGGTGACTATGCAGAGTGGCATCTACAGGGTACGCCCAAAATTCCAACTGCAGCCCATGCGCCCCTGGCCTGTGCTGTTTTAATAATTCTTTGACAAATAAATTTATTTGACCAGGGGTGGCCACCATGCTGTCCAGTCGCAGTTTTTGTAACGTCTGGACTCGTTGGGCTGTAGTCAGTGCCATCAGCATCACCACCTTGAGGGTGAGCTGTTTCAGTGGTAGCTCATTCATTGGAGCCCAGCTCCTCAGTAGGGTCAGCACGATCCCCACATCCCATGTTACTGTATATCTGGGTCGCGGAGGGTTGGTGTTGAACACTCCCCTCATTAGTTTAGACACCAGGTGGTTGGAGCTGACACCTATATCCAGGTATGAGGACAGCGCACTCCTGGCGCTGTCAATGACACTGTAGCTGAGGCCAGTATCGAAATGAAGGCCAGCTAGAAACTCCAGGACATCAGGTATCGTTGCTGAGTTGGAAGACTTGTTGGTCCGGGCACAGAATGCCTCCCACTTTCTGATTTGGGTGAGGTACTGTTTCCGAGTTGATTCTCGGCATGATGCGGCGATAAGTTCGATGGCTCGTGATGAGATGCCTGCCCGGATGGGTGGTCTTTTCAGAACCTGCAGGGCAACAAGTTTAAATGACCATGGCAAGGATGACTAACCCCCGTAATGGGGTGAGTAATCAATTTGGGGTGTTTCCCAATCGCCATCCATGGTTGTTTTAATATTTTAACGACCATCGGGTACCATGGTTGTGTAGGCCAGTCGGGAATGATCAATATGCCAGTTGCAGAGTCTAATTTAATTTTCTGCAATACCCGACTGATGAGGCAAAATGGGGGAATAACGTAGCAAAACCATTTCCCCCAATGGATAGAAAACGCATCCATTGCTATTGCCCCAGGGTCTGGTTCCCATGACACATACGTTGGTATCTGATGGTTCAGCCTGGACGCAAATAGGTCAATATCTGGTGTCCCAAAATCAGCTATAATATCTCCAAAAATTTGGGGGTTCAACATCCACTCGATGTTGTCATTGAAGACTCGTGACCTGGTGTCCGCCACTGTATTAAGCTTCCCAGGCAAATAGGTCGCAGTAATCCAAATATTTCTTTCAATGCACCAGTGCCAAATTGTATTAGCCAATTCATCACAAGATAGCGACCTGATACCACCCATATGATTGATGTAAGCCACCACTGTAGTATTATCTATTTTGAAGGTGGACATGTAAATCCCGTGAATTAGTACAGTAAGCCCGCAGTCCATGAAATGCCCCCAGCATTGCTATATAGTTTATCCCGTGTGACTCCAGGAATGTAGACTCATGAGAGTTCCATCTGCCACCACAACTGGACATCGTATCAGTTGCTCCCCAGCCTTGTGCGCTTGCGTCAGTTTGTAGCACAACATCAGGGTTGCTCACTATGATAGGTCTATGACACTCTCTAATATTGTCAACCCACCATTGTAGCTCATTTCTAGCTTCCGGTGGTAACCGAATTGGCCGATCAAAGTGCCCAGCATTTGTTTTTAATGCTGTGATTTTTGATCTTTGTAAATTTCGGTAGTGTAGCGGTCCGAATCGTGCAGCTGGGAATGTAGCTACCAATTTGCCTATAACTTTTGCTGTTTGCCGAATGGTTGGTACCCTGGCGCAAGCAAGATTGTGGCACTCTTCTATTATAGCAGTAGCTTTATTAGTTGGGATGGTAATCTTCATTAAATTGGTGTCTAGGGTGAACCCCAAATAATCCATAACCCGTACCGGGTACAGTTTTGATTTGTCTGGATGGATTACAAACCCCAGCTTCTCGAACAGAGCCTTGGTTGCAGCTACTGCTTGAATTGCCAATTGGAGGGTCTGACCCACTATCATCCAAATATGCCATTACTATATAATTTTGTTGTCGGAGAAGAGCCAATATAGGTTTTACCAATTTGGTAAACAGCCTAGGGGCTGTGGTGATTCCATTGAGCAATGCCTTGTATTCCCATAATTGACCCTTCCAGACAAACTTCAGAAATTTCCTGTGAGCCTCAGAGATGGGCACCGTATAGTATGCATCTTTCAAATCGATGCATGCCATAAAGTACCCTGGGTAAAGCATCTGCCTAGCTGTTTCAAAAGTATCCATTTTGAAATGGGTATATTGTACAAAAGTGTTCAACTCAGTTAAGTCTATTATAATCCGACATCCCCCATCTTTTTGTAATTCTGGTGAAGATGTTAGACACAAACTCATGCTTGGTTTTGCCAATTACCCCTTTTGCTGCTAGCCGCATAATTTCAGCATGTCCTGCCTCCACCTCTTTTTGGGATAGCGTAAAATTCCTATGAGGCGAATGCTGGGTAGGGGGATTTATACCTCCAATAAATTCTATAACATACCCATGAACACTTTGTAAAATAAACTCATCTGTGGTGACAGTTTTCCATATGTCCAAGAAAGCCCGCAATCGCCCACCTATTCGTGCAGGAGGGGATGCTACGGCGTGAGAGGAACCAGACCCCCTTACCTCCATGGTTAACGGCGGTTCCGTACGTACGGCGTTTTGCCGCACATGCGTGCTGGCGGGGTCTTCACGAAGTCACTCACGTGACTCCGAAGTAAAATGTGATGTAACCTTTAAAAAATTGAAGATAATTGAAATAATCTGACATTATTCGTTGTTTTATGAAACAAGGTAGATTTTATCCAGCTGCAGTTGGCATAATATTGTATATTGGTATTAATTACAAAGCTTTTCCCATGATGGATAGTTAAATATGCCCTCAAGACGTTACAACGGAGTACCTTGTGAATCAAGGCAAGCTTCCGAGTAAATCTTCCCATTATTGAAAGGTTTGTCTACAGTATTCTCAATCCTGCATCTTTAAAGTGAATTAAATGGTTGTTATGAGTAACATCTTTTAAGAACAATTAACCAAACCGCTGACATCCCACAATTGCAATTATCTGTTATTGTGCTGCCGAATAATTGCAACGTACCCATTGATTCCATTCTCTCCTCTGCATTTTCAACTATTTCCATCTTCCTTCATGTTTGTTAATGATCTCTTTTACACTTGACAGTATTGCAGCTGTTTGCGTGAGCAACTGGGACATCTGCGGTGATGTCGCCGACAATCATGCTCGTGAAGTCTGAATTCCCACGCGCGCTGCCAACAAGATTGAGGAACAGCAGTGTGAAGATCGCAAGAAAGTGGCGTGAATAGATCAGGCAGAGTAAGCTTTGATTCATATTTAAGGTATGTATTTCTGAATGATGTGCTAATGTGGACTAGTGGCAGTCTGCAATTATAATGGGAAGAACTGAAGTACGTGCCATGTTAACATTAATTAATGTTGAGTGAAGATTTTACTTAGACCCGTACTAATGTTGAATTGGAAGTTTAAATACTAATTCATTCATAATTAATCAGTTATTGGCTGCGAAGCATTTAGCAGAAATGTATTTTAATCTCTTGGACATCGAGTGAGTGCCAAACCAATTTTTGCAAGAACATACCATTTATCATATCGGGTAAGGAGACAGTAATGTAGTTCATAAGTGATAGCAGCAGAATTAGGCCATTCGGCCCATTGTGTCTGCTCCACCATTCAATCATGGCTAATCTCTCTTTCCCTATCAGCCCAGTTCTCCTGCCTTCTCCCCATAATCCCGGACACCCGCACCCATTAAGTATCTATCAATCTCTTGCCTTAACTGTATCGTTTTGGCAAATACCCTTGCACCCAGATGGTCAGACCAAGTATAATCTTTGTTGGAGACTCTAAAGAGCTTGAGAGACATCAGGGACTATCAGTCAATGAAGGAAGGAATACTTTATTGTCAGACGTGACTGGGCACAGTGAGATTCTTTGCTGCATTCACAATGTATACAAAGCGCAGCCATCTACGGCACTGACAAAGTTACAAAGCACGCCGGCTCCTCCTTTTGTCCACCGCCCCCCCCAGCGGTTCCCCCACTCAGGGTCCCCCTTTGTCCTTTGTCCCCCTGCCCCCCCCCCTCCCCCCCATTGTCCTTTGTTCTTCCCCATCTCCCCCACAGTGGTCCCCCAACGCCGGGCCCCCCATTGCTCTCCCCCCTCCTCCCCTCATGGTGGTCCACTCCTACTGCTTATCTATGCAGTGCCAGGTATTGTCTCACCTTCAGTTAGGGCAGCACGGTGGCGCAGTGGTAGAGTTGCTGCCTCACCACACCAGAGACCCGGGTTCGATCCTGACTACAGGTGCTCTCTGTGTGTATGTTCTCTCTGTGACTGCGTGGGATTTCACCGGGCGCTCCGAGTTCAAGTTCAAGTTACATTTATTGTCACATGCAACAATTGGTGCAGTGAGATTTGAGTTACCATACAGCCATATGAATAAAAATGACATGATACACGATATAACTTAACTGGAACATCCCCACACAGCGGAATCAACTGTGAGGGAAGGCAATAAAGTCCTCTTTGCTCATCCGCGGTTTGGGCCTTTGTGCCCTACGCAGTCGCCGCTACGGACGGCCCGGTGTTGAGGCCCTCTCGCCGGGATGATCGAAGCTCCAGCGTCAGAATGGAAGAACACACTCAGTGGCTTGGAGTTTCCGAATGGGCCAATTCTTACCGGAGATCGCGGCTCCCAAAGTCCACAGGCCGAGCTGGGCGGAGATTCAACTCTGGTGACCCTCGGCAAAAGATCCCAGGACTCCATGATGTTAAAAGACAGTGCCGCCCGCGGCTAGAAGCTCCGCAAACCGCAGCTCCGCGGTGTTAATCAGCAGGCCCAACACGCCCGAGCTCCAACACGGCGATCCCCGGTAAGGCATGGTCCCGCTCCACGATGGAATTCAGCGCGGCGTCGCTGCTGGAGCTCTGGCCGGCCTCCGGCAGGAAAGGCTGCGTCCATCCAGATAGTAGGATAGAGCAAGTGTACGGGTGATGATTGGTCGGAGCGGACCCGGTGGGCCAAAGGGCCTGTTTCCATGCTGTACCCCTAAACAAAACTAAGGTAATAATAAAAAATAAAAAAAATAATAAAAAAAATAAAAAAAGAAAAATACATAGGATAAAAAAAAACAAATATATAAAATAAGTAAATATAAATATATATATATAATAAAAAAATAAAAATAAGTAATAAAATACATAAAAATAAAATAAAATACTAATAAAAATATAAATAAAAAATAAAAAAATAATAGTAAAAAAAAAAAAAAAATAAATAAAAAAATAATATACAAATAAATAAAAAATAAAAAATACAAAAAAATATAAAGTAATAAAAATAATTAATAAGGTAAAAAAAATCAAAATCTATAAAAAAATAAAAAATAAAAAAAAATTAATATATAATAAGTAAAACTAATAAAAAAAAAATAACATATAAAAATAATAAAAATAGCTGTAAAATATAAAATCTAAACAATAATAGTAATCTACGTAAAATAATAAAGTATAAAAAAAAAAAAAAACAAGTAAAATATAAAATAAAATATAAAAAAACTAAATATAACAATAATATACAATATAAAAGCTGTAAAAAAAAAATAAATAAAAAAAAAAATAAAATAATAGTATAAAAAAAAAATAAAATAAAAAAAAAAATATAATAATATAAGTATATAAAATAAAAAAGTAAGTATAAAAATAAATAATATAAAAATAATAAAAAATAGCTGTAATAATATAAATAAATATATATAAATAAAATAAAAATAAATAAATAAAAAAAAATATAAAAATAATAAAACTAAAAAATAAAAAATAATATAAAAAAAAGTAAATATAATAAATAAAAAATATCAAATAAAATAATAAATATAAAAAATATATAACAATAAAAAAAATATAATATAAAAAAAAGTAATACATAATAAATAAAAAGTAAAAACAAAAAAAAAAAAAAAAAATAAAGTATAAATAAAAAAAATAAATAAATAAAAAATAAAAATATCAAATAATAAAAAAAAAAAAATAAAACAATAAAAAAAATGTAAAATAAAAAAAGTAGAAAATATATATAATAACCTCCAACACCTACCCACCACACCCCACCACACTCGTACCCCCTCACACACATCCCCTCCCCACCTACACACCACCAAACACACCCCACACCCCCTTCCCCCCCCCCACCCACACCCCACCCCCACCCCCCCCCACCCCTGACACACACCCCACAATCATCCCTTACAAACCCCACCCCGCCACACCAACACCCCCCCCCCTCCACCCCACACACCCACCACTACACCACCCCGACCACCTGACACCCCCACTCCCCCACTACCCTCACCCACCACCACCACCCACACACACCCCCCACCCCACCCACCCCCCACCACCCCCCCCCACCCCCCACCACTCCCCCCACCCCCTACCACCCCACCCCCCCAACTTACACCCCCCCACCCCACGTAACCACACCTACCCTCACACCCCCTACCCACTACCACACCCACCCCGACCTGACCCCACCCACACCCCCCCCACACCCCACATGTCCCCCCCCCACCCCCACCCCCACACCTACCCACACCACCCCTCCCCCCCCACCCCACCCCCACCACCCCCATACCCACGACCCACACGTCCCCCACCCAGACATCACCCCACCCCCCAACCCACCCGTACCAGACACCCCCCAAACCCCCCCCTACACACCACCACTAACACCTACACCCCCCCCACGCACCCCCCCCTACCCCCACCCCACCCACACACCCCCACCCCCCCCCTCCCCCAACGACCACCACCTACCTCCCCATTACACCCCACCTACCCACCCACCCACCCCACTACCCCCACACACCCCCACCACACACACCCCTACTACCACACCACCCCCCACCCACACACCTCCCACACCCCCACCCCCCCCCCATACCCACACCCCACCTACAACCCACCCCACTCGCCCCCCCCCCACCACCCCACCAACGTACACCCACCCACACCGGGCCCCACCCCACCCCACCCCACCCCCACTACACCCACACCCCCCCCAACACACCTCCCTACACACCACCCCCCACCCCCACCACCCACCCACCCCCCCCACCCCACACCACACACACCCCCACCCACCGCCCCCCACACCACCTTACCCCTACCCCCACCACACCACCACCCCTCTCAGCCCAAACCCCACCCACCTACAACCCCCATCAGACCCCACCCCCCCCTCCATACACACCCCAACCCCCCCCCCCTACCACCCCACCCCCCCACACACCCACCCCCCCCTAACCCCCCCCACCCACCCCTACCACCCCCTACACCCACACACCACCCACCCACCCACCACAACCCCACCCCCCCCACCCCCCCCACCACCCTCCCACCTGACCCCCCCACCCCCACCACACAACCCACACACCCACTACCCCCCCCCCCACCCCCCCTACAAACACCCCACACCCCCCCCCCCATCCCCACCCCCACACCACCACCACACCCCCCAATGAAACACCCACCCCCCCCACCCGCCCCCCCACCACACCCCACACACCACAACCTACACCACACCTACCAACCCCACCCCCTCCCCACCACCACCCTCCCACCTACCCCCTCATACCACTACACCCCCCCTCCGCCCCACCACCCCCCCCCCCCCCCACCCTACCCACCCACACACCACCCCCCACTCCACTACACCACACCCCACTACACCACACCACCCCCCAACCCCCCCCCCTACACACCCCCCCACCCCACTACCACACCCCCCCCCACCGCCGTTTACGCACAACACCAACCCCAAAACACCACACGACCCCCACCACCCCCACTACACCCCCCCCCAACACCCCCACACACCACCCACCCTACTACCCCCCACACCTACCACCCCCCCCCCACTCCCCACCCACCACCACCCCCCCACCAAACCCACCCCCACCCCACACCCCCACCCCCTACCCACCACTACACAACACATCCACCCAGCCACACAACGACTTTCCCCCCCCCCACTACACCCACCACCACACCCCCCACACACACCCCCCCCCACACCCCCCCACCCCCACCCCACCCCACACCACACCCACACCCACACCCACCCCCCCACACCTACGGGACCCCTACCCACCACAACCTACACCCCCCCACCCCCCCCACCTCCACCCACACCACCCCACCACCCCCTCACACCCCCACCCCACCCCTACCTACACCCACCCCCCCCCCCCCCCCACGTACACCTACCCCCTACCCCCACCCCCCCTACCCTCACACCACCACCCCACCCACACACCACCCCCCACCCCCTATACCCCACCACACACACCACACACACCTACACACCCCCACCCCACACACCACACTCCTAACCACCACCCACCAGCCTACCACCCCAACTACACCCCCCCCCACACTCACCCACCCCACATCATAACCCACCTGACTACCACCCCCACACCACACATACACCCCCCCACCCCCACCCCCACCGAACCCACCCCACACCAACCCACACACCCCCCCCACACCAACACGTCCCCCACCACCCACCGACCACCCCCCACGACACCCACCCCACACCCACCCCGTACCCCCCACAACCACCCACCGTACCCGCCCCCCCCCACCCCCACCCACCCCCACAACCCACCACACCCTGTCCCCAAACACACTACCACCCCAACCCCACTCCCCGAAAACCCCCCACCCCCACCCCTACCCCACACCCCCCCCCCTACTACTGACCCCACCCCCATCCACACAACACCATCCCCCCCCACCAACCCACCCCTGACCAACACCTACACACCACCCACCCACCTACATCCCACCCACCCCGAACCACCACACACCCCCCCATCCGCCCAGGGATTGTACAGAGATCTATGCTGAAAAACCGGAACTGCCGGAAAAACACAAAAAGTGTCCGGCTTCAGGAGGTCAGAAACTGTAGAGTAACCTCGCCGCGTGGATACACTGGAGCATACAAAGTCAGCTTTTTGAACGGTGCATGGGAGAGAGAAGGAGTCATACGTGATAACTAGATACTTGAAAACAATGGGGCATCTATCCATTTGCTGAGATAAGTTGCTGTTTGAACTGCCCTTGGAACACACCCTGTTTCCAGCAGTGCTTGGGCAAGGTCTAAAGTTTTATCCACTGGTAAGCAGAGTCAGTGCGGATGTGTGTTGACGTAACAGACCACCTACCACTGCTACTCACAACTGAACGGCTTTGACAGCTGGCGTCATATACTCGACTGCCGTATCTGTGGCGAAGACGGTTTAGTGGGCGGTGTAGAGTTGCTGCCTTACAGCGTCAGAGACCCGGGCTCGATACCCGACTACGGGTGGCCTGTCCCTGCACGAAGCTTGTACGTTATCCGCGGGACCTCCGGTTTCTTCCCACGCTCCAAGGTCATATAGGTTTGCCCCCGGTGTGTGTAGGGCAGTGTTAGCGTGCGAGGATCGCAGATCGGCGCGGATTCGTTGGGCCGAAGGACCTGTTTCCGCGCTGTATCTCTAAACTGAAACAAAGGTTGCCCGTCAGGTTCCTATAAAATCTTTCCCAACTCACCTTAACCTATGATGAAAGGCGTGTCCTTTGTTGAAGGCTTCCTCACTGATATCAGTATGGAGCCCTCTGTACACCGGCATAATTACGGACAAAGCACATTGCAAGTAACATCTTCAAGGAAACAATTATTGTTCAAAGCCAGTACAATATATACATCATTGCTTCTTGGTTGTTGAAAAATGATATTCAACTGAATTAACAATTTTACAATGATCCTACAAAATAAGGTGGCACATTGGCACAGCTGGTAGAGCTGCTGACTAACGGCACCAGAGTCGTGGGCTCGATCCTGACCTCAGCTGCTCTCTGCATGGAGTTTGCACGTTCTCCCTGCGACTGCGTGGGTTTCCACCAGGTGCTCCGGATTCCTCCCAAATACCAAATACTCTAGACTTTAGAGATACAGCAAGGAAACGGGCACCTTCGGCACACCGGGACAGCAACACCCAGCAATCCCCCCCCCCCCGTACACTAGCACTATCCTACGCACCGGGGACAATTTACAATTTACAGAAGCTATTTAACGCACGAACCTGCACGTGTTTGGAGGGTGGGTGAAAGGCAGAGCAGCCTGGGGAAAACCCATGCAGGTCACAGGGAGAACAAACAAACTCCATACAAACAGCAACGGTAATCAGGATCGAACCTGGGTCCCTGGCGATGCAAGGCAAGAACTCTACCGCTGCGCAACTGTGTCGCCAGGTGCACATACGGGTTTATAGGTTAAATGGCCTCTACCAGTTGCCCCTGGTCAACCTGTGATATCGCTGGGAGCACCGAGATAAAATAACATCATTGAGTTCAGAGTAGTTGATACTTCAGCTACATGGGGAATCCATGAGATCAATGCAGGTGGCATCAATTATACTGCTGGAGTTAGAGATAGCACAAGACAGTGATGCGGTTAAAACGGTAAATTGAACAAATCAATTGATTGAAAGATACAACATGGAGGCAGACCCTTCGGCACACCGAGTCCTCGCCGACCATTGATCACCCATTCACGCTAGATCTATGTTATCCCACATTCGCATCAACTCCCAACACAAGAGGGACAAAAAGGGCAGCACGGTGGCGCAGCGGTAGAGTTGCCACCTTCCAGCGCCAGAGACCCGGGTTCGATCCTGACTACAGGTGCTGTCAAGTCAAGAGTCAAGAGTCAAGAGAGTTTATTGTCATGTGTCCCAGATAGGACAATGACATTCTTGCTTGCTGCAGCACAACAGTGTAATGTACGCATAATACAGAACAGTTCAGTGTGCCTATATAGCATACACCATATATATACACATAAATAGTAAGATTAAATGAGAACTTACCAGTTTGAAGTTTGATCTTTATTTCATGAGGAGTTACGATGAGGGATTACGTGAAGACCCCGCCAGGACGCATGCGCGACATTCTTCAAAGCAGTGGTGTGAAATCACAGATACCAGAGTAGACTAATATAGTAAGATAAGAGAGAACTTCCATACCAGTTGAACTTTATAATAGAGGGTTTTGGGAGCGGAGGGCACGTAATCCCTCATCGTAACTCCTCATAAAATAAAGATCAAACTTCAAACTGGTAAGTTCTCATTTAATCTTACTATTTTACTTCGGAGTCACGTGAGTGACTACGTGAAGATTTCAAAGCTCTGTGATTTCATGCCCTGGAACGAGACCAATGCTCACATCACTGCCATTCTGGGACGGAGGATGAACGTATTTCACACACGACACTGTGCTGAAAAACAATAAAGGTATTATTCATACCTAAAATAATATGCCCCACATTGGGTAATTTATTTTACAGAACTTAATTTTTCCCTGCAAACGTCTCAGGATCGCCCACGGGTTTATTATAAAGCATTGAATGCGTTCATTGCTCCACCCCGCTGTGGCAAGGATGTGGTCCATAGGAACTCCCATCATCCTAGCGTCCGATGTAGATGCAGCCCTGTTGGAGTGAAACATAGACATAGAAACATAGAAATTAGGTGCAGGAGTAGGCCATTCAGCCCTTCGAGCCTGCACCGCCATTCAATATGATCATGGCTGATCATCCAACTCAGTATCCCGTACCTGCCTTCTCTCCATACCCTCTGATCCCCTTAGCCACAAGGGCCACATCCAACTCACATCTTAAATACATCCAACTCACTCTTAAATAGAGTGAGATTTGAAACATTAGTATTCACCACTGCACGTAATACCACCAGAAACATCTGGATATGGTTTGCACTGTGACCTTAGGCGAGGGCATTTATGGCTAATGAGAAAGCTCTCTCCGTGCCCATAAGTGTCTTGGTGACTATATATTGGAAAGTATGTGTCACTATGCAGGGGCCGACTATCTGCAGGATAGGCCAGAAACTCTAATATTGGCCAAAGGAACCGGTCAGTCTAGTTTAAGTACGCTGCTGTATGTAGCAGGTTATCTGCCATTTGTGACAGACATGACGTCCTATTCTAGCTTGTGTAAGGACTGGACCCGTTGTGCTGATCCAAGTGCCATAATCATTCCCATCTAGGATATTAGTTTGTCCAGAGTGAGCCCCGATATTGGTGTCCATCCTCGTAACATGGTGTACTACCTATGTCCCATATATGGGTGTATCTGGGTCTGGGGGGAATAGAGTACAAATACCCCTCATTCGTTTAGGTACTAGTGGGTGTGATCCTATAGCCAGGTGATCACTCCCTCTGCCCAGATATTAGATAGGGCACTCCTTGCACAATAATGGCACTGTAACTCAAACCTTCATCGAAATGAAGGGTGGCCAGAACTCCAGCACTTCAGTGTTGGTGGCTGAGTCATATGTAGTGTTCGTCCTGGTGCAGAACACTTCCCATTTCCTGACATATGTCAGGTACTGTCTTCTCGTGGACTCCCTGCACGACGCTGATGATGGCATTGATCGTCCTGTCGGAGAGTCCGTATGCCAGAAATGGCCTGTTCAGAAACTGCAAATCAACAAGTTCATACAGTCATGGCACGGATACTTTCCCGCACGGGGTGTGCCAACCTCCTTGGCCGTTGTTGATCCAATGCAGGGTTCTGAGACCATCTTTGTACTGTTGGGAACCATGGTACCCGTTGCGGCGTCTTGTTTAATTATTGTAAGACTCGCCTGATGAGGCAGAAGGGGAAAATGCATAGCAAAACAAATCCCCCCCCCCAATGCAGCGAGAAATCGTCCATCGCTGCTGCCCTGGGTCTGGTTCCCAAGCAACATATGTTGGTAGTTGGTGAATTAGTCTGGATGGAAAAAAGGTCGATATCTGGTGTCCCATACCGGTCTATAATATCTGTAAACACTTTCCGATCCAACATCCATTTAATGTTGTCGTTGAATTTACGTGACCTGATGTCTGCCACTGTATTTAGCTTACCTGGAAGGTAAGTGGTTGAGATCCAAATCTCTCTCCCAGACACCAGTGCCAGATATTATTAGGCAATTCATCACATGATATCGACTTTATTTCACCCATATGATTATATATAAGGCCCCCAGTGTGGTATCAATCTGTACCGTACATGCAACTGGTGCTCATCTGAGCAGTAGGCCCTGAGTCCATGGAACGCTCCCAGCATTTCTAGATAATTAATTCCTAGTGCTTTAAACAGAATAATTTTTGTGCACTCATCTGCCACCACAACTTGCGGTGGTAATAGTTGCTCCCCAACCTTTAGCACTGGCATCAGTCTGTAATGTACCCTGGGGATATAGAATGGGGTGATGGGGTTAGGATAATATGGAACTTTCTATCCACAGTTTAATTCTAATTTACTTTCCCTGGTAGTTGCATAGGCCTATTGAAATGGCCTGTATGATTTTTGAGAGCTAAAATTTCCCTCTTCCAGGTTTTAATAATGGAGTGGTCCAATTGTGCTGCTGGGAACGCAGCCACCAATTCCCAATCACTCTTGCTCCTTGCCGAATGGATGGTTCCCTGATGCCAGTGAGGCTTTTGCATACTCCCATCAAGTCTGTCACTGTTTGGTGGCAAGGTGATAGACATATGAACAGAGTCAATAGTGAACCCCAAATAATCCATGGTAGTGGAGGGTTCCAATTTTGATTTATCTGGATGTACGTTAAACCTCTCTGTTGTGGCTGATACCACCAATGTAGCCAGCTCCAATTTTCACCTACAATGAGAATATCATCAAGGTAAGCCATGACGATATGGTTATGTTTCTTTAAGTATGCTAAAGCTGGTTTTAATAAATTTGTAATAGCCTGGGTGCTGATGACAACCCATTGGATAAGGCATACTGCCATTGCTGTCCCATCCAGATAAATTTCAGGTATTTACGATGACCCTGTGTGTGACAAACGTGTCTATTTTGAAATGGGCATACTGAACGGAAGTATTTAGTTTGGTCAAATCTGTAATGATACGGCAACCACCATCTTTTTAGTTTTTTATAAATATATTTGATACGAACTCTTGCAATTCTCTGATTGTTTTCTCAATCCCTTTTGTGTTTAGTCTTAACAGTTCAGCATGGGCTCCTGTTCTCTCTTTTTGTGAAGTATGAACTTCCTGCTAAGGCGTATGCTGAACTGGGACGGTAGTTTCGTATACAAATTCAATTTTGTAATTCTGAATACTTCCGAGTATGTAAAAGTTCAGAGGTAAAAGTGCAGCACACATGATGAAACAAGTGCAACCGTCCCCCAACTTTAATGAATCGGACATGCAATGTTTTTTAAGACAACCAGACCCACCCACTTCCATGGTTACCGGTGTTGTGTGGGTTGTCTCCGCAGTTGTTTCTTCTGGTATTGTGTTGCTGCTGTTGTGGGGTTGGCGCGTTTTCCATGAAGGCCGGGCTGGGCCATGGTCTGAAAGACCGCTGTGCAGGTGGGCCGGCCTTCGAGCTTTCACCACCAGATGGTCTTCCATAGCACCGATGTCTGGTGGGTGTGTAGGGGTGCTGCCGCTGTTGATAGTGGGTTTTAGAGGTGCTTGGCACCTTGATCAGGCCTATAGCCTTGGCTTCCTCATGCAGGTTCTTTCACCTGCTTCGGGAGGTCCCACAACAGCAATTTTGGCGCCTGTGTGCTACTTGTCTTGCATAATTCCGCACTTCTTGATGATGCTCTTCCTGTAAACTGTAAATCTCCACTGAGTATTACACAGTCTGCTAGAGCATCACGTAACTCTTCAGGCAAATCAACCCCATCAGTTGTCCTGGTACTGCTGTGATTTTAGCAGCCAGCAGTTTCCTCTGGAGCTTCCCCTCCTGGCTCCTTATAGATGGGCTCCTGTTGCCCCAGATGGGGTCATAGACTGCTGGTACTTTAAGAGAAATGGAGTTCTCTGGAGCAATGTGCTTCCCAGCCATAAAGTTAATGCTTGCTCCTGTAGCTGGTTTGTAGCCATGTTTTTTTTTTGTTTTTTTTACTGGCTTGCAGCTTTGTATAGGCAGTCCTTCTTGAGTTGATACAGCATGTGTCCCACAATCTTCTGCTGCTCTCTCTTCTGGCACCCCTCACAGTAAAATAAACAGATAAAGTGCAATAGGCTGTTATTGTTCAGAGTTTGTTTGATGGCGAGTTTAATAGCCTGATGGCTGTGGGGAAGAAGCTGTTCCTGAACATGGATGCACCAGATTTCAGGCTGCTGTACTGTCTACCTGATGGCAGCAGAGAGATGAGTGTGTGGCCAGGATGGTGTGGGTCTTTGATGATGCTGCCAGCCTTTTTGAGGCAGCGACTGTGATAGATCCCTTCGATGGTGGGGAGGTCAGAGCCGATGATGAACTGGGCAGTGGTCACAACTTTCTGCAGTCTTTTCCGCTCCTGGACGCTCAAGTTGCCAAACCAAGCCATGATGCGACCAGTCAGTATGCTCTACAGTATACTGTGCACCTGCAGAAGTTCGAGAGTGTCCTCTTTGACAAACCTACTCTCCGTAATCTTCTCAGGAAGTAGAGGCGCTGATGTGCTTTCTTTATAATTGCATCAGTGTGCTGGGACCAGGAAAGATCTTCAGAAATATGCACGCCCAGGAATTTGAAGTTCTTGACCCTTTCCACCATCGTCCCGTTGATATAAACAGGACTGTGGGTCCCTATCCTACCCCTTCCAAAGTCCACAATCAGTTCCTTGGTTTTGCTGGTGTTGAGAGCCAGGTTATTGTGCGGGCACCATTTGGTCAATCGGTCGATCTCACTTCTATACTCCGACTCATCACCATCAGTGATTCGTCCCACAACAGTGGCGTCTTCAGCAGACTTGATGATGGAGTTCGCACTATGTCCGGCTACACAGTCATGAGTATAGAGTGAGTACAGAGTTTCTACGTTCTCCCCGTGACCTGCGTGGGTTTTCACCTGGTGCTCCGGTTTCCTCTCACAGTCCAAAGACGTACTGTTTTGTAGGTTAATTGGCTTTTGTAAATTGCCCCCAGTGCATGGGATAGAACTAGTGTGCGGGGATCGCTGGTTGGCATGCACGAGGCGGGCCGAAGGGCCTATTGCCATGCTGTATCTGCCGACCAGAGATTACAGCACACTAACACTATTTTACACACACTAGGGACAATTTACCAAGCCAATCAACCTGTACACCGATGGAGTGTGGGAGGAAACAGACGATCTCGGAGAAAACCGGTGGTCAGGGCGAGAACGTAAAAAGCCCGTACAGACAGCGCCCGTAGTCGGGTTCGTAGTCGGGTTCGAACCCGGGTCTCCGGCGCTGCAAGAGCTGCAAGGCAGCAACTCTATCGCTGCGCCACAGTGCCGCCCTGAAGATCTAAACGATTATCTATCTCTAAAGATTTGCTGCACAACCCATGTGCTGCTAACATGTGCAATAGTAAACAATAGACAATAGGTGCAGGAGGAGGCCATTCAGCCCTTCGAGCCAACACCGCCATTCAATGTGATCATGGCTGATCGTCCCCAATCAGTACTCCGTTCCTGCCTTCTCCCCATATTCACTGACTCTGCTATTTTTAAGAGCCCTATCTAGCTCTTTAATGTAGCAACACATCAAATCTACCACTGCACCACTGTGCTGCCTTGACGTAATATTTTTCATGGCCAGGGAATTGGGTAACCAACAGAAAACAGAGAGTCAGGTGAATTAGATCACTTGCAGATTGTCAATCAGTAATTAATGGATTGCCACAGGGATCAGTGCTGTTGTCTCAACTATTCACAATCTATATTAATGACTTGGATGGACTGCAGCCAAGTTTACTGTTGATTCAAAGGTAGTTTGTTTGTAAGTTGTGGAGGATAGAAGGGCCCTGCAGAGGGATATTGTTTCGTGAAATGCGTAGATAAGAAATCGGCAGAGTGAGTGCAAGTTGTGGTCTTATGTACGTTGAACGGAACAATGATGCAGCAAACTACGATTGTGGCGACAAAATGCTTCAGTGTATAGGGATCTGGTGTCCCGAGTTAATAAAACAATAGACATGGAGCGGATGGTTCCACTAGTGGGAGAGTCTAGGAACAGAGGTCTCAGAATTAAAGGATGTTCCTTTCGGAGGAGGTTGGAGATGAATTTCTTTAGTCAGAGACAATAGACAATAGACAATAGGTGCAGGAGTAGGCCATTCGGCCCTTCGAGCCAGCACCGCCATTCAATATGATCATGGCTGGATCATTCCCAATCAGTACCCCGTTCCTGCCTTCTCCCCATATCCCCTGACTCCGCTATCTTTAAGACCCCTATCTAGCTCTCTCTTGAAAAGTGTCCAGAGAACCGGCCTCCAACGCCCTCAGAGGCAGAGGATTCCACAGACTCGCCACTCTCTGTGTGAAAGGCTGGTGAATCTGTGGAATAAATGATTGAATAGTGGAGTAGATGATGGGCCGAATGGCCTAATTCCGTTCCTACCACTTATGAACATAAAAGGAATAGCATAGGGGAAGTGGGTGATCTGTACCTGGAGTCCTGCATGTAGAGGTCCCAAATTTGACAAGGATATAGCAACAGAAAAGGTTCAGTTGGTTAATCCTTCAAAAGAACAATTTGAATAGTGAACAGAGATCGTGCATGTTAGGCTTATTGTGATTGGAATTTTGAAGGGTGAGAATTACCTTTTTGAAACATGAAAGATTTGGAGTGGAGACACCGGGAAGTGCAGATGATGAATCTTGAGCAAAACATCAAGTTCATAAGTTTCAGGAGCAGAATTCGGCCATTTGGTCCATCAAGTCTTATTCCGCCATTCAGTCATGGGTGATCTATCTTTCCCTCTCAATCCCATTCTCCCGCCTTCTCCACATAACCTACTCCTGCACCTATTGTCTATTGTCTGACACTCGTACTAAAGAATCTGTCAATCTCCGCCATAAAAATATCCTCCGCAGCCATCTATGGCAATGATTTCCACAGATTCACCAGCCTCTGACTAAAGAAATTCCTCTTCGTCTCCTTTTTAAAGGTATGTCCTTTTATTCTGAGGCTATGACCCTTGGTCCTAGACTCTCCCACCAGTGCAAACATTCTCTCCATATCGATTGTTTTATTAACTAGGGCCATCAGGCACCTGTATCCTGAAACATTTCACTGTTCGTTCTAGTAATGGTTCCCACCTGAAATATCACCTATCCATTCCCTCAACCAATACTGCCAGAACCCCCCTGAGTTACTCCAGCACTTTATGTTTTGCTAAAAATTCTGAGTGGAATTGATGGTGAATACTGAGACAATGATTTCATATTGTTTCTTTCTTTCTCTCATTTATTACATTGCCTGTAGTATACTATGTTTACATATCCTGTTGTGCTGCTGTAAGTAATAAT
The DNA here is from genome assembly GCA_035221665.1 of Okamejei kenojei. Lineage (NCBI taxonomy): Eukaryota > Metazoa > Chordata > Chondrichthyes > Rajiformes > Rajidae > Okamejei > Okamejei kenojei. The sequence goes on from CM069150.1 coordinate 39,946,827, forward strand.
TTCATAATTCTATCTGGGACGTAAGACAATAAAACTCTCTTTACTCTTAAACTTGAGGAACTGTTATCATGTCCTTAATTTTAAAGTATAATCTCCGATCAATCTTTTAGTTACAGCTTCTCATTTCTAACTCTTTATTATATCTATCCCTTTCCATGATAGTGCAGTCTACGTCAATGTCAATTTTCTTGATTAATCATTCTTCCAAAATGTCACATCCACGTCTTCCAGAGATGCTGTCTGACCCATTGAGTTGCAACACCTTGTGCCTTTATTGATAAACCAGCATCCGCAGTTCCTTCTATCTCTCTCTTAATTTAATATTAATTATAATATTAATATAATATCAAGGGGGGGGGGTAGTGTGTGTGTGTGTGGGGGTGGTTAGTGTGTGAGTGTGTGACGCTGCAGCCCCCCCCCTCTGCAACTGCGCGTTGAGGGGACGGGACCCAACGGGTCCCACTTGGTCTAGTATGACAATAAAACACTCCTGGCTCCTAAACTTGAGGAATAGTTATCATGTCCTTTAGTTTAAAGTTAATCTTTTAATTATAGCTTCTCATTTCTTTGTTATATCTACCCTTTCCATGATAGTGCAGTCTATGTCAATGTCAATTTTCATGATTAATTATTCTTGCTTTTATTTTCAAGCTACTACTGTGATTTTCAGTTTCACTGTTGGCAGCATACGTATAACATCCAAACTGTGCTCCTTACACTGTTCAACTATGTTGTGTAAACCGTCCTCCCGCGTTGCTCCACTGTAGTTGTTCCCCTCTCGTTAGGACACTGCGCTATTCTGTTTCACTTGTCTTCTTCGGAGCCTCACGCTCAGAGGCGATTTACCCTTGAATTTGGCAATTAAAGCAGTTTGCAGCTCTAAGCCAACAGGGTTGAGCTGAGGGTCTCCATGGCAACCATAGCAAGGTTTCCTGCAAGAGTATCATTCTGTCATTTGTGTTCACAAGTCGCAGACTTAATGCAAGACCGTCCCCTGTTTATTTCTTACCATTAGTCCATGTACAGCACTCACACAAACTACCTACACTGCCCAAAACATCTTCGCATTTTTTATAAGCTCCTCTGCATGCTATGATCCTAAACTTGCGATGTTAGTTATTGCAAGTTTAGTAACTTAGACTTGGCTTGTTCATCCTTGCATGAACCTATCTCTCAGCGTGTGATCCAAATCAAAAACACACACTATTACAATGCCCCAATACTCTTTTTAGAAATAACTGTGTGGTCAGTTATCATCTCCCATTACTCCACCTTGTGGCTCCTCAGCTCACTATTCCCATGGGTTTTGGGTGCAGGTGGCTTTGAATATCTATCACTTTATTAGTTTATCGTCACGTGCGCTGAGGTACAGTGAAAAGCTTTTGTTGCATGATAACCAGTCAGCGGAACGACCAAACATGACTACAACTGAGCTGCCCACAGTGTACAGATACAGGATAAAGGGAGTAATATTTAGTGCAAGATAATGTCCAATTAAAGAGTCTGAGGGTCACCAAAGAGGTAGATAGTAGCTCAAGAACACTCTCTAGTTATTGATAGGATGGTTCAGTTGCCTGATAACAGCTGGGAAAGTGTCCCCGAATCTGGAGGTGTGTGTTTTCACTTCTCTACCTCGTGCCTGATGGGAGAGGGGAGAAGAGGGAGTGACCGGGATGAGACTGGTCCTGGTTTATGCTGCTGGCCTTGCCGAGGCAGCAAGAAGTGTAGGAGTCAATGGAAAGGAGGTTGGTTTGTGTGATGGTAGTGGGGAAACTGCTAGAGTCAGTTATTAAAGATGGGTTAGCAGCACATTTGGAAAGTGGTGAAATCATTGGACAAAGTCAGCATGGATTTACGAAAGGTAAATCATGTCTGACGAATCTTGTGGAATTTTTCGAGGATGTAACTAGTAGCGTGGATAAGGGAGAACCAGTGGATGTGGTATATCTGGACTTCCAGAAGGCTTTCGACAAGGTCCCACATAAGAGATTAGTATACAAACTTAAAGCATACGGTATTAGGGGTTCAGTATTGATGTGGATAGAGAACTGGCTGGCAAACAGGAAGCAAAGAGTAGGAGTAAACGGTCCTTTTCACAATGGCAGGCAGTGACTAGTGGGGTACCGCAGGGCTCAGTGCTGGGACCCCAGCTATTTACAATATATATTAATGATCTGGATGAGGGAATTGAAGGCAATATCTCCAAGTTTGCGGATGACACTAAGCTGGGGGGCAGTGTTAGCTGTGAGGAGGATGCTAGGAGACTGCAAGGTGACTTGGATAGCTGGGTGAGTGGGCAAATGTTTGGCAATGCAGTATAATGTGGATAAATGTGAGGTTATCCACTTTGGTGGCAAAAAAACGGGAAAGCAGACTATTATTTAAATGGTGGCCGATTAGGAAAAGGGGAGATGCAGCGAGACCTGGGTGTCATGGTACACCAGTCATTGAAAGTAGGCATGCAGGTGCAGCAGGCAGTGAAAAAAGCGAATGGTATGTTAGCTTTCATAGCAAAAGGATTTGAGTACAGGAGCAGGGAGGTTCTACTTCAGTTGTACAGGTCTTGGTGAGACCACACCTGGAGTATTGCGTACAGTTTTGGTCTTCAAATCTGAGGAAGGACATTATTGCATAGAGGGAGTGCAGAGAAGGTTCACCAGACTGATTCCTGGGATGTCAGGACTGTCTTATGAAGAAAGACTGGATAGACTCGGTTTATACTCTCTGGAATTTAGGAGATTGAGAGGGGATCTTATAAGAAACTTACAAAATTCTTAAGGGGTTGGACAGGCTAGATGCAGGAAGATTGTTCCCGATGTTGGGGAAGTCCAGGACAAGGGGTCACAGCTTAAGGATAAGGGGGAAATCCTTTAAGACCGAGATGAGAAAGACTTTTTTCACACAGAGAGTGGTGAGTCTCTGGAACTCTCTGCCACAGAGGGTAGTTGAGGCCAGTTCATTGGCTATATTTAAGAGTGAGTTGGATGTGGCCCTTGTGGCTAAGGGGATCAGAGGGTATGGAGAGAAGGCAGGTACGGGATACTGAGTTGGATGATCAGCCATGATCATATTGAATGGCGGTGCAGGCTCGAAGGGCTGAATGGCCTACTCCTGCACCTAATTTCTATGTTTCTATGTTTCTATGGTCTTGGGCAATTTCTTGCGATCCTGGATGAAGCTGTTCCCAAACCATGCTCTGATGCATCCTGATAAAGATTTGCCAGTGTTGCAGACTTGTCAAAATCGCAGCCTTGTGCCCTGTATTTTAATAACATTATTCACTTGAGAAAGCATTCAATCTGTCTTTGAAGGCCTTCCACCTGTTGGTGTAGCCTTGGTGATTCCCAACAATCCCAGTCAGGGATGGATACAAAATGCTGGAGTAACTCAACAGGTCAGGCAACATCTTTGGAGAAAAGGAATAGGGAACGTTTTGGGTTGAGACCCTTCTTCAGCCAGGGATTGGCCTGCCATATTTGATCTCTGCAGTTCCCTGGTTATTAGGCTAGTTTTTCCTCATAATCATTTTTGCATGAACTATTTTTTTTATCCTTATGTTCTTGTCTGTACCTTATCATTGCTAAACACTAAATGCTGGAGTAATTCAGCGGGTCAGGCAGCATCTCTGGATAGAAGGAATGGGTGACGTTTCTTCAGTCTGACGACTCAAAATGTCACCCATTCCTTCTCTCCACAGATGCTGCCTGACCCGCTGAGTTACTCCAGCATTTTGTGTCCATCTTCGGTGTAAACCAGCATCTGCAGTTCCTTCCTACACATGTACCTGCCTAAATGTTCGTTATACGTTCAGATAGTAGCTCCTCAACAACCTCCACTGGCAGCTGATTCCACACACCTACCACCCCCCCCCCCCCCCCCCCCCCCCCCCCCACCCAGCCCCCACTTTGTGTAAACTGTCAGGCTGAGCATTGCAATTAATATCGAGTTATATTTACTCACACTGCTGCCTGAGACTGGTCATGTCTTTGCTGGCTGTGGTTTTTTGGCACCCTATCTTCATTTAAAGTCTGGGATAAATGTTCTCTGAGGATGCAGGGACTCCTCATGAAGGCAGCATGCCACACTGGAACTTGTCACAAACATTGTTTCAGTCCCGACAGCAACTATTCACATGCTTAAGGAAATAACAACCTTAGAGCAACCAATATGACACGTCCTGCACTTGCTGTAGGTTTAGTTGTGGAATTCATTCAATGGAGATGTCAATACAAATGTATATAGAGGTGGAGGCACAGGAAACTGCAGATGCTGGAATCCTGGTGTGTGTGTGTGTATATATATATATATAAAGATTAATTTAGAGATGCAGCGTGGAAACAGCCCCTTTGACCCACAGAGCCCGTGCCAATCAGCAATAACCCCGTACATTAGTTCCATGTTATCCTACTTTCGCATCCTGATCACAAGGGCCAATTTACAGCAGCCAATTAACATACAAACCTGCACGTCTTTGGGATGTTGGAGGAAACCGCAGCAACCGGAGAAATCGCATGTGATCAATAGGCAATAGGCACAGGAGTAGGCCATTCGGCCTGTCGTGCCAGCACCGCCATTCGATGTGATCATGGCTGATCATCCCCAATCAGTACCCCGTTCTTGCCTTCTCCCCATATCCCCTGACTCTGCTATTTTTTAAGAGCCCTATCTAGCTCTCTCTTGAAAGTATCCAGAGAACCGGCCTCCACCGCCCTCTGAGGCAGAGAGTTCCACAGACCTACAACTCTCTGTGAGAAAAAGTGTTTCCTCGTCTCCGTTCTAAATGGTTTACCCCTGGTTCTGGACTCCCCCAACTGTGGCCCCTGGTTCTGGACTCCCCCAACATCGGGAACATGTTTCCTGCCTCTAGCGTGTCCAAACCCTTAACCATCTTATACGTTATATCTTACAGGGAGGACGTAAAAAACTCCGCGCAGACAGCAGCCATAGTCAGGATCGAATCCAAGTCTCTTGTGCTGTGAGGCAGCAACTCTACCTCTGCGCCACTGAGCCGCCCAAGATAGTGTCAATCTAATATGATGCTATATTTCCTACAGATGTATTCAGCTGATAATTTGATGGAGTTGTGTTTAAGAAGGAACTGCAGATGCTGGAAAATCGAAGGTAGACAAAAGTGCTGGAGAAACACAGCGGGTGCAGCAGCATCTATGGAGCGAAGGGAATAGGCAACGTTTTGGGCCGAAACCCTTCTTGATGGAGTCTTGTTATTTGACTTAAAGTATTTGACATCAATTTTTGGAAGCACTAAAGTGGGAGAGATTGCATGACACTGGAAAAAAACCATATTGTAATCCTCAATAGGTAGCAAGTAAAATTAATGCTGCAACACGACCAAGCACACGACTGCATTGTGACTTAGACATGAGCTGCAACTGTTAATATATGGGATTCTCATCACCTCCTCACCTTCTGGAAGTTATTGTAAATATCTGGAAACCCTTGACTGAACAGAAATGAGACCAGATGCACCCTGTATCATCTACAAAATGCATTGTCGGTTTCTCGTTTAGGTCGTCTGGACAACACCTTAAAACCCACGATTTCTATTGCCTAAAAGGACAAGGGCAGCCTATCCCTCTTGGTTTGTTTTGGATTCAAGGCCACTTTACACACTATCCTGATATGGAGCTGTATCTCTGCTCCTTCAGCTTTTTGGAACTTAATCCTTTAACTCCTTCCGCGACAGCACAGTGTAAAGAAGAAATGAGAGCAGAACTCTGGTGCATTAGAATTAGGGTATTCAATTTTTTTCAGTTTGTTGATTAATCATCACTGATTTATGCCTCTTCTAATTTGGTTTAGTTTAGGTCAGGGATACAGCGTGGAAGCAGGCCCTTCGTCCCACCAAGTCCGCGCCGACCAGCGATCCCCGCACATTGACACTATCCTGCTCACATTAGGGACAATTCATAATTCTACCAAGCCAATTAGCCTGCAGACCTGTACGTCTTTGGAGTGAGAGAGGTAACTGGAGCACCCAGAGAAAACTCACGTAGGTCATGGGGACAACATACAAACTCCTTACAGACAGCAGAATGCAGAAAACAGAAAATGATCGGCGGGGGGGGGGAAACTTAAAATTCTGCAGGGAAATAATGTACGATGCTACCATTCTTGGGAATCTGTGCTCAGAGCTATATAATCTCTGAGTCTATTATTGAACCCTGACACAGCGGCACAGTGGGCAGAGCTGCTGCCTCACAGCGCCAGAGACCCGGGTTCAATCCTGACCTCGGGTGCTGTCTGTGTGGAGGTTGCACGTTCTCCCTGTGACCGCGTGGGTTTCCTCCGGGTGCTCCGGTTTCCTCCCACATCCCAAAGACGTGCGGGTTTGTAGGTTAATTGGCCCTCTGTGAATTGCCCCCAGCGTGTAAGGAGTGGATGAGATAGTGGGAGAACATTGAACACATGGAACTGCTCAATCAGCCATGATCATATTGAGTGGCGATGCAGGCTCGAAGGGCCGAATGGCCTACTCCTGCACCTATTTTCTATGTTTCGATGTTTCTATCACAGGTAATTTTTATGAAGCAGAAACATTCTACGGATTGATTAAAAAGGACTCGGAGGAAGATATTCCTGTTGTGCACAAATGCTAGCAGGGAACTCCGTGGGGAATGAGGGAGCATAGATTGTATTCAGCAATCTGGGTGGAGTGCCTGACAAAATTGTAAAGAAGTCATTAAGATGTTTGTGATTACCAGAATAAACTTTGCATTCAGATGTATCCCCAGTGAATATTTTGTTAAATTTCACTATAGCCTAATTATTTGTTTGTTTTTTTTTAAAAAAGACGACTTGTAATTCAGAATTCCCAAATAACGCACTCAGTGGAAGAGTCATAAATAATGAAAGATTTGGTCGGAGTTGAATGAATTCAGTGATTCCAATAGAGGATTCGTTAGAATTGCTCTGAGTGTTCTGATATTAGCCAGTGCATTATCAACGGGGACCTTCTTGAGTACTTGTTGTTCAATGAGACCTGCTTAAATGATACCTGCTTACAAAATTCTTCAGGTGTTGGACAGGCTAGATGCAGGAAGATTGTTCCCGATGTTGGGGAAGTCCAGAACAAGGGGTCACAGTTTAAGGATAAGGGGGAAGTCTTGTACGACCGAGATGAGAAAAACATTTTTCACACAGAGAGTGGTGAATCTGTGGAATTCTCTGCCACAGAATGTAGTTGAGGCCAGTTCATTGGCTATATTTAAGAGGGAGTTAGATGTGGCCCTTGTGGCTAAAGGGGTCAGGGGGTATGGAGAGAAGGCAGGTACACGATACTGAGTTGGATGATCAGCCATGATCACATTGAATGGCGGTGCAGGCTCGAAGGGACGAATGGCCTACTCCTGCACCTATTTTCTATGTTTCGATGTTAAAGACAGACCCAAAAATGATGTGGAGGGAATGGATAGGTTTTAGTTTTAGATCAGAGATACAGCACGGAAACCAGGCCCTTCGGCCTACCGCGTCCGCACCGACCAGCGATCCCCGTCCACTAACACCACGAGGAAATTTACAACCAAAGCCAATTAGGAAACCAGAGCTCCCGGAGAAAAACCCACGAGGTCACGGGGAGAACGGGCAAACTCCGTACAGACAGCACTCATAGTCGGGATCAAACCGGGGTGTTTGACGCTGTAAGGCAGCAACTCTACCGCTGTGCCACCGTGCCGTCCTAAAGACAGGACAAAATGATGTGCCAATTGTGGAGGGAATGTACAGCTGGTCATGTTCATACGAGCAGAATTAGGCCGTTTGTCTACTCTGCCAATCAAGTCTACTCCGCCATTCAATCGTGGCTGATCTAACTTTCCCTCTCAACCCCGTTCTCCTGCCTTCTCACCGTAACCCTTGACTTATGACAAGATTGTTTGGCTTCAATGTGTGGAGGTTATGAAGGTTTTCAAGGTTCCCCCTCCCCCACAGCCCCACAGCCCCCCTCCCCCAAACCCAACCTCGGAACAAAATTTATTTGACTTGCAACAAATGAAAATGGTGAGTAAGGTGACGAAAAATCATAGCGCTATGGGGGATAGCTTTGCGCAAATTTAAACGTAGACAGGAAGTGGTCAAGATGAGAGTTTTAGAGATAGATAGATAGATAGATAGATAGATAGATAGATAGATAGATAGATAGATAGATAGATAGATAGATAGATAGACAGACAGACAGACAGATAGATAGATAGATAGATAGATAGATAGATAGATAGATAGATAGATAGATAGATACGCCAAAGGCAGGCAAGTGAGACGAGTGTAGATGGGACTTGTTCGTTGGTGCGGCAAGTTGGGCCGAAGGGCCTATTTCCATGCTGTATGTCTCAATGACTCTATGACTCTACGAGTGGGAGTTGACAAGAACTCAGCCTAACAGAGGGTCAAATCTTCCTCATTGTGTTAGATATCCTGCAACAGTTCTACTTGATATCACCTACCATGGTCAACAGGGTTATGCAGGGTGTAGGAAGGAGCTGCGGGTGCTGGTTTAAAACGAAGATGGAGTAACTCAGCGGGTTACTCCATCTTTGGAGCAACTTTGGAGAAAAGGAATAGATGACGTTTCGGGTCGAGACCTTCTTCAGTCTGAAGAAGGGTCTTGACCTGAAACAGAGATGCTGCCTGACCCGTTGTGTTACTCCAGTTTTTTGCGTCTTTCTAAGGTTATGCTGGGGGGCAATTTGAAGCCAGCGCTGCCAATTTAATCTCAAGAACTGGCTAATGTTCTTCCTTAATCATGTACAGCTGAATAAAGGCCAGCGACGAGAAGGAGACTCCACCAGCGCTCCTCAAAGAGATCAATAACTAATTATATGTTTGTTGCTAGTTGAATCCATGTTGATGTTTCTGCAATTTTGCAGATGTTGGGTGCTTTTAATATTGGGTGAAGTTGAGGAGCCTTCAGGTAGTGATGTTCAGACGCTGAAGAGCTTCTCTGCTATCGTTAGATAACTGTGAGCCTGAGATATTGATGCATTTCCCTTGGAATAGGCCTACCCAGTAGACTAAGAGGAGGCTACACAGACTGGTACACACTGATTGGAGATCACAGAGTTCTCAGCAGGAGCCAATTGTGACACAAATGTTCACGAAAATCCCCATTAATCAAAGAACCTAACCCTAACCCTAACCCTAACCCTAACCCTAACCCAAATGGTTTGGTATCAATGTAAACATTGTCCCTGGTGTGTGTAAGGTAAAGTTAATGTGTGTTAATTGTTGGTCGGTGCGGACTTGGTGGGCCGAAGGGCCTGTTTCCACGCTCTATCTCTAAACTAAACAAAACCGATCATTCATAATTTGGCTCTGACCATCACAGATCCAAACATCCCAACTATTGAAGAACATTTTGTTTAGTTTAGTATAGACATGCAGCATTGAAACAGGCCCTTCGGCCCACCATGTCCGTGTTAACCAGTGATCACCTGTTTACTAGTTCTATCTTACACACAAGGGACAATTTGCAGTGGCCAGTTAACTCCTCCAGATTCAGGGACTGTTTCTTCCCAGTTGTTATCAGGCGACTGAATCATTCCGTCACCAACTACAGAGGGGTCCTGTACCTCATCTCTACCTCATTGGAGACTCGGACTATCTTTAATCGGACTTTACTGGACTTTATCTTGCACTTTATCAGGTATCTGTGCACTGTGGATGGCCCGATTGTTATAATATATTATCTTTCTTCTGTCTGGTTAGCACGCAACAAAAGCTTTTCACTGTACCTCACTAAACTCGATTAAATTATCCTTCAAACTTGCATGTATTTGGAGTGTGTGAGGAAACCGGAGCACCCAGAGAAAACCCACGCGGTCACAGGGAAAACATACGAACTCCACACAGGGAGCACCCGTAGTCAGGATCGAACCCGGGTCTCTCTGGCGCTGTGAGGCAGCAACTCTACCGCTGTGCCGCCCTAGTGGGTGTTTCTGCACCCTTATGCCTCTACTGTCGTACGTAAAAAGCAGATGGTTTATGTCATAGTTGCTGAGAAAAGGTATTGGTTGGGTGACAGCTATTGTATAAGAAATTGTAGACATGTTAAAGACGATGGGATGAATGGAACCTTCCGTATACGGGCGTTTCACGATGGAATTGTTTAATCGAACGTCCCAACTATCATCTGCTCTCAACACCCACTGAACTCCTTAACATTTGCAAATGACTCAAAGTATTGACTGAGAGCACAGTAGCCAACAAATGACAGAAGGCGGTTTACATTTGGTTGGCAAACTATATTCAGATCAGGGTATCACACTGCGAGGGTTTTCCTGCACACTAACAACACAAGGTGCATTTTAAACATATGTCACAGGCAGCAGGTTTGCGAGGTGTTTTGTTCTGGCCTCTGGACCAGAACGAGCAGTTCTGTTGGGCGTGGGGACATTGTTTTTTGCTAAGTGTCAAACGCTATGTTCAGTCTTGGTGCAAGAAGTCATCGCGAAGATTAATTGTGAACTTGCCTGCCTAATTGATCAGTCACCAAAAGTGCTAAGAGGTTGGGGACAGCAGGTTGGAAATGATGTCACCTGAATATTTTGGAGCTGTTGTCAGAACAGTGTTAGTTTCCCATTTTTCAGATATTTGAAAATCTGAGGTGGGGAGGGGGGGGACTGCCGAGAACAAAGAGGGTTCTAGCATTTGTGATGAATGCAGGAAGGAACTGCAGATGCTGGTTTAGACAATAGGTGCAGGAGTAGGCCAACCGGCCCTTCGAGCCAGCACCGCCATTCAATGTGATCATGGCTGATCATCCACAATCAGTACCCCATTCCTGCCTTCTCCCCTGACTCCGCGAACTTTAAGAGCCCTATCTAGCTCTCTCTTGAAAGTATCCAGAGAACCGGCCTCCGCCGCTCCCTGAGGCAGAGAATTCCGCAGACTCACAACTCTTCGTGTGAAAAAGTGTTTCCTCATCTCCGTTCTAAGTGGCTTACCCCTTATTCTTAAACTGTGGTCCCTGGTTCTGGACTCCCCCGACATCGGGAACACCGAACGTAGACACAAAATGCTGAAGTAATAGGCAGCGGGACAGGCAGCATCTCTGGAGAGAAGGAATGGGTGACGTTTCAGGCCGACGCCCTTCTTTGGCCTGAGGACAGATGCTGCCCATCCCGCTGAGTTACTCCAGCATTTTGTGCCTATTGTAAGAACAAAGGGGTACGAAGAAGGGATGAGTACTTTTGTAACTTTGTCTGTACCTTTGTGGTGACTCTATTGTGTGCATTCTATGCAAGAACAAAGAATTTCACTGCACCTAGTTGGGTACAAGTGACAGTAATGTACCATCATCATCAGAAACCTTATTAGGCGCAGTAAGAAGTACCAGGAGGTCTTACCTTCCGCTCCCACAAGGTCGGCTGTGTGAGGCAAGCCCTGGGGAACACGGGCTGAAGAGGGCCGGGCGAGGAGAGGGACGATGGTTTGTGGGGTGCCTGGAATGGAGGCGACGGCTGCAATGGGCCTTTGTGGCTAACGATGGCCAGGACAGTAAAATGGCGTCAAAATGGCGTCAAACTGACATCAAAATGGCGCCTCGTGCAGATGGACTCAGTCGGCTGTTCTGCACATTCTGTATTATCTGGGTGACTGTGCTTCTGATAGGCTTGCTGATCTGTGTGCAATTAAAATATATCACTGTACCTTGTTACAGATGATAATAAAGAAACCAATTGAACCATATTTGTCAACCAAGGGCATACAGAGTTCATCCAGAAGCAGCACGGTGGCGCAGCGGTAGAGTTGCTGCCTTACAGCGCCAGAGACCCGGGTTCGATCCTAACTATGGGTGCTGTCTGTATGGAGTTTGTACGTTCTCCCCGTGACCTGCGTGGGTTTTCTCCGGGTGCTCCGGTTTCCTCCCGCAATTCAAAGATGTACAGGTTTGGAGGTTAATTGGGTTGGTAAAATTGTAAATTGTCCCTGGTGTGTGTAGGATAGTGTCAGTGTGTGCGGGGATGGCTGGTCGGCGCAGACGCGGTGGGCCGAAGGGCCTGTTTCCATGCTGTATCTGTAAACTAAACTAAAATGACATCCTGCAATCTAACAATGTTCAGCATTCAATCTACAATCATAACATCTGCGATCTCTAATGTATTCAATATCTGCCAATTTACCTCAGTAAAAGAATGACTTGGTTTTATCGTGCCATTCATTCTCCAAGGACACAGACGTTTCTATTTAATAGTCAATAAGATACTTATGAAGTGTAGTAGACAGTCATACTGAAGGAAGTGGGAAGTTGATGGTGTGCACCATAATTTTTATTTGAATTTTGCAAAGTAAGTGAATGAAAATGTGGCACTTTATATTTCCGTTGTGATCTGCCTGGTAGTAAATGTCTGTGTTAAACCTGTGTTAAATCCTGGCGGGGAGATTTGCAAAGGCTACTGGGGAGACTTTAAACTAGATCGGTTGGGGGGAGGGACTCAAATAGAGAAGGCAAGTAGTCCGTTTGTGAGGCAGGAGGCAGAGAAGAGAAGCGGTCAGACGCAACACATAGGGGGGAAAGAAGAAAAAAATAACAAACGGAGAATAAGAAGTGGAGGGTTTCTTAAATGTGTGAGCAGAGAGACAGAGGGGTGTAAAATGAGGATAGGAGCAACATGTAGCAAGGTGAAAAGTGGCAGGAAAACAAATCCAGGGCAAAAATCTAAAAGGGCCACTTTTCAACATAATTGTAAAAGGGCCAAGAGTGTTGTAAAAACAAGCCTGAAGGCTTTGTGTCTCAATGCGAGGAGCATGAGTTGAATGTGCAGATAGCTATTAATAATTATGATATAGTTGGGTTCACGGAGACATGGCTCCAGGGTTACCAAGGCTGGGAGCTGAATATCCAGGGGTATTCAATATTCAGGAGGGATAGACAGAGAGGAAAAGTAGGTGGGGTAGCGTTGCTGGTTAGAGAGGAGATTAACGCAATAGAAAGGAATGACATTAGCTTGGAGGATGTGGAATCGATATGGGTGGAGCTGCGAAACACTAAGGGGCAGAAAACGCTAGTGGGTGTTGTATACAGGCCACCTAACAGTAGTAGTGGAGTTGGGGATGGCATCAAACAGGAAATTAGAAATGCGTGCAACGAAGGTAAAACCGTTATAATGGATGACTTCAATCTACATATAGATTGGGTGAATCAAATTGGCAGGGGTGCTGAGGAAGAGGATTTCTTGGAATGTATGTGGGATAGTTTTCTAACATGTGGAGGAACCAACGAGAGAGCAGGCTATTCTAGACTGGATATTGAGTAATGAGGAAGGGTTAGTTAGCAACCTTGTTGTACGTGGCCCCTTGGGCAAGAGTGACCATAATATGGTTGAGTTCTTCATTAGGATGGAGAGTGACATTGTTAATTCAGAAACACGGGTCCTGAACTTAAAGAAAGGTAACTTTGAGGGTATGAGACGTGAATTGGCCAAGATGGACTGGCAATTGATTCTTGAAGGGTTGACGGTGGATATGCAATGGAAGGCATTTAAAGACTGCATGGATGAACTACAACAATTGTTCATCCCAGTATCAAAGAAAAAGATGAAGCGTACAAATTAGCCAGAAAAAGCAGCCTACCAGGGGACTGGGAGAAATTCAGAGACCAACAGAGGAGGACAAAGGGCTTAATTAGGAAAGGGAAAATGGAGTATGAAAGAAAACTGGCAGGAAACATAAAAACTGACTGCAAAAGTTTTTATCGATATGTGAAGCGCAAAAGATTAGTTAAAACAAATGTAGATCCCTTGCAGTCAGAAACGGGTGAATTGATCATGGGGAACAAGGACATGGCAGACTAATTGAATAACTACTTTGGTTCTGTCTTCACTAAGGAAGACATAAATAATTTGCCGGAAATAGCAGGGGATCGCGGGTCAAATGGGATGGAGGAACTGAGTGAAATCCAGGTTAGCCGGAAAGTGGTGTTAGGTAAATTGAATGGATTAAAGGCCGATAAATCCCCAGGGCCAGATAGGCTGCATCCCAGGGTACTTAAGGAAGTAGCCCCAGAAATAGCAGATGCTTTAGTGATAATTTTTCAAAACTCTTTAGATTCTGGAGTAGTTCCTGAGGATTGGAGGGTAGCTAATGTAACCCCACTTTTTAAAAAAGGAGGGAGAGAGAAAACGGGGAATTACAGACCAGTTAGTCTAACATCGGTAGTGGGGAAACTGCTAGAGTCAGTTATTAAAGATGGGATAGCAGCGCATTTGGGAAGTGGTGAAATCATTGGACAAAGTCAGCATGGATTTACGAAGGGTAAATCATGTCTGACGAATCTTATTGAATTTTTTGAGGATGTAACTAGTAGAGTGGATAAGGGAGAAGCAGTGGATGTGTTATATCTGGACTTTCAGAAGGCTTTCGACAAGGTCCCACACAAGAGATTGGTATGCAAACTTAAAGCACACGGTATTGGTGGTTTAGTATTGATGTGGATAGAGAACTGGCTGGCAGACAGGAAGCAAAGAGTGGAGGTCCTCTTCAGGATGGCAGGCAGTGACTAGTGGGGTGCCGCAAGGCTCAGTGCTGGGACCCCAGCTATTTACAATATACATTAATAATTTGGACGAGGGAATTAAATGCAACATCTCGAAGTTTGTGGATGACACAAAGCTGGGGGCAGTGTTAGCTGTGAGGAGGATGCTAGGAGGCTGCAGGAGGACTTGGATAGACTGGGTGAATGGGCAAATGCATGGCAGATGCAGTATAATGTTGATAAATGTGAGGTTATCCACTTTGGTGGCAAAAACAGGAAGGCAGACTATTATTTGAATGGTGACCGATTAGGAAAAGGGGAGATGCATCTAGACCTGAGTGTCATGGTACACCAGTCATTGAATGTAGGCATGCAGGTGCAGCAGGCTGTGAAGAAAGCGAATGGTATGTTGACATTCATAGCAAAAGGATTTGAGTACAAAAGCATGGAGGTTCTACTGCAGTTGTACAGGGTCTTGGTGAGGCCACACCTGGGGTATTACGTACAGTTTTGGTCTCCTAATCTGAGGAAAGACATTCTTGCCATAGAGGGAGTACAGAGAAGGTTCACCAGACTGATTCCTGGGATGGCACGACTTCCATTTGAAGAAAGACTGGATAGACTCGGCATGTACTCGCTGGAATTTAGAAGATTGAGGGGTGATCTCACAGAGACTTCCAAAATTCTTAAGGGGTTGGACAGGCTAGATGCAGGAAGATTGTTCCCGATGTTGGGGAAGTCCCGGACAAGGGGTCACAGTATAAGGATAAGGGACCGAGGTGAGGTCCCTTATCCTTAAAGACCGAGGTCTTTTAGGACCGAGGTGAGAAAATCATTTTTCACACAGAGAGTGGTGAATCTGTGGAATTCTCTGCCACAGAAGGTAGTTGAGGCCAGTTCATTGGCCATATTTAAGAGGGAGTTAGATGTTGCCCTTGTGGCTGAAGGGATCAGGGGGTATGGAGAGAAGGCAGGTACAGGATACTGAGTTGGATGATCAGCCATGAACATATTGAATGGCGGTGCAGGCTAGAAGGGCCAAATGGCCTGCTCCTGCACCTAATTTCTATGTTTCTATGTTTCTAAATCAAACCAAAACAATTGCTTTTTGCATATCTTCCATTCATTTCTCTGAATACCGTCTATATCTCTCATTCCCCTTCACCCTGATTCTCAGTCTGAAGCAGAGTCTTGTCCAGAAACATCACCTGTTCGCCAGAGTTGCCCCCTGACCCGCTGAGTTACTCCAGCTTTTTGCATCTGCCGCGAGAACAATGTTGGGATTCAAAGACCAACTCTGGGGCGTGTCGTATTCTGGGATTGGGATAAGATGCTTATCCCAATCCCAGAGTTGGAGTCAACTGTAAGGGCAGTGGTCCCCAGAGTGTGTAAGGCAAGACTCTGGCTCCTCATGGATTGATTTGAAAGGCAATGTCTGTTCTGTCAGAAACTGTTCTCTATCAGCTATCCGGAGACTCGCCCAGCGGATCTCTTGGTCATCTCTCACTCAACCCACTTGAATTGATCAATTGGGGTGAATAAGGTTCTGTCATATCGTGGTAGAGAAGCTTGTGTGCTCCTGAGAGCGATGCCATCTAGAGCTATGCTCCTGGTAGGGCCACCCATGGCGGTAAGGTCGAGGGGGAGGTCTCTGACAAAGAGCAATCCAACCATGACCTCAATGGTGGAACAGGCGGAGGACAATGGCTGACCTTAGTGGAGCGTCACAACGGCTGGGAAGGAGGATGAAGGCTGCAGCAGAAAAGGGTCCCCAGTCGTCTTGGCCTCCATGCCACTGGATCCATACCCAGATCTGTCAAGGACCGTGGGGTGGCTGTCTGTGCACCAGTCTCCCCACGTTAAACAAAGTCACGCACTTGCGTCCTCCATATAGGGAATAGCACCCTGGAGACACCCATGGTCAGCCACGACGTAATGGGGCCTAAGATCATGTTGTAACATTTCGTATCATAATTCCTTGGGATGGAACTGAATACGGGTTGGGTTTTGGGAATTTTAGAAATTTCACCTCGGGGCTACCCATCTCTGAGGTTAAAAACTTAAAGTCTCTCCACAGAACCCACGTTGGTGTTTCCTGCACTTTCTGTTCAAACACCACGTTTACGCCATCCACAGTTCGCTGCCTGCCTGCAGATCCCCAGTGCCTGACGCCTGATGTCCTTTGTTCCACAGCAGGAAGGATTTTCTTTAGAAGCAGCGAGAAAGTAAATGGGCTGCGATGGCCTGAAAGGGATGGCGCTTTCCAAAGGATCATGAAATGGATGAATCATTTCAAAAAGTTGGCATTGAGATACTGAATACGAAGAAATGATAAGTCGGAGGTTTGAATGTATTGAATAAGATTGCTACAGTACCTTTCACCCCCATTTAAGGTACAATCTATTACTGAAGACTGCACACTGCATGCACTCAGGTTGTTCCTGTATTTCATGATCCAAATAACCACACACTCCACAGACTGCTGTTGGCGCCAAGTTATTTGGCATTTTTCAATAGTTTATAAGTGATAGGAGCAGAATTAGGCCATTCAGCCCATCAAGTCTTCTCCGCCAGCCAATCATGGCTGATCTATCTCTCCCTCCGAACCTCATTCTCCTGCTTTCTCCCCATAACCCCTGACATCCGGACTAACCAAGAATCTGTCTATCTCTGCCTTAACGATATCAATGTTGGCCTCCACAGCCTTCTGTGGCAATGAATTCCACAGATTCATCACCCTCTGACTAAAGAAATGTTTCCTCATCTTTAATTCTGAGGCCATGACCTCTAGTCCTAGACTCTCCCACTAGTGGAAACATCCTCTCCACATCCACTCTATCCAAGCCTTTCACTATCTCCAGCGAGTACAGGCCCAGAGATGGCAAACGCTCATCATAGGCTAACCCGCTCATTCCTGGAATCATTCTTGTAACCCTCTCCAGAGCCAGCACATCCTTCCTCGGATATGGTGGCCAAAATTACTCACAGTACTGGTCCAATGTTCAGTCCAGGTAAACACTAGATGGCATCCATCCATTGTGGGTGAAGCTACCACCTCTTGATGATGTTTCTAAGACTCAACAAAAGATAACAGGGAAAAATAATCAGTGTAAATAAGGAGTTGTGAACCTCTGGTTTTCGACAAGATCCTATTTTGTTCTCTGCTGGCAATAATTCAACATGGCTGCCGTAGGCCATGATGGTGCTTATAGTTAAATCTTTCACCAGGCAACTGAGAAGTCCCCATTTGCACAGCTAAGCGTCACCTGATACGTTCATGTCATCAGACCTTATAGCAGCAGAATTAGGGCATTCGGCCCATCAGGTCTATTCCACCATGGAAGATCTACCTTCCCCCATAACCCCATTCTCCCACCTTCTGCCCATAACCCCTGACACCCGTACTAATCAAGAATCTGTCAATCTGCGCCTTAAAAGTACCCAATGACGTGGCCTCCACAGCCGTCTGTAGCAATGAGTTCCACAGATTCACCACTCTCTGACAAAATAAATTCCCCCTCATCTTTTTAAAGGTGATGAAAACGGGATTTATTTTTTTTTAAACACGTCAGGGCGTAACCTCTAGATTTTAAAGTTATTTCACAACTCGCGGTTGAATGGGGTAATTGATTTTGGGGTGCAAAGGTGGAATAGGGGAGAGCCACTTCGACAGACGGTACAGAAAGAAATACTATGTGAAAACTTCAGGGTAATATTCAGTCATTCAGGCAGCAATGTGTCTGGAGAGTGTTGGATGAACGAGTGAGAAACCTCAACAGAAAATAAATGGATAAATACAAGAAGAAAAACATTATAGATCTCTGGAAAAACCACCCACGAGGCAGACTAATTGGCCAACCGTTTCACAAAGGCAGTACAAGCCTCTTTCTGTGCTGCTTCATTCTCTAGTTCGCTGTGACCTGAGACATGGCCGGTCACGGTGGCTCAGAGGTAGAGTTGCTGCCTTACAGCGAATGCAGCGCCCGAGATCCGGGTTCAATCCCGACTACGGGTGCTGTCTGTACGGAGTTCGTACGTTCTCCCCGTGACCGGCGTGGGTTTTGTCTGAGATCTTCGGTTTCCTCCCACACTCCAAAGACGTACAGGTTTGTAGGTTAATTGGCTCGGTAAATGTTAAAAAAAAAAATTGTCCTCAGTGTTTGTAGGATAGTGTTAATGTGCGGCGATCGCTTGTCGGCGCGGACCGAAGGGCCTGTTTCTGTGATCTATCTCTAAACTAAACAAAACTAGAATATGCTGTTCTGTTTATAACCCATCGTTGTATCAGTCGCAGTGGTAGCGTTGCTGTCTTACAACACCAGAGACTCCGGTTCGATGCTGACCATGGGTGCTGTCTGTACGGAATTTGTACGTTATCACCACACGGTAGGAAGAATAACATTGTTAGAAGGGGTGCCGTATAGAATCCCCGGGATATACGCTGGATTAGAGGGCTTGAGTATCAGGAGAGTTCGGAAAAGCTGTATCTGGTTGGGCAGTTCCACAATAGACATATAGAAATTATATAGGGGTGGTGCCTGTAAGGAGTTTGTACGTTGTCACCATGACCTGCGTGAGCTTTCTCCGGGTGCACCGGTTTCCTCCCACACTCCAAAGACGCACAGGTTTGTAGTTTTTGTGTAGGAAGGAACTGCAGATGCTGGTTTAAACCGAAGATAGACACAAAAAGCTGGAGTAGCTCAGCAAGTCAGACAATATCTCTGGAGAAAAGGAATAGGTGACGTTTCGGGATGAGACAGTTTCGGTAAAACTGTAAATCGACCCTAGTGTGTAGGCTAGTGCTAGTGTACGGGGATCGCTGGTTTCACTGTGCATCTTGTATGTGTTTGTGACAAATAAAGTTGACTAGACTTGATAAGACTTTGCAAGTATCCAGCTTACACCAACATGGTGCAGTTGGTTTGCAGAGCAGGCTGGAAGGCAAGACACTCTTTTTGTCTGGCTTCTGCAAAAAAAAAACATTCATGCTGCTTGATGATTCAAAAACTCTCTCAACAATCTCTTGAAGGCATTACATAAGAAATCTCGCCTCCCAGTCCAGAGCACCATCACATGAAGAGCTTTTTCACGTCCTCTCAAAGCTCAGCGGCTTCCTCATTGTAGCCTGAGAACGAAACAACATGACACTGAGTTAAGAACTAATTGCCTAATTAAACCAATATTAAACTTATTTTTATTTATCTTTCAGTATGACTACGTTATTGGAGTTGAGGGGTCGGACAACAGAGACATATATATTTTCCACATATTATCTAATGATTCAGTATTCCTGCAGTTGGTTAGTTTGACAATAGTTTGATTTGATCCCAATTAAATAGGCTGAGAAGTGCACCTTAGTCGATCATTCTTCATGATTGGAGGCAATAGCAGAGGGTGAGGAAAGGCCACTCTGCCCCTCTAGCCGGCTCCACTATTCTGTTAGATCTGACTTGATCTTGGCCTCAGCTCCATTCTCCTGCTGTTCCCCTTTCTTGACGTATCCATAGATTCAGAATCTGTCTACTTCATCCTTGAAGATTATTCCATGTCTCAGCCCGGTGCAGTGAGGAGTGTAGAAGGCTGGGCCAGGAATAGAGGCAGGTAGATCTATAAAAAGGATCTGTGCCAGGAATAGAGGCAGGTAGATGTATAGAATTAAGAAGCGGCAGCCCAGCGAGGTGGCCACAGTGAACAACATGTGTGCCAGGCAATGGAAGGCAACAGTGAAAGGTCTGGCTCGTGTGGGTGTGGAGAGGATGTTTCCACTAATGGGAGAGTCTAGGACTAGAGATCATAGCCTCAGTATTAAAGGACATTCCTTTAAAAAGGAGATGAGGAGGAATTCCTTTAGTCAGAGGGTGGTGACACAGAATGGAGTTTGTTGCCACAGAATGCCGTGGAGGCCATCAATGGATATTTTTAAGGCAGAGATAGATAGATTCTTGATTAGTACGGGTGTCAGGGGTTGTGGGGAGAAGGCAGGAGAAGGGGGTTAGGAGGGAGAGATAAATTAGTTAGACATGATTGAACGGCGGAGCAGACTTGATGGGCCGAATGGCCTAAATCTGATCCTATCACTATGACCTTATGAGTCGGAGCAGGACGGACACACAACCGATCGGTTCAAAGCTCTGCAGTCCCACCACACCTTGTCATGAAGGGTAGAGTCATAGAGTGTGGAAACAGGCCCTTCGGCCCAACTTGCTCACACCGACCAACATGGCCCATCTACACCTAGTCCCACCTGCTTGCATATGACCCATATCCCTCTAAACATGTCTTGTCCATGTACCTGTCTAAATGTTTCATACACGTGGTGATAGTACCCGCCTCAACTACATCCTCTGGCAGCTCATTCCATAACCCCCCAACGCTCTTTGCGTGAATAAGTTATCTCTAGGGATCCTAGTAAATCTTTCTCCCCTCACCTTAAACCTCCGACCTCCGGTTCTCTATTCCCCTACTCTGGGCAAGAGGCTCTGCGTGTCTATCTGGTCTATTTCTCTCATAACTTTGCACACCTCCATACGATCACCCCTCACCCTGCTACGATCCAAGGAATGCCGGAATCCTGAGCAAAGCACAAAGTGCTGGAGGAACTCAGTGGGTCAGGCAGCATGTCTGGAGAGAATGGACAGGCAACAATTCAGGTTCAGGATAATGGCAGCATATGGAGCAATGGAGAGATCAGACCCACCCCCTTCAGTGTGATGAGGGTTGGCCGATTTTAGAATGGTAGTTGGGGGGGGGGAGGTGGGGGAGTGTAAATGTGAAATACTAAAGGAATGGGTGACTTTTCTTCAAACTCGAAGAAAGGTCTCGAACCGAAACGTCACCCATTCCTTCTCTTCAGAGATGCTGCCTGTCCCGCAGAGTTACTCCAGTTTTTTGTGTCTATCTTTGTCATTAATTTGCTGCCCAAATTTACGAGAACACATATCAGAGTGGAAACAATTATTTCAATATTGATAGCTTCATACACCTCGGGGATGGAGATTACAACCTTCACGTGGTCCACCCTGGTTTTGACTAATATAATCAACCCGGCGTGCACAATCAAATAAGATCAAATAGAACAAGTTGACCTTGAAAACAGAACATAATACAACGTTTAGTTTAAATTTTGGATTGTTTGGAGATACAGAGCCCACCCGCCCACAGAGCCTGCTACGACCAGCGATCCCTGCACACGAACACTATCCGATACACTAGGGATGATTTATAATTTTACCCAGCCAATCAATCTACAAACCTGTACATCTTTGGAGTGTGGGAGGAAACCGGAGATCCCGGAGTAAACCCACACAGGTCAGGGGGAGAACGTACATACACCGTACAGACAGCACCCGGTTCAAACCCGGGTCTCTGGCGCTGTAAGGCTGCAACTCTACCGTGCCACCCTATGTTAGAACCTGCCAAATAATCCCCAGATCTGCTCTATGCTATTGCCCTTTGTTCATCGTGTGGGAATAATGTTATTAAATTTCTGGGGACTTCAATCAGGCAAACCTCAAGAAATCGCTCCCTAACTTCCACCAACATGTCTCCTGCTGCACCAGAGGACCAAACACCCTCGACCACTGCTACACCACCATCAAGAATGCTTACCGCTCTATCCCTCGCCCTCACTTCAGAGGAACAACTACAGGACTGTTTGGAGTCCGTAGACTGGGCAATGTTCAAGGACTCGGCAACGGACTTGAATGAATACGCCACAGTCGTTACAGACTTCATTAAGAAAAGTGTGGAGGACTGCATCCCCACCAAAACCTTCCGAGTGTTTCCCAATCAGAAACCTTGGATGAACTGTGAGATCCGCACTCTTCTGAAGACCAGACACCGGGCATTCATGTCTGATGATACAGTGGTCTACACAAAGTCCAGATACGACCTTGGTAAGGCCATCAAAAAGGCCAAAAGGGAGTTCTGCTCCAAACTGGAGGATGAGACAGATGTTCGGCAGCTGTGGCGGGGACTGAATGCAATCACCTCCTACAAGGCGAAACCAGGAGGCAGCTCGGATGTCGGCGATACATCACTCCCTGATGAGCTCAATGCGTTTTACACACGCTTTGATAGGGAGGACACCGATCTGCCTTCCCGAGCCCCCATTCACTGTGATGGTATTTCAGTCTCAGTCACAGAGGCCGACGTCAGGAAATCCTTCAGAGGGGTGAACCCTCGAAAAGCGTCTGGACCTGATGGCATACCTGGTCGTGTTTTAAAAACCTGTGCGGACCAACTGGCTGGAGTTTTTACGGACCTTTTCAACCTGTCACTTCTGAGGTCTGAGGATCCCACCTGCCTCAAAAGGGCATCAATAATACCGGTGCCCAAGAAGAGCAAGGTGACGTGCCTCAATGACTATCGACCTGAGGCACTAACGCCTGTGGTGATGAGGTGCTTCGAGAGGTTGATCATGGCGCAAATCAACTCCTACATCGACAAAAACCTGGACCCACTGCAGTTCGCTTACCGCCACAACAGATCAACGGTGGATGCGATCTCGCTGCCCTCCACTCCGCTCTGGACCACTTGGACAACAAAAACTCATATGTCAGGCTGTTATTCATTGACTACAGCTCGGCATTTAACACAATCATCCCCTCCAAGCTGGTTGCCAAACTCACAGAACTGGGTCTCTGCGCATCCCTCTGCAATTGGATCCTCGACTTCCTCATTCACAGACCACAGTCTGTTCGTATTAGTGGAAATGTGTCAGACTCGATAACAATCAGCACGGGAGCACCTCAAGGCTGTGTGCTCAGCCCCCTGCTGTACTCACTCTATACTCATGACTGCGTAGCCGGTCATAGTGCGAACTCCATCATCAAGTTCGCTGACGACACCACTGTAGTGGGACGTATCATTGATGGGGATGAGTCAGAGTACAGAAGAGAGATCGAGCGACTGTCCATATGGTGCCAGCACAATACCCTGGCCCTCAACACCAGCAAAACCAAGGAACTGATTGTGGACTTTGGAAGGAGTAGGATGGGGACCCACAGTCCTGTTTATATCAACGGGTCGATGGCTGAAAGGGTCAAGAGCTTCAAATTCCTGGGTGTGCACATCTGTGAAGATCTTTCCTGGTCCAAGAACACAGATGCAATTATTAAGAAAGCTCATCAGCGCCTCTACTTCCTGAGAAGATTACAGAGAGTCGGTCTGTCAAGGAGGACTCTCTCTAACTTCTACAGGTTCACAGTAGAGAGCTTGCTGACTGGTTGCATTGTGGCTTGGTTCGGCAACTTGAGTGCCCTGGAGAGGAAAAGACTACAAAAAGTAGTAAACACTGCCCAGTCCATCATCGGCTCTGACCTTCCTTCCATCGAGGGGATCTACCACAGTCGCTGCCTCAAAAAGGCTGGCAGTATCATCAAGGACCCACAACACCCTGGCCACACACTCATCGCCCTGCTACCTTCGGGTAGAAGGTACAGGAGCCTGAGAACTGCAACGACCCGGTTCAGGAATAGCTGCTTCCCCACCGCCATCAGGCTATTAAACCTGGCTCGGACAAAACTCTGAACATTAATACCCCTCCATCTGTTATTTGCACCATTAATTTATTAATTAATGTGTGTATTTACGTAAATAATTGTAGTCAATGCCTACTATGTTCTGTTGTGCTATGCAAATATGCAGAAAGAATTTCATTGTCCTGTCAGGGACACATGACAATAAACTCTTTTGACTTGACTTGAGTTGACTTAAATTCATCAATAAGTGTGAGACAGGTGCAGGTTGCTCTGCCATGTATAAGGCTGCTAACATATCGCAGGATTTCTGCTTCCAAGTTATCAGTAACAAGCGCTGAATGAAACCGTGACAGATTCATTCATACGGCGCTGAAATATCAATCACAACTCTTAACAGTTAACTCGTAACATGACTCAATCAATTTTGATTTGCTGAGCACGCACAAAACACTTGATAGGGAAGGCTGTTCGTTTCTTACCCTTGTGAATGAAGTGTTTCCATTAGACAAATAAATGACACAGTCACGGTTCAGGCATCAATAGTAATTACACTGCATGAAAATTAGTGCGCTGTAAAATTTGATTGATATTGTATTTTCAAGGTGTATTTTTAAAGCTAACAGCAAGGCACGACATTCCTATACCGCTTTATCAGCAGTGTACACACTGACTCAAACACTGACTGTAGGAAGGAACTGCAGATGCTGGTTTACAACCCAGCGGTATGAATATTGATTTCTATAACTTCAAGTAACCCTCGCGTCCCCCCCTCTCTCCGTCCCTCCCCCACCCTAGTCGTCGCACTAGTTTCACTGTCGTCCAGCTGAGTTTCACTGTTTGTATTGCCCGTTATCACCTTCCCCACAGCCAACAATGGACCATTGTGGGCTCCACCTTTCCTTCGCTGCTGGCTTTGATCTTTTTTTGCAGATCTCTCGGTTCCCTCTCCTCTGACTCGACCCGAAACGTCAACTATTCCTTTTCCCCAGAGATGACCCGCTGAGGTACTCCAGCATTTTGTGTCGAAAGTCTAAAGTTCTGCCCTGTGGAGATTGTAATATTTTGATATGTCTTTAACAAACCCATGGTATGATTAAACAAATATTGGAACGTGCGCTTAGTTTCTATTGTACCTTACGTTTTCTTTCAATGAGTTGTCTATAAGTTCTTTAATAGCTGAACATCACATTGCCCTCTTAATGGATTCCATGTTATTCATGATAACAACCAATTTTCCAAGGTTAAGTCGGATACTCGTTTTGTTATTCTTTATAAATCACCTAAAATGCTGAGATGTGCAACGTAGTTTTTTCGGGGAAAAAAACATAAGAAGCACGTTGCACCCTCTAAAGCGCCTTGCTCCATTAAAATTACATAAAATTGTGCACGCACTCATTTATCTTTCACAAGATCGCAGCATAATTATAGCTGGAAAAGTCACTTGGTCAATGTTACTTCATGGATCACCGTCCAATCACTTTGGTAATGAGGAATCCAACCGCCTTTAAAGGTACCGCCATTGCTTCCCTCCTCTATTCAGTTCAAACACTGCTGACTTTTCTGTGGGGAAGTTGCTGACATCCAAGGTTAAAATCACTCTTGGTCAATTTATATCTCAACCATCAAATTATAACGCCGCGTGTTTGGAGAAAAGAGGAACTGCTGATGCTGGTTTACAACGGAAAGAAAAACCCACAAAATGCTGGGGTACCTCAGCGGGTCGGGCAGCATCTGTGTAGGACATGAATCGGTGGCGTTGCAGGTCGGGCCCTTTACGTCCACCTATCACTTGCCAGGCTTAGTCCCGCTCCCACCTAATTTCCAGCTTTCTCCCCCCCCCCCCAACTACAATCAGTCAGAAGAAGGGTCCCGAACAAAAATGTCACCTATTTATGACATGATATGGTGCCTGACATGCTAAATTACTTCAGCACTTTGGGTTTGTTTTAAGTGATATTTGGGTTTGCTTCATTTTATAAATGAACAAATTAAGAAATTAATTTTATAAATGATCCATTTGATTTGGTTTACTTTAGTTTAGTTTAGAGATAGCACCCACCAAGTTCACACTGAACATCAATCACTCATACACTCGTTCTATGTGACTTCACTTTCACTTTCACCATCCGACCTGCGAGGTGCAATTAACAGAAGCCAATTTATCAACAAACCCGCACGTGTTTGGGATGTGGGAGGAAACCAGAGCACCCAGAGGAAACCCACGCGGCCACAGGGAAAGTGTACAAATTCCGCACAGACAGCTGCCGAGGTCAGGATCGAACCGGGTCTCTAGCGCTGGGGTGCAGCAACTCTACCGCTGCGCCACCCTGCTGCCCCTTTTGGGAAGTGCCATCCTTCTTGGCTGGTTCACTGGGGAGTAGTGTTGTGTGTCTAATCTGCACTGTCCAACATTCAGTCCAACCCAAGAATAGACACAAATAACTGGAGTCACTCAGTGGGTCAGACAGCATCGCTGGAGAAAAGGCACAGGTGACGTTTCAGGTCGTCACCTAATCCTTTTCTCCAGAGATGCTGCCTGACTGACTGAGTTACTCCAGCTTTTTGTGTCCATCTTCGGTTTGAAGCTAGCATCAGCTGTTCCTTCCTACACATTCAGACCAACCCCCGTGTTTCTCACCAAACTGAGGTGGATGCTAACTTCACCAAACAGAAACAAACATGCAGATGCTGCAATGCTGAACTAACAACAGAAACTGTTGGGAATAGTCAGCATCTGTGAAGAGAAACGGGGTTCATGTGTTGGGTCAGTCGCCTTCCTTCGAAACAGGGGAAAGTTAGAAATCAAAATGGTTTATATTGCAGAGAAGGGGAAGGGTACAAGGGGAATGCCAGAAAACCAAGAGGTACTGAGATGACATAGGTGGTGGTACCTGCCTAGAGATGCTGGCGCAGGCTTATTAATTGCAGCTGATCGTGGCTGGAGAGAATAAATAAAGAGAGATGAATGAGAAGACGGGATGCTTTAATCATGGAGGAGCCCAACCAGAAAACCATGGATATTGACACAAAATGCTGGAGTAAATTAGTGGGACAAGCAGCATCTTTGTGGTGAGAAGGAACGGGTGACATTTCGGGTCGAGACCCTTCTTCAGACTGCCATAAATGTGATCATTACCTCTAGAATGTCTGTTCAACAAACATCCAAGCTGATGGCCTGGTCTAGTCCTGACACAGTGTTTTTTTTATGAAATGTTAAACTGACAAGATGTCCACAGTCTCTTGTAGAAAGATAAGATCACAGGGCTCTATTTTTTCGAGGAAGCGTGCACCAATTCCACGTGTCCTGACTGCCACTTATAACTCTGTTGGCATCAAACAAAACAGCGGGGGGGGGGTTTCCCAGCACACCGTCACAGACTAAGATTGACAGATTCATGATAAGTATGGGAGTCAGGGTTTATGGGGAGAGGCAGGAGAATGGGGTTGGGGGGGGGATAGATAGATCTGCCACAATTGAATGGCAGAGTAGATTTGAATGGCCGAATGGCCTAATTCTGCTCCTAGAACTTATGAACTTTGCCACCATCAAAGGGATCTATCGAAGTCGCTGCCTCAAAAAGGCAGCCAACATCATCAAAGACCCACACCATCCTGGCCACACGCTCATTTCACCATTGCCATCAGGAAGAAGGTACAGGTTCTTCCCTACAAATTATAACGTCCAGGTTCAGGAACAGCTTCTTCCCTACAGCCATCAGGCTATTAAACACTACAACAAATAAGCTCTGAACTACAACAGACTATTATTATTATTGCACTAGATTTGTTTATTTATTATGTTTGTATGTGTATATAGACACACCAAACGTTTTTCTCCCATTAGGTACTATGTTTATATATTCTGTTGTGCTGCAGCAAGTAAGAATTTCATTGTCCGATCTGGGACACATGACAATAAAACCTACTATTGAGGAAGATTGCAGTGTGCGTGCTTGCTGTTAGGTTTTCAATCCCACACTATTCAAAAGACACGGCATCAAATGTAAGACATTTTGGGATACCCGATGGAAGATTTTCTTTCACCAACTTTTGACCGTGTCGCTCAAACTCACATTGAGTTTGTTGTTTGCCACTCTGCATTAGTTGGGCTTCAAATTTATCAGGTTCAAGAATAGCTTCTTCCCAACAATCATCAGGCTCTTGAGCACTACACAACATTAACCTCAACTATGAATTTCTATGGACTGTCACTTCTCTAAGCCTATTGTATTTTTTGCATTTGTATTGTGGTTATTAATTTTATTTTTTTTGTTTATTATATATTACCTGTGTGTATTGCGTTTACAGGCTGCTGCAAGTAAGAATTTCATTTTTCAATTCAATCAATGAATCAAAGACTTAATTGTAATTCAAAAATACACCAACAAACGCAAGTCTGAACGAAATGTTGTTGCATCTGGCTCACCGTGCAACGTAAAATAACAAAAGGATAAAATAGATAAAAAGATAAAATAGATAATAGTGGCGGCACATTATATGGAATTCAAGTCTGATGGCTCGGGGGAAGAAGCTGTTGCAAAACCTGGCCGTTCTGCTCCTTATACTGCGATACCTTTTGCCCGAGGGCAGCAGAGTGAACAGTCCACGATGGAGATGTGTGGGGTCTTTTATGACGCAGTTGGCCTTGGACAAGCAACGTTTGCACGCAATGTCCCGGATTGAAGGAAGAGAAGTCCCGATGATTTTTTCAGCCGTCCTCGCCACTCTCTGCACGGACTTCCAGTCGGCGGCTTTGCAGTCCCCAAACCAGACAGATGCAGCTGGTCAGAATGCTCTCTATGGTGCCCCTGTGGGAAGTGGTGAGGATGGGACGGGGGAGGTGAGCTCATCTCATCCGGCGGAGAAAGTGCAAACGCTGTTGTTACGTATGATAAATAAACACTCTTGAATCTCTGTACCACTTTATCTGTATCTCTTTCAGCTTGATGTATCTGTATCTTTCAGCTGGATATACTTTATCTCTGTATTTCTGAACTGGAGACAAATGGGACTGTCGGTGTTGGAATTTGGATCAACGAGCAATCTGGATAAAATCACTGGACGAAATCAGTGAGTTTAATTTTGTTTAGTTTAGTTTAGTTTAGAGATACAGTGCGGAAACAGGCCCTTCGACCAGCGATCTCCGCTCAGTAACACTATCCCACTAGGGACAATTTTTACCTTTACCAAGCCAATTAACCTACAAACCTGTACTTCTTTGGAGTGTGGGAGGAAACTGAAGATCTCGGAGAAAACCCACGCAGGTCACGGGGAGAAGGTACAAACTCCGTACAGACAGCGCCCGTAGTCGGGATCGAACCCGGGTCTCCGGCGCTGCGTTCGCTGTAAGGCAGCAACTCTACCGCTGCGCCACCGTGACTGCGTTATGTGGAGGGAGAGGAACGGTCAACATTTCAGCTTGGAACCCCTGCATCAGGACTGTCTTTCCAAACTGTTCCTTTCCTGGTTCCACTTCTAATGCATCACTTGCAGATTTTATTACTTCTTAACGGCTGCACGGTGTCGCAGTGGTAGAGTTGCTGCCTTACAACGCCAGAGACCCAGATTCGTTCCTGGCTGTGGGTGCTGTCTGTACGGAGTTTGTACGTTCTCCCCGTGACCTGCGCAAGTTTTATCTGGGTGCTCCGAATTCCTCCCACATTCCAAAGACGTACAGGTTTGTATGTTAATTGGCGTGGTATAAATGTAAATTGCCCCCAGTGTGCGTAGGATAACGTTAGTATGCGGTGATCGTTGGTCAGCACGGACTCAATGGGCCAAAAGGCCTGGTTCCGCACTGCATGTCAAAACCAAACTGAACAACTTTGTGTTGTGGCCCTGGATCTCCAAGTTCCTTATCTAAGTTAGAAACAAGGATGATCTCAATAAAAACAGTTCTAGCAGTACTTCCTCCCAAAAGTTAAATTTTGTTTGGGTAAAACAAAGTAAATGAGTAAGCAGAAGCAAGGAGCTGCAAATGCTGGTTTACTAAAAGGACACAAAGTGCTGGAGCAACTCAGGCAACTCCGGAGAACATTGATAGGTGCCATTTTGGGTCTGGATCCTGCTTCATATTCAGCCTGTGGAAGGGACCCAATCTGAAATATTACTTAACTACTGTTCTCCAGAGATATTACCTGACACACTGAGTTACTCCAACACTTTGTGCCTTTTGAATGGATCAATCCATGTTTAATAAGATTATCTAACATATGGAGAAGATGGCAACTAAACATAATGGATGTACCGGCCATTCTTAATCAGATAATACGCAGGAATAAGTGTTTCGGAAGGAAGTGCAAGTGCTGGTTTACACCGAAGACAGACACAAAATGCTGGAGTAACTTAGCGGGAAGGACAGCGTCTTTGGAGAGAAAGAATGGGTGATATTTCAGGTCGAACCCCTTCTTCAGATTGAGAGTCAGGGGACAAGGGGTCTAGAGATATGGAAGGGTAAGGTGTGAAAACGACAGATCAAAGCAGATGGTGATAAGGAAATGTAGAATGGCTCATTGTTAGCTAAGGGGAAGGTGCCACAAGGCATACAACCAGTAATATTTAATCATGAGGACAGTCGGACTAGTCAGAGAACTAGGGCGGGGGAGGGACGGAGAGAGAGTGAAAGCAAGGGCTACTTCAAGTGGATAAATCATATTCATACCGCTGGGGTTTAAGCTGCCCAAGCAAAATATGAGGTGCTGTTCCTCCAATTTGCACTGGGCCTCACTCTGACAGTGGAGGAGGCCCAGGATAGAAAGGTCAGTATGAGAATGGGAGGGGGTATTAAAGTGTTTAGCAACCGGGAGATCACGAAGGTTGAACACATTGGAATCAGTTTGACCAGCTGAAAAGCAACACTTTGGACTGATATTGCGTTAATCTGCTTTAACCAAACTAAACAGCAATCTCAGCCAACATTGACTTCCTACTACATACAATGGAGTGTTCCCATGGACTTTGCTGAATCTTTACAATTGCCACAGTGAAGTAGGAACCATTAATACTCAAGAACAAACATTGAGGCTATTCACAGAAACATAATCCAAGGGGAATGGATTGAAAACCAAAGGATACATCACAAGGAATGGCTAAAATCTGTCAAAGGTGTTGTTTTTAAAGACTGAATTTGAAAGGCTGAGAGATTCAGGTCAGGAATTCCAGAGCTCAAAGAAAACACAGTTTAAAGCCCCTGTTGCCTAAAGTGGACCGAGGCGGGAGGGGAGAAACACAACGGAACTGGAAGAATGCAGTATATTTTTGAAGTTATAGTCTTGCAATCACAGCAGAGCTGCATGGTGGCACAGCGATAGAGTTTCTGACTTCCAGCTTCAGAGACCCAGGTTGGATCCTGACTGCGGGCGCTGTCTGTACATAGTTTGTAGGTTCTCCCTGTGACCTTTTGAATTCAAATTTTTAATTTCAGTCAATGTATACACAAAACATAAGAGAATGAAATTTAGGAAGATTAAATGAGAACTTACCAGTTCGAAGTTTGATCTGTATTTTATGAGGAGTTACGATGAGGGATTATGTGAAGACCCCGTCCAGCACGCATGCGCAACATTTCTTCAAAGCAGCGGTGTGGATTCACAGAAAAACACAACAATTGAAATAAATATAGTAAAGAAAAAATAAGAACTTAATTACCAGTTGATCTGTATAATAGAGGGTGGGAGTGGAGGGCACGTAATCCCTCATAAAATACAGATCAAACTTCGAACTGGTAAGTTCTCATTTAATCTTACTATTTTACTTCGGAGTCACGTGAGTGACTACGTGAAGACTTCAAAGCTCTGTGAATCCGAACCGTGAACCAGCTCATGCTTCACTCACTGCCTGAAGACCTTAGAGGGAGGAAGCATGTTATACAATCAACAATAACCTGTTTGTGAACAATAAAGGTTTATTAATGATAACAAAAAACAGAGAGCTCCCCCGGCTTAAATTAAATATTAGCTGCAGATTCTAAAATTCTGTCTGCAAATGTAGCAGGTTCCGCCAGCGGCTTATTATAAAACCTTTGGAAAGTTCTCTCCGAGGACCATCCTGCTCTGGCCAGAATATGGTCCATAGGCACATCCATTCGCCTAGCCGCCGACGTAGATGCAGCCCTGGTGGAATGAGATTTGTAAACATTAGTATCGACTCCCGCGGACTTAAGCACCTGCTTGAGCCATCTTGAAATGGTTTGGCTCGTCACCTGACCATGAGGCTTCTTGTGGCTTATCCATAAGGCTTTTTCTCTCCCTCTTAAGTTATATGTTGTGTCTATGTAATTGGCGAGATGGGTCTTGGCACACAACCGTGGGTCAGGTGAATATGCCCGGAACTCTATTACTGGAGGCGTGGTACCTGGTCTAGTTTGTTTGACCAGTCCCTGAATGTGAAATGTGATACAGTCCAATGACTCTGTCCATGCTGTCCAGCCTCAGAAGGTGGAGGGACTGTACCCTTTGAGCTGACACTAGTGCCATGAGCATGACTGATTTCAGTGTAAGTTGTTCCAGCGTGAGTGATCTGGGTGGTGGCCATCCCCTAATGTACGTCAGTACAATGCTGACATCCCAGATCTGAGTGTACCTAGGCCTAGGGGAATTGGTGTTAAAAATGCCCCTCATGATTTTGACCACTAGTGGATGGGACCCCAAAGTCAGTTGTCCTGCTGTTGGAACCAAATAAGCTGACAACGCACTCCTGGCTGTATTAATGGCGCTGTAGCTGAGTCCTTCCCGATGTAATCCAACCAGAAACTCCACAACACTGGTGGCTGTAGCTGTAGTGTAGGTAGTTCCTGTTTTGGAGCAATACCGTTCCCATTTTCTTATGTTGGTCAGGTATTGTCTCCTGGTGGACTCCCGGTGGGATGCGGTCATCATGTTGATGGCGTCCTCAGACAGTCCCAGGCCCAGTAGAGGTCTTTTTAGAATCTGCAAGCCAGGAGAGTGACTCTGTCATGGCACGGGTGACTAATGCCTGACACTGGGTGGATTAATAACTCTCGACTGCTGGGGAATTCCAACGGTGTTTCAACAGCCATGTCGAAGGCCACTGGGAACCATGGCTGTGTAGGCCAGTCGGGTATTATCAAGATTCCTGAAGCGGAATCCAATTGAATCTTGCGTAATACCCGACTGATGAGGCAGAAGGGAGGAAAAGCATAAAAGAACATTTTCCCCCAATGCAGCGAGAATGCATCAACTGCTGCTGCCTCAGGGTCTGGTTCCCAAGCGACATACGTTGGTACCTGGTGATTCAGCCTGGATGCAAATAGATCGATATCTGGTGTGCCATATTGCTTTGTAATTTCAGCAAATATTTTGGGATTTAACATCCATTCGATGTTATCATTGAATCTGCGTGACCTGGTGTCTGCCACTGTATTTTGCTTACCTGGTAGGTAAGTTGCTGATAACCAAATATGTCTTTCAACACACCATTGCCAGATTAGGTTGGCCAAATTGTCACACGATATCGACTTTACAACACCCATGTGGTTGATATAAGCCACCACCGTGGTATTATCTAATTGCAACCGGACATGTGCATGATGCGTATTAGATGAATATGCTTTTTAACCCATAAAACGCACCCAACATTTCTAAGTAATTGATACCCCGTGTCTGTAGGCAAGATGATTCAAATTTAGTCCATCTGCCCCCTGTGCTGGATTGCATGTTAGTTGCTCCCCAGCCCAAAGCACTGGCATCCGTTTGAATGGTTAATACTGGGTTGGTGATTATTATGGGACTGGAGCTGAGCCTTACGTTCCTTGCCCACCATTGTAACTCTGGAATGGATTCAGCAGTTAAACTCATAGCTCGGTCAAAGTGACCTGAGTTTTGCTTTAGTGCATGCACTTTTGCTCTTTGCAAATTTTGATGGTGCAAAGGCCCAAATTGTACAGCTGGAAAAGCTGCTACCATTTTGCCAATAACTCTAGCTACCTCCCGAATGGTTGGCTGATGTTTATTCATGAGTTCGTTGCATGATAGTGCCAATTCCGATGCTTTCCCCTTCGGCAGAGTTACAATCATGCGAACAGTATCAATCGTAAATCCAAGATAGTCCATGGCAGTGGACGGTGTAAAATTGGATTTGTCTGGATGGTATGACAAACCCCAAAGTTTCAAACAAACGTTTGGTGGCTGCTACTGCCAAAATGGCTGTCTCCAAGGTTTTCCCTACTATTAAAATGTCGTCTAAATACGCCATGACTATATGCTTTTGTTTCCTCAATAATACCAAGGCAGGTTTTAAGATTTTAGTGAACAGCCTTGGAGCGGAGGTTAGCCCATTTGGTAAGGCTTTAAATTGCCATAGCTGTTTCATCCAGATAAATTTTTAAGTATTTACGATGCTCCTTGTGTATGGGTACTGAAGTAGTAGGCATCTTTTAAATCAATGCTTGCTAGAAAAGTACCCTCTATAAACCAATAGTCTGGCTGTTTCAAAAGTATCCATCTTGAAATGTATATACCTGACAGACTTGTTTAAAGTAGTTAAGTCAATGATGATGCGACGTCCACCATCTTTTTTGATTTTAGTGAAAATATTAGACACAAATTCCAAAGGTTCATGTTTTGTTCTTTCAATGACACCTTTTGCTTGTAACCTCATCAGTTCAGCTTGACCCTCTTGTTTCTCTTTGACTGAGAGGGTGAAATACCCTTTTGGGTATATGCTGAACTGGCGGCAATGTTTTCATGAACAAAGTCAATTTTGTAGCCATGAATGCTGCTGAGTATATACTTGTCATTAGTGATGGATTCCCATGCATCCAAAAACAAGTGCAATCTCCCCCCTGTTAGTATAGAGCCCCTACTGCTCATATGCTGAGAGGAACCAGACCCACCTACCTCCATGGTTATTGGTGCTTCTTCTGCCTCTTCGCTGGGCGATGAGGCGTCTGCTGGGCTGTAGAGGGTTGATGTTGATGTTGATGTTGTTGGGGGTGGCGCATTTTCCATGGTGTCCGCTCTGGGCCCTGGCCTAAAAAAGGCTTACGGGGAATGGTTTGCGGACCCCGAGCTTTCACCAGTCCCATAGTGTGGTCGACGACTGATGGACGCCATGGGGTACTGCCGCCTGGGTTTGTTAGGTCTGCTCGGTCCCAAACCTGCCCTCACGAGACCAAAGGTCTTGGATTCTTCCTCTAGGTCTTTCACCTTTTTTTGGAAGGTCTTTCCCAAAGAGCAGAATAGGAGGTTCTGAAACCGGTGTTTTGCAAAGTCCCGCAAATTTAGGGTTGAGGGCAGGCTTGATAATTTCCTTCCGTAAATTGTTTATTTCATATTGAGTGGTGCACAGCAGAGCTAATGTGTCTTGCTGATTTGTGGAGATGTCCGCACCATCAATGGACCGAGCATATGATGTTTTTCCTGCAGTCAGGAGTTTAAGGATTTTTCTGGAGCTTCAACTCCAGGTTCCTGATGTTCTGCCCAAAATGTCCCCAAATTTGGCTGTTTACAGCGGGTACATTCAATGATGTACAATTTACTGGGGCTGTATATAGTTCAAGAGCCTCATTGACCACCTGTTCTTGTAGGGGTTTTGAGGACAGGTGGTCAATGCTGGCTGCAAGTTTCAGCTCTAACAGCCGACCCGCTTGTGGAATGGCCACGTAGCGGTTGACCACACCCAGCAGCTCTTCCTGATCCTGTACACCCTGCGTACTCCCGATATCTTCAGCCAGTGACCCCTCTTCTTGACCAGCCCAGACCTGGTCGCCAATGCTGCCTTCAAAAGAAGGTGAAGCAATGGCCAGTGCCGTAAAGGGCACTGCGGGAGTGCCTGAACTCCCTTGGCGAGTCTGCTGCTGCTCTCTCAGCAGATCTCGCTGGAGCAATTGCTCCATAAGCCGTTCCATGCGGCTTAGGCGGCTGCCTGTGTCGCTCTCGAGCGGTTGTGTGCATCTTCATCCGAATCGTCGGACACTACCGCCCGGTTCTGGCTGCAGGTACCTCCAGACCGCTGCTCAGGCAGCACGAGCGGTGCTGGGCTCGGCTCGGTAGTTATACCCGCCGCCTCTTGCCCCCCCCTCCAAAGAGCATTCCTCAACGGAGGACGAACGGGGGCGAGCTGCAGACTGCTTCCCTCTGGTCTTGCTCATTCTTTCTGGAAAACAACAGACCACAGAGAAAAAGACACACGCCACGGTAAAACTTACCTGTCGGCCCGACTTTTCAATTTGTATCAGGAGCGCCTTGAACTCCCGTTCGTCGCGGGTGCACTGCATGAACGCTAATGTCGCGCATGCGTGCTGGACGGGTCTTCACGTAGTCACTCACGTGACTCCGAAGTAAAAATTTAGGAATGGAGAGAATATCGTCCTAGATATAGTGGCTGATTTCAACCTATTCCACACTATGTTGATTTCATAAGGACAGGTCGGGGGGAGTCCCCCACGCCGGGGTTACCATGTAACCCGTGCTACCTGCTCCATGGTCGGATAGTCGGCGACTAAACCGTCTCCCCCACCTGGTTTGCCGGGTGAGGAGGGGGCTGTGGACCCCCAGCAGGACCACGAACAAGACGTGTCAAAGGGCAGATGAGCTTCTAGTGAACCGACGGCCACCCACACTTCAGTAGAAGTTGCGATCGCTGTCGTACATAGCGTTGTGAGGAGTGATGATAAAGCGCACACACCAAAACCCTGCACTTCCAGCGGCGGAGGTCCGTAGGAACTGGAGGACAGAGATGTGTGGTGCGTCCGTCACCGTTCCCGTCGGAAACCAGCACCGCTGCGTCGCTAATGTTTTCAACGATGATGACTGATGATGATTCCAGGGTGCAGTAAGGTGGTCTCACCACATGGCTGGATCAGTTTTAGTTTTAGTTTTGGAGATAGAGCACGGAAACAGGCCATTCAGCCCTATGAGCCCGCTCCGACCAGCGATCCCCGTACACGAGCAGTATCCTACACACACTGGGGACTATTTATATATTTTTTTACCGAAGCCGATTAACCCACAAGCCTGTATGTCATTGGAATGAGGGAGGAAACCGGAGATCCCGGAGAAAACCCACACAGGTCACGGGGAGGACGTACAGACTCTGTAAGGCAGCAAATCTACCGCTGCGCCACCGTGCCGCCCCTTCACCAACCTGCTGCTTTTTCAAGCCTGTGCCAGAAGAGATGCGTGGGGATCATCAGTTTCACTGCCACGGGCAGAGCTGGCAGGCAAATGCTGCAGAGTCACAGCTTGTCATGCGGTAACTGGCCACGTCCCGCTGCTCACTGCAACACAGAGATCCTCACTGGCACCATTGGATTTGCTTCTGGACTGGGGGCGGGAAGAATTTATTGTGGGGCACGGACTTCTCCTGCGGTGCATCGCTGCTCCGTACTGCGGTGCACACCGCCATTAGGGTTACACGCAAGGAAATCCTCACCGTGAAACGCATTCCTCGCAGTCCAAATTACTCTGTGTAAGAGCAGAGACAAAATAAAATAAAATCCCAATGGTATTAGAAGCCCTCAGGCAGTTAAAGGCAAGTCCAGCTCAATGCTGACAAAACGAAAGGAAGAAAAAAAAATGTTTCAAAAACTCCTCTGTCTCTCCAGCAATATCTCTTGAAAGCTTCCTCAAACTGAAGACATCCCGCTGACAATGATTGCTGGTAGAAGCAATTCAATCATGGTTCCCCATTCAATCATGGCTGATCTATCTCTCCCTCCTAACCCCATTCTCCAGCCTTCTTCCCCTAACCCCTGACACCCGTACTAATCAAGAATCTATCTATCTCTGCCTTAAAAATATCCACTGACTTGGCCCCCGCAGCCTTCCGTGGCAAACAATTCCACAGATTCACCACCCTCTGACTAAATACGTTTCTCCTTATCTCCGTCTCGTGGTGGGGGGGCAGGTTATGGGGTTTGGGGACTAAAGCATTATCCTTCGTAACAATAGTTGGTGGTAATAAGTCTGTGCAACACTGGCAAACACACAAGCAAAATGGTCACAAGCCTAAGGGGCGGGCCATTTAGGACTGAATCTTTTTCACCCAGAGAGTTGTGAATCTGTGGAATTCTCTGCTACTGAAGTGGAGGCCAATTCACTGGATGTTTTCAAGAGCGGGTTATATTTAGCTCTTGGGGCTAAAGAAATCAAGTGATATGGGGGACAAAGCCGGAACGGGGCACTGATTTTAGATGATCAGCCATGATCATATTGAATGGTGGTGCTGGCTCGAAGGGCCGAATGGCCTACTCCTGCATCTATTTCTTCTTCTTCTCTTCTTTTGTGTGGCGTGCGCAGCCTTAAGTTGTAGGACAACTTGTTCTATTTGATCTTGTGTTTGTGCACGTCGATTTGATTGCATTAGTCGAAACAGGGCGGACCACGTGGTGGTTGCAATCTTCCACCCCCACCTATGTCTATGTTTCTATGTCTCAGATCGATGCTACAATGATCACTTTATTATCACATGTACAGTGAACTTCCTTTAGTTTAGTTTAGAGACACAGCGCAGAAGCAGGCCCACCGGGTCAGGCAGTATCTGTGGAGAGAATGGACAAGCAATGTTTTGGATCAAGGCAGACACAAAATGCTGGAGTAACTCAGCGGGACAGGCAGCATCTCTAGAGAGAAGAGATGGGTGGCGTTTCGGGTCGAGACCTTTCTTCAGACTGACGTCTCGAGCCGAGACCCTTCTACAGGCCGGTCAACATTGAAGCACCTGCAGGTGGACTCAAAATGCTGGAGTAACTCAACGGGTCAGACACCATCGCTGGAGAGAAGAGATGGGTGTCGTTTCGGGTCGATACCTCCTTCAGACCGACCCGAAACGTCACCCATTCCTTCTCTCCAGAGATGCTGCCTGACCCACTGAGTTATTCCAACATTTTGTGTCTACTTTCGATTTAAACCAGCATCTGCAGTTCTTTCCTACACGTTTTGAAGCACCTGCAGTTCCTTATGTCTTGCATGGGAATAACCTGTCTAAAGAGGGTAAACAGCAATTGTGATTAAATAAGTATGGGCACAAGGCGTTAGAAGTCTGCCATCAATAGAAAGACGATGCGTGGCTTGATAGTTTTGTCATCAACTAACTCAGGTGTAATAAAGCAACCAGTATCATTGCTTGGCTGACTTTATTTGAGCTTGTTTGAACAGAGGTGGAAAGCTGGATACAGATTCAGATACAGATACAGATACAGATAGATTTTATTAGTCACGTGTGCCAATTGGCACAGTGAAATGAAGTCACCCCACAGCCAAAAATAAAGAACACAACACAGAGTAGACAGAAATTCAACATAAAACATCCCCTCACAGCAGGATCAGAATTTCCCACCGTGAGGGAAGGCACCAAAGTCAGTCTCTTCCCGATGTTCCCCACTGTTCACCCGTGGTCAGGGCCTCCCCGAGCCCTCCGCAGTCGCCGCTACGGGCGGCCCGATGTTCACGCCCGCTCCCCGGGGTGATGTAAATCCCACGTCAGGGCTGGGGGACATCCTCAGCGGCCTGGACCCCGAGTCGGCCCCCTCCTACCGGAGTCCGCGGCTCCCAAAGTCCACAGACCGCGCCGGGGGTGGCGATGCAACGCTGAAGGCCCTCGGCAAAGGGCCCCAGGACTCCACGATAACGGTCAGCGCCGCCCTCGTTCTCCGGAGCTCCAACGGCGACCCAGGTAGGCATCGCCCGCTCCGCGGTGACTCCAGCGGTCCCCGGCAGGAAAGGCCGCTCTGATCCAGGAGGTAGGCCGCGAGGTGGGGGGGCAAGGACGCGACTCGGAGAAACAGTCGCGTCCCCGCCAGGAAGTGACTGGGAGTTAGTTTCCCCCTTACCCTGCCCCCCTCCCCCACATATAAAAGTCAAAGATTCCCCAAAAAACACACTTTAAACTGACTAAAAAAAAAGGCTGCAGGCAGAGGCTGCTGTCAGCGCAGCGCCCCTATAGACTATAGGAGGGTGTGGCACAATGATTAGAGTTGCTGCCTGACAGCGCCAGAGACCCGGGTTCGATCCTGACTACGGGTGCTGTCTGTACGGAGCTTGTATGTTCTCCCCGTGATCTGCGTGTGCTCTGGCTTCCTCTCCCACTCCAAAGACGTACATGTTTGTAGGTTAATTGGCTTGGTAAAATTGTAAATTGTCCCCAGTGAGTTTAGGATAATGTCAGTGTGTGGGGATCGCTGGTCGGCACGGACTCGGTGGGCCGAAGGGCCTGTTTCCGCGCTGTATCTCCAACCTAAACTAAACTAAACAATGTTGTGGGAAGGAACTGCAGATGCTGGTGTAAACCAAAGATAGACACTGGAGTAACTCAGCAGGACAAAAACAATGGTTAATTGGTAACAATGGTGAACAAAACAATGGTTTAAATGTATTTTATTGTCAAAATGCGTAGGAGGGAACTGCAGATGCTGCTTTTATTCTGAAAATAGACACAAAGTGCTGGAGTAACTCAGCGGGACAGGCAGCATCTCTGGAGAAAAGAAATAGGTGACGTTTCGGGTCGAGACCCTTCTTCAGACTGAGTGTCAGGGGGCGAGGGAAACTAGAGATATGAAGAGGTACAAAGAAGTTCTTTGTACCTCTTCATATCTGAAAGAACAAATTAATGGAAGGTATGAAAAGTACACATTAGAGCCAGCAACGATGATCAAGGAAAAGAGGAGCCCACAATGGTCCATTGTTGACTGTGGAGAAGGTGATAACGATGGTTACAAACAGTCACTAGTCAGGATCGATCCCGGGTCTCCAATACTCGAAGGCAGCACTGTGATGCCCTCTTCTTTCCTAATACATAAAGCAAACCTTGATCCAAAGTGCACCCATTTATTTCTTATCTGTCCTCCCAACCCCTTCCGCCTATATTCCTTCCTCTGGCTTCACGTATAATGCCCCTTCTCTCCTTCTCTCCCTCATTTTATCTCTGGCCTTTGTCCAACCACCCTCCAAACAAAAGCCCCCTCACCTGTATCAACCTATCACTTGCCACGCTGCCCCACCCCCACTTCTCTTCCAGCTTTCTCTCCCCTCTGCTACAATCAGTTTGATGATGGGTTCCGACTCTTCATGAATTTTGTGTTTTTATGACTGTTGGCAGATCAATTTCCCTTCTGGGTTAAATAAAGTTCTATCGCATTGTATGGTATCGACCCAAAATGTGGCCTACCCATGTACTTCAGGCTGCTGCCCGAACGCTGAGTTACTCCAGCACGATGTGAGTTTTTTACCTCCAATTCTTCCTATTTCTGCCTGTCAAATGGTGATTCTGTTGTGTGTCTCCTTCTCCCAAGTTATCAAATGTTGATATTTCATATGTTTCAGCATTGCTCAGAAATAATAATGGAAAATTACTATGTATTGCCATCTCACTCTCTTCCATTTGTCTCAAATGGCTTTTACACAAAGCCTGGCATTACCATTTCTCCCTTAAGATGCACTATTGCATTATTTTGCAATGGCACTGATGCATAGTTAAACTCTATATAATTAAAAGTCTCATCTTGACCACTTCCTGTTTGCACTGTGCTTTGATTTTAGAAAAAACACTACCACATATGGCTGTGATTTTTTGGCCATCTTACTCAGAGTCCTTCTCCACTGCGCAAGCCCCGAGGATTTTCCCCATCGATGAAAAATAAAAGACTTATTAGTGTTTAAAAAATCTTGAGATTCTCTCTCCTGTCAATCACCGCCATGAAGGCCACACCCCTTCCAGTGGGAGGGGGAGGGACTATAAAAGTGTGGGTGTGGCTCAGTCTGTCTACAAGATGGTGAGGGAGAGGTCACGACTCTCTGTCTGAGCTGGGAAACTACAGAAAACTGTGAGTATGGAATGTACTTGAATAAATGATTTGTTAGCCCTCAATGAAAATGAAATTTGTTTGGCCTGCCTTGGGCTTGAAACTGCAATGGCAATGGAAATGAAGTGAAAATGCAATGAGCTGTTTGGCTTGGGCCTGCCCTGTGCTTGAAAGTGCTATGGCTATGGAAATGGAGTGAAAATGCAAACAGCTGTTTGGCTTGGCCTGCCCTGTGTTTGAAACTGCAATGGCAATGGAAGTGAAATGAAATTAGTTGTTTGGCCTGCCTGAAACCACTAGTCCCCTATTATCCAAGATACCAGTCCCTTTTTCCCAAAATGCTTGTATTAGCCCAGGAGGAGTATTTTGGCCCAAAAGGCCCGTGCCAGGCCAGGAAAAGTCCAGAAAAAGGGACTGGTATCTTGTGGGTACACATCAGGCCTGTACTCACCCAGGAGTCCCTTCGGCCCATCAGTAAGTATTCCCCCTGAAAGTATTAACCCTCACCCCAGTATTTTTCGCCCTCCCTTCATTTGCTCCCTGTGAGATCCAGGCCAGGATAGACTTTCCTCCTTCATTGCTGTGATCTGCAGAAAAAGATGAAAAATGTATAAAATGGATTCTCCACCCTCACCCCCTTCTCTCTCACAGAATCTCTCACCTGTTTTGGGCAGATTTTCTGGCAGTTTCTGAGCTGCCAGCCCACCAGGCCTGAGTGACTGAGCTGCCAGGCCACCAGGCCTGAGTGACTGAGCTGCCAGGCCACCAGGTCTGAGTGACTGAACTGCCAGCCCACCAGGCCTGAGTGACTGAGCTGCCAGCCCAAGAATCCATTCGGCCCACAATGTCCATGCTAGCCTGCTGGAAACCAGTCCGTTCGGCCCACAACACCCATACTAGCGCTCCAGAAAGCTCCCGCCCCTCCCCCCCATTGGCCAGCAATATTGGAATTGGTGGAGAGGTGGAATATTGCGTTGGGGGACCAGCCCTCCCGTGTGAACATGGGACCCCACTTAGTCTAGTATAATACTATCTTTTTTAGTTTGAGTATCAGGGAAACAATGCAGAAACAAGCCCTTCGACCCACCGCGTCTGTGCCAACCAGCGATCCACACACACTAACTCTATCCTACACACATTAGAGACAATTTACAATTATACCAAGCCAATTAACCTACAAACCTGTATGTCTTTGGAGTGTGTGAGAAAACCGGTGCTCCCGGAGGAAACCCACACAGTCACGGGGAGCACATATCAACTTCCTACTGACAGCACCCATAGTCAGGATCGAACGCGGGTCTCTGGTGCTCTAAGGCAGCAACTCTACGATTGTGCCAATTCTACATGAGTTCAACTTTAATTGTGGAGTTGGGATGCTGGTCTTTTTTGGTCTGGAGGCCTGATGATCCATACTAGTTTTATTTCAAGTGATGTTGGACGGTATCGATCCAGTCGCACGGGTATAAATCCAGAGAACAAAAGTGACTGTAGTTTGCCAAAAATTTGACATGAAATTTTCAACCATTCACAGAGCCGTTATGAAGATGGATTGCATGGAAGACGAGAAAATTCATATTTGGTTCACAAGGGCTACACTTTCAAGGGTGAGTAGTTAAGGTTGATTGTTTGGGCAGGACAGCCAGAGACTTACTCTGCCTCTATTTCATGCCTTTGCTATGTCAAGTCAAGTCAAGTCACTTTAATTTCTATCGCACATTTAAAAAAACAACTCTCGTTGACCAAAGTGCTTTACATCGGTGGAGGTACTAACGTTATACAACAGTGGTTCATAGATTAATACATACATAAATACATACATATAGCCCTCCCTCAGAGGACGTCAAGAAAGGCTTGAGAGTAAAGATGAGTTTTAAGTCTCGACTTAAAAGAGTCGATGGAGGGGGCAGTTCTGATGCTGTTCCACAGTCTAGGAGCTGCAACTGCAAAGGCGCGGTCGCCCCTGAGCTTATGCCTGGACCGCGGGATGTTCAGTAACCCCAAGTCGGCCGATCTGAGGGACCTGGAGGTGGTGTGGTGGGTAAGCAGACTTTTGATGTAGGTGGGGGCAAGCCTGTTAGGGGCTTTGTAGACATAAAGAAAGATCTTGAAATTTATTCGGAACCGCACAGGGAGCCAGTGGAGAGAGGCCAGGATCGGGGTGATGTGGTCCCTTTTTCGGGTGCCCGTCAGGAGTCTCGCTGCGGCGTTTTGGACCAGTTGCAGGCGGGACAGGGAAGATTGGCTGATGCCAGTGTAAAGGGAGTTGCAGTAATCTAGGCGGGAGGAGATAAATGTGTGGATGATCTCTTCGAGGTCATCAAACTGGAGGAATTGTTTTATTTTAGCTATCATCCGAAGCTGGAAGAAGCTAGCTTTTACCACGCCATTGACTTGTTTGTCAAACTTCAGTGCTGAGTCAAATATCACGGCAAGGTTTTTGACGTGAGGTTTGAGTAGTGGGGTAAGGCTAATTATCCACCTCCGACCTAAAAGAAAAGATTTGCAAAAGCTGAGATTTTAAAACTACAAAGCTGCAAGCAATTTGGTGGACCAGAATTAAAAATTGAAAACAATAAGGTAATTAAGTCAATCATTTTCAGTTTTGGATATGAATCAATCTATAAAATTTTGATTGAGTCCGAGGGGCCGAGGAGGATGACCTCAGACTTACTCTCGTTTATTTGGGGAAGTTCTGGGCCATCCAGCACTTTATATCCTCGAGGCAGCGGGTAAGGTTAAGCAGATTTGATTGGTTGTTCGGCTTCAGGGGGAGGTACAGTTGTGTATCGTCTGCGTAGCAATGGAAGGAAATGCCGTGTTTTTGAATGACTTGGCCTA
The DNA here is from genome assembly GCA_035221665.1 of Okamejei kenojei. Taxonomy (NCBI): domain Eukaryota; kingdom Metazoa; phylum Chordata; class Chondrichthyes; order Rajiformes; family Rajidae; genus Okamejei; species Okamejei kenojei. Next base: position 39,991,393 of record CM069150.1, read on the forward strand.
AGGGGAGCATATAGAGGGAGAAGAGAATGGGGCCAAGGATGGAACCTTGTGGAACCCCACAGCACAGGCTAGCTGGGGAGGAGAACGAGTTGCCTATGTTAGTAGAGAAACTCCTATCTTTGATGTAGGAGATGAACCAGCTCAGGGCAGAGCCATCAATACCAACCCCGTACCGGAGACGGTCAATTAGGATGGTGTGGTCGACTGTGTCAAATGCTGCTCTGAGGTCAAGAAGGAGCAGGATTGCACAGTCGCCGGAGTCAACGGTAAGCAGTAAGTCATTATGGACCTTCAACAAGGCAGACTCTGCTGTGGTGGGCCCTGAAACCTGATTGGAAAGTTTCCAAGATAGTATTTTGGTGAAGGTAAGGCATAAGTTGATTTAAAATTACCTTTTCAAGGGCTTTTGAAAGGAAAGGCAGTTTTGAAATGGGTCTGTAGGTGCTTGGCAAGGTGGGGTCGAGGTTAGGTTTTTTCAGGAGGGGCTGGACCACCGCATGCTTGAAGCAGGTAGGAACAGTGCCAGTGGCCAGAGAACTGTTGAAGATGGCGAGGATGCTGGGACCGGCTATTGTAATGACATCCTTCAGAAGGGCAGAGGGGACAATGTCGAGGGGGCAGGTTGTAGGTTTCATGGTGGTGACCAGCTTTACAAGGGAGGGTAGAGTAACGGGTTTGAAACAGTTACGGATGGGAGGGGAAATATTCGATCTGATGTTCTTAACTTTGCTGGTGAAAAATGTAGTAAATTCCTCGCACTTAGCAGGGGACCCAGTTAAGCTGGTGCTGTGGGGCAGGACATATGATAGAGGTGATGGTACTAAACAGGACCTTGGAGTTATGAGCATTTTTGGAAATAAGGGCGGAAAAGTATTTTGTTCTTGCTGATTTTACTGCTTATTTTACTGGTATTTGTGAAGATTGTTTTTCAGAAGATCAAAGGAAATTTGAAGCTTATCAGATTTGTACTTCCGTTCTGATTTTCTGCACTCTCTTCTTAGGGCTCTGGTGGTGTCATTGAGCCACGGCCAGCCTTCAGGCTTAGGCTTTTTCATTTTAAGAGGAGCAACAGAATCCAAACAGAATCCATAAAGATGCTGTATTGCTCTCAATGCAGGCTTGAACTCCATCTTAGGACCACCTAGAGAATCCTAGCGTGCGGAACTTATGAAGTGAATAAGGATGTTTAGCAGCAATACCTTTTGTGAAATACTCATTGAGAAAAAGTAACTTATATTTCTTATCAGTGAAGGTGTGGCTAACTTATAATATAAACTATTTGTACTGATTCCATCAACCTTTCTTACTGGTTTCCCACATTGGCCTATATCGGTCCCCCGATTATACTTCACCCGCATATTTAAGATAGTAGATTTCTTCATGAGATTATTTTCGATTCCAAAGTGCTTAAGGTCTGACAATATTAGTTTAGTTTATTATAGTCACATGTACCAAGGTACGCGTTTGCATGCTATCCAGTCAGAGAAAAGACTGTGCATGAGCATAATCAAGCCATCTACACTGCAAAGATAAGGCATCGAGGCTACAATATTCAGGTCAAAATGTAACAATGGAGTCCGATAAAGTCCGATCAAAGATCTCCAATGAAGTCGTTGGGAATCAGGACAGCTCTCGAGCTGATGTCAGGACCATTCAGTTGCTTGCTTACAGCCGGGAAGAAACTGTCCCTGAATCTGGAGGCATGCGTTTTCTGATGGGAGAGGGGAGAAGAGGGAGTGACCGGGGCTGAGATTGTTCCTTGATTATGCTGGCAGCCTTGCCGAGGCAGCGTGAAGTGTAGATGGAGTCAATGGAAGGGAGGCTGGTTTGTGTGATGGTCTGGGCTACATCGACAACTATCTTCAATTTCTTGCGATCTTGGATGGAGCTGTTCCCAAACCAGGCTGTCATGCATCCCAATAAGTTGTGTTCTACGGCACATCAGTAGAAATTGGTGAGAGTTGTTAGGGGCATGCCGAACTTCCTAAAGGGGCTGTCCCACTTGGGCGACCTAATTGGCGAGTTTAGAAGAGTTTAGGAGAGTTTGAAAAGATGTCATGTTGAAGACCTCCTTCGACTATGTAGAAGACTTCATTCGACCTCCTGTGACTATGTTGAAGACCAGCTTCGACTAGGTATGACTAGCTACGATAACTTCGGGAAAATTGAACACCGAATAGTGGAGAGTGAAGATGACCTCCTTAGATCTCCTTCGACCTCCCTTTGGCTATGATGAAAACTATCTACGACTACCTTCAACTACCCTCGATTACCTACGATTACCTACGACTAACATGCTGACCTACTACGACTAAACCTACGAGTATTGATTTTTTCCATGGCGACCTTTTTTTTACTCACGGGCATTTTTTAACATATTGGAAGAAACGCCGCGACCCAGCTGAGGCCTCGAGTACGCGGAGGCCACTCTCGAGCATGAAGGAGAGTTCCGAAGACCTCCTACGACCTCGTGTCGACCATGCTGCGAGTACGAGTCGAGGGCAAACTCGCCAGAACTCGCGGATTAGGTTGCCTAAGTGGGACAGGCCCTTTAGCCTTCTAAGAAAGTAGAGGCGTTGGCATGTTTTCTTGGCCATGGCTTCGATGTGGTTGGACCAGGACAAACTGTTGGTGATATTTATTCCTTTAAGCTTTCAATCATCTCTGCTTTGTCATCATCAATGTAGACTGGAGTTTGTATACTGCTTCACTTCGTGAAGTCAATCACAGTCTCCTTTGTCTTGCTGACATTGAGGGAGAGGTTGGTGGCTTGTGAGGGGGAGTTTGTTGTTAGGGAATCCATTGAAGGAATTCCTCTGTATTGCCAATACATCATTGAAGAATCATGACCCCATCCATTTAAGTGGCTTTAAATCATCATCATCGTTGATAACATCAATGGGCACAGTGCCTTACAATGTTATGTACGACAGTGAGACTAAAACTAAAACTCATGTTTCTCTAAAGCTAAAACTCATGTTCAAAAAATGTTAGATGCGGAAAGTCTGAAGTCAGATTAGAAAAGTCTGAAGTCAGGTTAGAAAAGTCGGGAAGCAGCTGTGGAGAGAGAAACAAAGCTGATGTTTCAGATTGATGACCATTCATCAGAACGGGGACAATTTACAAATCGAACATGTTTAAAGCTGTAGAGAAAGGGGGCAGTGTTGAGAGAAAGAAAAAGGGAATGTTTGTCATAGGATGGAGACGAGGATGGAATTTCCTTTGGCTGACTCCCGGCATTCAAATGTGTAGGAAGGAACTGCAGATGCTGGTTTAAACCGAAGGTAAACACAAAATGCTGGAGTAGCTCAGCGGGACAGGCAGCATCTCTGGAGAAAAGGAATGGGTGACGTTTCGGGTCAAGACCGTTTTTCAAATGTGCGCTGGAAGGGTAGTTGGCTCCTGTAAGTTTCCTCTCAGTATAGATAGACAAAAGAACCATTTAGTAAAAGAACATGGACAGATACATGGGTTTAGAGGGCAATGGGCGAAATGCAGGCAATATGCCAACTTGCAGGTCTAATATGTCAACTTGGTTAGCATGTACAAGGCGGTTTAGATTGAGGTTTCACTATTGTCACGTGTACTGAGGTAGAGTCCAGAGAGTCAAGAGTGTGTTATTGTCATAGTTACCAAAACAAAACAACATAATTCTTCTTTGCAGCAGCACAACAGATATGAAACAGATATGTGGCGCAGCGGTAGAGTTGCTGCCTTACAGCGAACGCAGCACCGGAGACCCGGGTTTGATCCGGGCGCTGTCTGTACGGAGTTTGTACGTTCTCCCCGTGACCTGCGTGGGTCTTCTCCGAGATCCTCGGTTTCCTCCCACACTCCAAAGGCGTACAGGTTTGTAGGTTAATTGGCTTGGAAACTGTTTTAAAAAAAATTAAAAATTGTCCCTAGTGTGTGTAGAATAGTGCAAACGTGCGGGGATCGCTGGTCGGCGCGGATCCAGTGGGCCGAAGGGCCTGTTTCCGCGCTGTATCTCTAAAATAAAAAAAAACATAACTCTCACAAGGCCATAATAAACAACAAAAAAGATCAGTATGTATAAAAAGCCAGACAAATAAATAGACAATAGCAGTGTAAAGTCACAAGTAATGTCCCTGAGTCTAAAGAGTTTGAAGCCTTTTTGGAGGTTGTGGTGTTTAATAGATCAGGTAATATACTACATCTATAAATACCATCAAGTTAATCTCAAGTACAATATATAGAGCAAAGGGGAAGATAGAGTGCAGAATATAGTTCTGGTGGGCCAAAGTGACTGCCACTGTGATAGAAACATAGAAACATAGAAATTAGGTGCAGGAGTAGGCCATTCGGCCCTTCGAGCCTGCACCACCATTCAATATGATCATGGCTGATCATTCAACTCAGTATCCTGTACCTGCCCCCTCTCCATACCCCCTGATCCCTTCAGCCACAAGGGCCACATCCAACTCCCTCTTAAATATGGCCAACGAACTGGCCTCAACTGTGGCGCAGAATTTCACAGATTCACCACTCTCTGTGTGAAAAACGATTTTCTCATTTCGGTCCTAAAAGACTTCCCCCTTATCCTTAAACTGTGACCCCTTGTCCTGGACTTCCCCAACATCGGGAACAATCTTCCTGCATCTAGCCTGTCCAACCCCTTAAGAATTTTGTTAAGTCTCTATGAGATCACCCCCCTCAATCTTCTAAATTCCAGCGAGTACAAGGCCAAGTCTATCCAGTCTTTCTTCATATGGAAGTCGTGCCATCCCAGGAATCAGTCTGGTGGACCTTCTCTGTACTCCCTCTATGGCAAGAATGTCTTTCCTCAGATTAGGAGACCAAAACTGTACGCAATACTCCAGTGTGGCCTCACCAAGACCCTGTACAACTGCAGTAGAACCTCCCTGCTCTTGTACTCAAATCCTTTTGCTATGAATGCCAACATACCATTCGCTTTCTTCACAGCCTGCTGTGTATAGATCTATGAGTTTAAGGGTGTGTTGAGAGACAGTACATTGGAGGAGAATTGGGAAATAAGAGAAGCAATGAGATTAATGTATTGGAAGGAACTGCACATGTTGGTTTACACCAAAGATCGACACAAAATGTTGGAGTAACTCTGCCAGACAAGCAGCATCTCTGGAGAGAAGGAATGAGTGACGTTTTGGGTCGAGACCCATCTTCAGGTTAATGGGATTGGTCTGCTGGGATTGGTTAAATAGGTGCCTTCTGTGTCTTGTTGTGGATCCTTATCTTCTGGACAGTTATCTTGTTAAACAAACCCAATCTGCTCAACCCCAATTGTACTTTGGGGTTGAGCAGAGTGAGCAACACGGGAGATTGGAGGAACAGCACCTCATATTCCGTTGGCCTGAACATTGAATTCTCCCAATTTTGTTAGCCCTTGCTGTCCCCTCCCCTTCCTATCTCCCCCTCAGCCTTCGGGCTCCTCCTCCTCCTTTTTCCTTTCTTCTCCCCCCCTCCATCAGTCTGAAGAAGGGTTTTGGCCCGAAACGTTGCCTATTTCCTTCGCTCCATAGATGCTGCTGCACCCGCTGAGTTTCTCCAGCACTTTTGTCTACCTTCGATTTTCCAGCATCTGCAGTTCCTTCTTAAACCCAATTGTACTTAACAACTCTTAATTACTACTCACTACATATCTCAAATACAAATTTAACGATTACATTCGGACCTTGATATGAGCCGTGTTCTCTGAGGGTGAAGCTGGTCTTTGCTCAGCCCAGGGTTCTCATCTTTGCAGCAGTTGATTGTGCGTTATTGCTGCTCATGGCCCTGATGTTCCCTATTTTTTTTTTAATGTGTCTCTTCCTATCTTATAGAACAGTGGTTCTTAACCTGGGTAGACAAAAACGCTGGAGAAACTCAGCGGGTGAGGCAGCATCTATGGAGCGAAGGAATAGTTGACGTTTCGGGTTGAGACCCTTCTTCAAACTGATGTGGAGGTGGGGGGGGGGGTCTTAACCTGGGGGTTGTTTGGGGCATTACCGGAGGAAATGAAGCAGTCATAAGTATCATATCCATTTGTTAAGCCCATTTTTTAGGAACCTAAGAAAGGTACACACCGCATACAGTATTTTGTTCGCGCGTGCGTGCACGTGTGCCAAAAAGGTTTAGAACCACTGTGGTGGAAGCTTTGCTGGATGCTCCTTTTGGAGATAACGTGATTTTGAGATCATCCATTCACAGGCTGGCATGGTGGTAGAGTTCTTTCCCTTCAGCGCCAGAGACCCAGGTTCGATGCTGACTGCGGGTGCTGTCTGTACGGAGTTTGTAAGTTCTCCCTGCGACTGCGCGGGTTTTCTCTAGGGGCCCTGGTCTCCTCCCACACTCCAGAATGACCAGGTTTGTACGTTAATTGGCTTTGATAAAGATTGTAAATTGTCCCTATTGTGTCGGATAGTGTTAGTGTGTACGGGTTAATCGCTGGTCGGTGTGAGCTGAAGGGCCTGTTTCCGCGCTGTATCACTAAAGGTTTGCTGGATGCTGCGTTAGCCCGTCAAGTCTACTCTGCAATTCAACCATGGCTGATCTATTTTTCCCTATCTTAACCTCATTCTCCTGCTTTCTCCCCATAACCCCTGACACCCGTACTGACTGTGTGATTCTTTGATCATCCATAAACAGGGCACATCTGCTCCAATGTCCTCTTTACAACTTCCCGAATCAGAAACCTTGCAACTGCAATCGTTCAGGTGATCCTTTGGGGCGGCATGGTAGAGCAGCGGTAGGGTTGTTGCCTTGCAGTGCAAGAGACGCGGGTTCGATCCCGACTACGGGTGCTGTCTGTGCGGAGTTTGTACGTTCTCCCCGTGACCTGCACGGGTTTTCTCCGAGATCTTCTCACACTCCAAAGATGTGCAGATTTCTAGGTTAATTGCCTTGGATTTGTATACGTGTAAATTGTCCCTAGTATGTTGTGGTGTTAATGTGCGGGGATCGCTGGTCGGCGCGGACCTGGTGGGCCAAAGGGCCTGTTTCCGTGCTGTATCTCAAACTGAAACAACCTTGCCTTCAACATTGTTTGAACCACACCACCCTGGCCACACTCCCATTTCACCCCCGCCATCGGGACGATGATATAGGAAGCTGAAAACTGTAATGTTCAGGAACAGCTGCTTTCCAACACCCATCAGGCTCTTCAACACGATGAACTCCAACTAAACTCTGTCTTAATTAAGACAAACTGTCTTAATTACTCCAGGGATCTAGGGGCATTGTTTTTGTCTTTGCACTATACTGTTTGTTGTTTTTTTATATATTGAACCTTTTTGTTCTTTGTGACGATATCTATTGAGCACGATGTTCCACTGTGTTGCGGCAAGTAAGAATAACATTGTTCCTTTTCAGGACAATAAAACTCTCTTGAAAGAGCAGTCTCATTTTCTCTTCTAACAAAATGGTGCTTCTTTCCCCCAATAGACTGTTTTCCCCCATTATGCCGAGTTGACAGACTGATTCCTGGGATGGCACGACTTCCATATGAAGAAAGACTGGATAGACTCGGCTTGTACTCGCTGGAATTTAGAAGATTGACGGGTGATCTCATAGAGACTTACAAAATTCTTAAGGGGTTGGACAGGCTAGATGCAGGAAGATTGTTCCCGATGTTGGGGAAGTCCAGGACAAGGGGTCACAGTTTAAGGATAAGGGGGAAGTCTTTTAGGACCGAGATGAGAAAATCGTTTTTCACACAGTGAGTGGTGAATCTGTGGAATTCTCTGCCACAGAAGGTAGTTGAGGCCAGTTCGTTGGCCATATTTAAGAGGGAGTTGGATGTGGCCCTTGTGGCTGAAGGGACCAGGGGGTATGGAGAGAAGGCAGGTACAGGATACTGAGTTGGATGATCAGCCATGATCATATTGAATGGTGGTGCAGGCTCGAAGGGCCGAATGGCCTGCTCCTGCACCTAATTTCTATGTTTCTATGTTTGAGGTTTAGTTGTTGGCTGCATGGCTACAAAAATAATCATGTTTACTCTAGAGATACAGCATGGAAACGAGCCCTTCTGCCCACTAGGTTCACACTAACCATCGATCACTCATTCACACTAGTTATGTGTTAACCCACTTCTGCTTCAACTCCCTACACTTTGTAGACAATAGGTGCAGGAGTAGGCCATTTGGCCCTTCGAGCCAGCACCGCCATTCAATGTGATCATGGCTGATCATCCCCAATCAGTACCCTGTTCCTACCTTCTCCCCATATCCCCTGACTCCGCTATCTTTAAGAGCCCTATCTAGCTCCCTCTTGAGAGCATCCAGAGAACCTGCCTCCACCGCCCTCTGAGGCAGAGAATTATGAGGGATTTTAGAGGGATTTTTTTTTTTTTTAAGAAGCCAATTAACCGACAACCCCACCCAACTTTAGGATGTGGGAGGAAACCGGAGCACCCGGTCAAAACCCACACAGTCTCCGGGAGAACGTGGAAACTCTGCACAGACAGCAGCTGAGGTCAGGATTGAGCACAGGTTCAGTGCTACTTTGTGGTCACATAGAAACATAGAAACATAGAAAATAGGTGCAGGAGGAGGCCATTCGGCCCTTCGAGCCTGCACCGCCATTCAATATGATCATGGCTGATCATCCAACTCAGTATCCTGTACCTGCCTTCTCTCCATACCCCCTGATCCCTTTAGCCACAGGGGCCACATCTAACTCCCTCTTAAATATAGCCAATGAACTGGCCTCAACTACCTTCTGTGGCAGATAATTCCAGAGACTCGCCACTCTCTGTGTGAAAAATGTTTTCCTCATCTCAGTCCTAAAGGAATTCCCCCTTATCCTTGGAGTGAATGCCTAAGTGACTGGACCTTCCCCCACAACCAAAATGTGAATTACAGGAATGTCGGAGACACTTCATCTGGAAAGATTAAGGCTTGTCCTACTGGACAAGTTGGATCTTTTCAGAGGGATATGGTCTCCATTTATTGAATATTTAAAGGGTCAAAATGGCTTGGTGCGAGAGCCTGACTGAAGCCTGAATAAAGGAATGGATGAAGAATTATACATAACAAATCATGGATATATCTCCAATGATGGATAACCTGTTTAACACTCCACTCTTTTTTTTATTTTCTATTTTTACTTTATTTTTCTCTATTTTTTCCTATCTGCAATAAAAAAAATGTATAGAAATACAAATAAGGCATAATTGTTAAAATTAATAATATTACGAATGCATGTGACAAGTATATTATTTAATATGTACATACGTCTAATAAAAATATTTAACAAAAAAAAGTGTACATGGACCTAGATAGGGTGAAATTCCCTGTTTTGCACATAATTCAGTGACATCATACTATAAATAAACACAAACCTACAAGAGTGCAAGACTGCAGCGTATGAATAATAGATTGCACTGAGGCAGTACACAGGGTTGCCACCCCCTGACTATCTGTGATCGGACTTTACTGGTCTGATCTCGCACAAAATATTATTCCCTTGTGTATGTGCACACTGTAAATGACACTGACTGGTTGGCAAACCACAAAGGTTTCTCACTGTACCTCGTCACACGTGACAATAAACTGAACTGTTTCTGCTGCCATTTTGTAGCCTTCATGTCACAGTCGGACGTCACAGCTCGACCAGCTGCGCCACCAGTCTTTTTCCCCAACCCTCCCTGCATAGACTTTACAGACGCTCGGTAGAAACAGTCCCTTCGGCCCATCGAGTCTGCGCTGATCACCCCAGCACTAGCACCATCCTACACACTGGGGACAACTTACACTTTGCAGGAGCCAATTTACCTACAAACCTAGACGTCTTTGGAGTGTGGGAGGAAATTGGAGCACCCGGAGGAAACCCACACGGTCACGGGGAGAACGTAAAACTCCGTACAGACAGCACCCGTAGTCGGGATCGAACCCGGGTCTCTGGCGCTGCGAGGCAGCAACGCTACCGCTGCCACCGTGCCGTCCCTCTACACAGACACTGCTCGACCTGCTGTGCACATCCAGTGCTTTCTATTTTTACCCTGGAGTTTGTGTGACGTTGACTCACAGATCAATAACCTGGCAGTTTTGTGTCTGGTCCTAATCGGGGGTGTAAGCAAGATGGGATGGAGAGCAGAGCGGAGGAGAGAGAGGTGGAAGGGGCAAGACCATCCCACTCCCAAAAATCATTGGGAACAAGGATATTTTTGAATGAGGGCACAAAATGCAATTGTTGAAAATGTGCCTAAAAAAAGTGGTTACATTTAAATTGCTGCACTCGCCAGGATCCAGGCAGATGTATATAAATATATTCATAGTTTATATATATATATATTTACGTGTAGATTCGATCTGCAGTCCCTCCCTACACATTGTATTATGCATATATGTTTTAAGTCCCACATGCATGCTGCAGCAATGTATTGAGGTGATGCCTCTGTATTAAAGAGTGGAAGCGCTGGCGAAGAGGCTGCGTGTGTACAGACCGCTGTGCTAGCACAGGAGAGAATGCAGTGATTTTTTATTTAAAACAAAAGCGACAGTAACAGTGGGTGGCTGCGCTCTGCATTGTCATGTAAATCCTTCAGAGGGGAGTTGGGGGGGCTTTTTCCACTTCTTCGTCTTCGCCTTGTCACCAACCCCTGCACTTGCATCCTCTCTCTTTCTCTCTCTCTCTCCCTCTCTGTCTCTCTCACACACACACACTCCCTCTCTCCACCCCTCTCTCCTTTCTCTTTCCCATCGCTGGGCGGAGTTGGTGACGTGCTGGTGTTTCTGGAGAGGGGAGAGGAGAGGAGAGGAGGGGAGAGGAGAGGAGGGGAGAGGAGGGGAGAGGGGAGAGAGGGTGGTTGAGCGCCGCGCACCTGCAGCATACAATTTGACAGAGACACACACACACAAGCGTAGATCCAGCCCAGTGCAGCGATAGAAGGGGAGCAAGGAGCAGCAGCGCAGACTTAGCTCCCAGTCTCTCTCTCCCTCTCTCTGCTGTATGAAGAGCAGAGACACCCACCACCAAAGAGGGCTTATATTTTAATTTAAACTTTGCCCGACTTTATTTTTCCGTCTGTCTGCCAGTGTGTGTTGTGTGTGTGTTGTGTGTGCCCAGGGGTAAATGCACTTGGCGAAATGCAAACCTCCGCTGCAATCCTCCGGATCGCCCTGCTTATTTGCTTGGACGGGGTGAGAAACCGATTCTTGTTAATAGCTGGTGATAAATGTATTTGGTTGTGTTGGTGGTGCCTGGACGCCGCAGTTAGCGTTAAATGCACGCCTTGTCCTCGCTGCCTTTTCAGTTTACCTGCTAATGTTTGCACTGTATTTCCCCCCTAAATTTCCCCACAACATCGTGTTTTATGGTCCCCTTTTTTTGGGGGGGGGGGGGGGGGGGGGGGGGGGGGGGGGGGGAGGGAGGGGGGGAATTTGTGGAGGGTGAAAAAAAAAACCCCTGCCCCCCCCCCTTGGGGTGAGAGCTGTTTTAACCAGCAATAAGTTTGAATTGACATTTCTTCTGCTTGTTCGTCTCAGGCAACGGCGGCGGGTGTTGGAAGGGAGATGAGCTCTTGCAAGACTGGATTTTCCGAAGATGTATATGCAGCGTTTATTGCCAAGACTGTAGCTGCGGGCCAGAGTTTTCTTCAAGGTAAGAGCAGCGAGATGTACAAACGCCGTGCATTTCCTCTCTCTATCAATGCTAGCTGCGCCTAACACTGGGGGTCTCCAGCCCAAAGACCCTAGAGCCAAGATCTTTGCTCCAGCCCTTCCTTACCTCACAGGGCAAGGAGGGTGTGTTTCTTGTCACGGTGCAAGTGGCAATATTAACTGTGATCAGTGTAGACGTGTATACCCCCCCCCCCCCCCCCCCCCCCCCCCCAGCGACTCATTAGCCTGAATAAAACTTTCATTGCCTGATCTTTGGAGCTGCTACTGCTGCTGCTGCTGATGATGATGATGGGTTGCGTTTTGCGAGGATGTGAATTGGAGGAGATGAGTTCCCTCTAGTCCAGTAATACTGGCTGTGGATCTGCAGAACCGGCTGCCCCTGCCTTCTGCAACTAACTGCCTTATTATTTGTTCGTGCCGATGTGAGGATTGATAAGCTCTGGTATATTTCCGCCTCTCCCCTCCTGAATTGTGCTTGCAATTGAGTAATTAAAGTGCTTTGAGAATCAGTTGTTGTAAAGACATTTAATTTCATCTCTTCTGTTTCCAGCCGTGTGGTGGGTGGGTGGGTGTAACATCGCAGTTTGCCCCCTTCAAACTTTGAAAGCTGACAAGTATGTGTTGTGTGTGTTGTGTGTGTGTGAGAGAGAGATGCTGCTGCTGTAAAAAGGGACGTGTACTGTTGGAGCCAGCACCCTTTCTACTTGCTGCATCTGGGTCCAGATTGCAGCTTTTCCTTGACCGCCCGCTGACTTGATCGCTGTAAATTCTCCCTATATTGTGTATTTTACTTGGGACTGCAGAGTTAAATGCAGTGGCGAGACCCAGTGAGGATTGAAACAGTGAACCGGCGGCGTGTTACATTGTATCTCGCTCTCTCTGTCGCTCTCTGTGTCTCTGGCTGACGCCTGGACGTGTTAATTAAATACATTTGGGTGGACTTTAAAAAAAAATGTTTTAACTTTAATCATTTAAGGCAAGAATTCTGGCTGTGTGTGTGTGTGGGGGGGGAGGGGGAATTATGAAACCCCAGTGATAATTTAGGAGCTGGGACTGGGGAAAAAGGGATGGCTAACTCTCGCCTAACCCCTGGTTCAGTGGAGGGAGATGGTTCTAAGGGGGGAAAGATTATCCAAGCGGTGATTTTGTTTTGTTGGGTTTTTAATCATGGCAGCAGTGTGAATGACTTAAACCGACAGTCTCGTTACGTGGAAGACGGTGGCTAGGGCTCAGAAGAGGCGGACACTTGAAGGCACATTGTTTTGATGCCCTCGCCCCGGCAATACTGATTGTTTTGCAAGCCCCCCCAAAAAAATTCCTCTTGGACTGTGGACTGTCACCTTGGTTGAACATACGAGACAGGGGCTTTTCTCCTTTGTCGTTGTGGGTGGGGTGGGGTGTTGGGGGAAGTGTGTGTGTAGATATTGTTAGAACAGATAGAAGAGTGGCCGTCTAATCAGCGCTGGGTGGGATCTGCCACGCAGTGCAGGTCTGTTCAGAGTTCCCCACCACATAGACTGATGGTGTGCTTTGGCTCAAGGCCAAGGTGACTCCGTGGAAGGTGTAACGTTTGTGAGATACGGATTACTGGCGGTTGGTGATATTTGTGCGGTCTGGTTCCATCAGATGCAGTGTCATCACCGTACTAAACTTGACAATTAATTCTGAAACTGGTCGTTTCGCTGCAGTGTTGGTCCCTCACGCCCTGCTTCCAAAAACAGAACCTGGGTATTTATTTCACTGTCCAGGGTAGTTGACATGAAAACTTAATTGATGAAAATATGTTTTTTTTTAAGAAGCTGCAAATTAATGCCAAAGGCATTGTAGACCTAAATAGACCTGTAAGCATCAATACACCTAAGCTAAAACTTGCTTAATATGGACGGCACGTTGCTGTGTAATACGAATAATCATACAAGATATCTTTAATGCATAAGCAATATGAAAATGCCTTGTATTTTACCTGAATGAATAAAATAAACGGAGATCGATATGAAGGCTGAGTTGTGGATGATACACAAGGACTACACATAGCCGAGTAGCAGTTGAGCCTGCAACATGGTCATCTAACTGTATGGAGAGCTTGAACTGCTGAGCTCGCCAATGTTTGGTGACCTGCGGTTGTTGGGACGTGGCCAAAGTAGGTAACTCACCTGTTGGCCTCCAATACAATCTGACACAATAATCTGGAAACGGAGTTTGTTATTGTTCTATTATCAGGGCTATTGTTCTATTATTGTGTTTCAACATCCCTTGAATTTGGTGAAGTTCCTAGCGAATGAACCAAACCTTAAAAAAGAAATGTTCAAGCTGTCAAAGGAAATGACTAGAAGTAGTCCATGTTACAGTTAGTGGTTTTAATGCAGTAAAACTCACTAATTGCAGACATCTTATTACAAGTAGCAGCAGTGCAGTTCTCAGAACTGAAGATCCTTTGATTATAATCCTTGCAAAGAATTGAAACAAAAAACGTTTTGCCCTTTGTTCAGGTTCCTTCGCGTTCTCTTATCCAGCTTGTGCAGTTTGGAAATTTTAATTCCGTCTAACTTGGCCCAACCTTTCATTCCCCGATAAGCAGATGAGTTATTTTATTTTTCCTCTCATCTCCAAAATGCATCGTAGGGTCATACGGGCAGGAAGGAACTGCAGATGCTGATTTAAACCGAAGATAGACACAAAAAGCTGGAGTAACTCAGCGGGACAGGCAGCATCTCTGGAGAGAAGGAATGGGTGACGTTTCTGGTCTGACGAAGGGTCTCGCCCTGAAACGTCACCCTTACCTTCTCTCCAGAGATGCTGCCTGTCCTGCTGAGTTATAAGGTCATAAATGATGGGAGCAGAATTAGGCCATTTGGCCCATCAAGGCTACTCTGCCATTCAATCATGGCTGATCTATCTCTCCCTCCTAACCCCATTCTCCTGCCTCCCCCCCCCCCCTCCCCCCCCCCCCCCGTAACCCCAGACACCCGTACTGATCAAATCTCTTGATTCGGATGGTAGTAGCGTTGTATTCAGGCTGCTATCATTTATTTTGAAGATGAGGGAAGTTAAGGAAAAAACTAACTGAATGGATACTGATTTGAATTGAGAACTTTAGCAGTTGATTCCATCGTGAATGCAATCAACTTAATCCCTGACCCGTTATTTAGCAATGCTTTATTGAGGTGCCCTTGGTTAGGAGTATGTGATATTCCTGATTGCGCGCTGTGGCTGAAAATTATGGAAATTAAGCACTGCAGATGCTGGTTAATGCACAAAAGGACGCAATGTGCTGGAGTAACTCAGCAGGTCAGGGAGTCGCAAGAAGGAACTTGACATGAAATGTCACGCAGCTATGTTCTCCAGAGGCGTTGCTTGACCTGCTGAGTTACTCCAGCACTTTGTGTCCCTTTTCTTTTGCAGATATATTGGTCCTGGTTTATCTGCAGCGTTCTTTACGCTTTTGAACTTTTAAGGAAAGCTGGAGGTTTGATCAGCCAATAGTGATCTGGGTAAATGAGATTTGTGAAATTAAAAATCGAAACACATTTGCATGAATGGAAGTTATAATATTTAAAAAAAACACATTGTAGATTCTGAAGCAGGGTGATGCCCAAAAGTTAGAGATATAGCATGAAACAGGCCCTTCGGCCCACTCACTTCTCGACGGCTATCAATCGTTTTTTCCTCACCTCAGTTCAAAATGGCCTACCCCTTATTCTTAAACTGTGGCCCCTGGTTCTGTTCTTCCCCTAACCTCGGTCATACAGCGTGGCAACCGGCCCTTCAGCCCAACTTTCCCACGCCAACCAACATGCCCCATCTCCACTAGTCTCACTTGCCTCCATTTGGCTTGAACCCCTCTTACCCTCTCCATCTGCCCATGGAGAGCAGGAATGGGTGATGTTTCGGGTCGAGACCCTTCTTCACTCTGAAGAAACGTCACCCATTCCTTCTCTCCAGCGATGCTGTCTGTCCCGCTACCTTACTCCAGCATTTTGTGTCCGTCTTCAGTGTTAACCAGAATCTACACACTACACACCATCCATGTACCTGTCCAAATGATTCTGAAACATTGTGATAGCACCTGCAAAGGAATAAATCTATCGGGCATATTTATTCAATTAATTTACTAACCAATTGGGAGAAAATCAGGGCAGCCAGAGGAAACCTATACTGTTAGAAGGGAAACGAGTAAATTTCACAATGGCAGTTGCCGAGGTTAGAATCGCAGCTGATTTGTATTATGTTTATATTCAGCTTTACCACTCTGACCCCATGCTCTCCCATTTATATTATATCTGATCGTCCCTCTAACATTGAAGACCACGGATATATTTTGCTTAATTGGGGAATTGTTAGATTATTGCATTTAAAATTCAATGGTTAAGTTCAATGAAACCTTATTAACACATGTAGCTAGGCACAGTGAAATGTTTTACATACAACCTGGTAAAACCATGTAGCAGACCTCACCTAGGCCTCATAAGTCATAGAGTGATACAGTGTGGAAACAGGCCTTCGGCCAACCTACCCACACCGGCCAACATGTCCCAGCTACACTAGTCATCACGTGTTGTGACTACTGTGCTTGGTGTAAACAAAGTTACAAGATGGGTTTTAACAGAAAACACATTTATCATTTTTCTCTGATTTCATTTATACTGGGGAAAAATTCTGTCTCGTCAGCATCAAGTTGTATCTACAACTGGTCACAATGTCGTGTTGAATTGTGAGTTTCTGCCAATCTTTCACTGGTTTAGAAAGTTAAAAAAGGTTAATTGTCTGAGATGTATTGGTACTAGGAAACATGCCTATCATTTTAAACATTTTTAATATTTAATCTGCCGTGCAACTTTGGCAAAGAAAATAGTGGCTGGCTCAGCATTTGTCAAGTCTGTGGTATATCTGGTTCCTTGCAGTTGCAGAACGACACATCCCAGTTGAAATTATATTTCTGATAAAGCTGTTCTAAACGGTTACTAAATCTTTACCATGTTGCCATTCTTGAAAGCATCAGAACAAATGATAGCTGTTGATTCTAAAGGTACTGTCTGTTCCTTAGCAAGCTTTAGGCCTCCTAGATTTATCGGCACCCTTGGTCCCAGAGGCTTTCTGGATTATCCCGTTCTGCCGGACCAACAGAGGTCACGGTCTCCGAGAGGAGCGGTAGGGCCAAGATACCGGCCCGCAAAGTCGGTGTCGGAGGTCGGCTACGGGAACGGACCTGCCGGCTCTGGCCAGGCCGGAGTTACGGAGACCAGGCTGCTTGGGGCAAATTTGACCCGCCAATCGGCCGTGGAAGTCCCGATGAGGTTCATGGTGGGCTGCCTCACCCGTCCTAGGCACCACAATTTTGCGGAGGTGGGGGGGGGGGGACACACGACAACTTCCGGGGGGGATTTCAAGATTTCAAGTCCGCTCTCGTAATTTTGTCCGGGTTAAAGGAGGTGCCGGAGCACCAGTTGCTGGAAAATCGGTGGTGGACCTGTACTGAGACGTGCTGGAGATGACATATGGGCACCTCTGACTGCGTGTACGACCAATCATTCAGCAGAGTTGAATGACCTGCTAAGCAAATATCTTGAGTCCACTCCAATTTACCGCTCGGAAAACCGCTGTAATAACAATTGTCATATTCATTTGTATGGGGTCATCAACTCTTTGGAAATATCTAAATGCCTTCTTCATTTAATTTTTCAAAGTGCTTTCATTAATATTTTCACGTGGTGATTTTTAGAGTATTTGCATTTTCAAATATTACTGACGAGCTGAGGCTGGCCATCAAAGTGTTTTTAAATAATCTTACGAGGATGTTGCCAAGACTCGAGGGCCTGAACTATCGGGAAACATTTGGCGGGCAAGGGCGAAATCATCAACAGATAGATAATGTTTAAGAAGGAACTGCAGATGCTGGAAAAATCGAAGGTAGACAAAAATGCTGGAGAAACTTAGTGGGTGAGGCCGCATCTATGAGTCTAAAGAAGCTTCTCGACCCGAAACGTCACCTATTCCTTTGCTCCATAGATGCTGCCTCACCCGCTGAGTTTCTCCAGAATTTTTGTCTACTGCAGATAGATAGGGTGAATGCACAGAGTCTTTTACCCAGGGTGGGGGAATCAAGAACCAGCAGACATGGGTTTGAGATGAGGGGGGGGGGGGGGGGGGCAAGATATACAGTAATAGGAACCTGAGAGGCAACTTGTCCTCTCGGTGTGGTGGGTGTATGGAGCGAGCTGCCGGAGGAGGTAGTCGAGGATGGTACGACAACACCATTTAAAAGACACTTGGACAGGTACATAGGTTGTAAAGGATTAGAGGACATGGGACGCACTCGGGCAAATGGGACGAGTTTAGATGCTGCCTCGTGGTCGGAATGGGCAAGTTGGGCCGAAGGGCCTGTTCTGTGTGACTCTGACCCTGTCTCTGTCCCCGGGAAGGGGTCATGGAATGTACTACTTGAGACCAGTTTGCTGCTCAAATCCAATGTTCATGAAGTTACCGGAGCAGAATCAGGCCATTCGGCCCATCAGGTCTACTCTGTTGTTCAATCATGGCTGATCTATCTTTTCCCCCTCTGCCCCATTCTCCTGCCTTCTCCCCATAACCTCAGTGCTTCTGAATAAAAGCAAGGTGTAGCTGTGGCCATTAGGCGTTGAGTCTGGACAGTGCACATGGTCCAGCTCGATATTTTCTAAAGCAAACAAAATAATGACATATAATTATTCTTATTGTGCTGGCAAATGCAAGAGTTTTTAATTATGCAAATTAATTTTAGTAGAAGCTTGAACCTTAACCGCGTCAGCACAGTTTCCTGATTGCACTCTGCATTCAGGAATAAAGGCGGGAGACTGAGATAAAATGTTGGTCACTAGTTTTCACTTTGCTTTTGAAAATGTTTGTTCTTTTTCTTAATCCGTTGTATCAGCCGTAATGATTTGGTAACAATTTTTTTCATTTTATTGAGCGGTGCGGTTCATAAGATTACTGCCACTTTACAGGAAATTATTTCATTTCTAAGCCTCGTGAAGTAATTGATGCTGTAGGATTTTGCTAATTCTAATTTCTCAGTATAATGTCTTCCGTTTAAGCATGCCAAAGGTACTGCAGAGATGAGTTTAACAGATTCACTGCAGTTCACATTCAAGATAAATCCACCGGTTTTCTTTCGTTTAAGCCATGCGTTCGAATGTTGGACTATGCATTCATTATCTTGAATGGGAATAATACGTTCAATGGAAGACCATTCTTGCTGGTTGCAGAAATACCATCATCAGTGGTAGAATCTCTTGAGTGGCTTTCAACAGTGCTTGTCGGCCAGAGCTTTGCATTTAATGAAGAAGTAAGTCTCTACAAAGTTGGGATTTAAATCTGCATCCCCCAGCTTTCAGAAAATTCCCAGTTCAGTCCCGAACAATCTATGGTTAATGCTTTCATATATGAAAGGCTTATAAACCTTCTGGGTGCAGTGATTATACACGGCATCGCCAGCCCGATTTTAAGTGTCATGTTGCCGAAATCCCCAACCTTTCTCTCAATGTCGGCAAGACAAGGGAGATAATGATCGACTTAAGGAAGCGTACGCCAGTTTGCTGAAGTAGTGGTGTTTGCAAACTTCAAATTCCTAGGAGTCGATATCACCAACAATTTCTCCTGGACCACCCATATTGAAGCAACGACCAAGAAAGCGCACCAACGTTGCTCCCTCCTTGGAAGGCTTCGGAAATTTGGCAAGTCCATCTCAACTCCAATCAACTTCTACAGATGCACCAAATAAAGCATTTTATCAGGATGCAACACTGATTGGTTTGGGAACAGCTCCATCCAAGATGGCAAGAAATTGCAGCGAATTATGGACGCATCCCGGGCGTTTAGAGATACAGCGCGGAAACAGGCCCTTCGGCCCACCGGGTCCGCGCCGACCAGCGATCCCCGCACATTAACACCACACCCCCACGAGGGACAATCTTTACATTTACCAAACCAATTAATCTACAATCCTGTACGTCTTTCGAGTGTGGGAGGAAACCGAAGAGCTCAGAGAAAACCCACGCAGGTCACGGGGAGAACGTACAAACTCCGTACAGACAAGCTCCCGTGGTCGGGATCGAACCCGGGTTTCCGGCGCTGTAAGGCAGCAACTCTACCGCTTTGCCACCGTGCCCGCCCTATTAACCCTTCCACTGACTCAATTTGTACCTCGTGCTGCCTCGGCAAGGCCAGCAGCATAATCAAGGACGAGTCGCGCCCTGGCCACTCCCTCTTTCTCCCCCCACCTCTTCGCACACCTCCAGATTCAGGGACAGTTTCTTCCCAGCTGTTATCAGGCAACTGAATCATCCTTACCACAACCAGAGAGCAGTGCTGAACTACTATCACCTCATTGGTGACCCTCGGACTATCCTTGATCCGACCTTGCTGGCATAACCTTGCATTAAACATTTCCTTGTGTATCTATACACTGTAATTCCTCGTGTTGCAAAACATACTTGGCTAATAAAGTATAATTAAGATTAATGGCTCGATTGTAATCATGTATTGTCTTTCTGCTGACTGGATAGCACGCAACAAAACCTGTTTGTACCTCGGTGCACATGACAATAAATTAAACTAAACTTATCTCTGTTGCCCCAAGACATTATCACCTTCTCCACAGCCAACAATGGACCATTGTGGGCTCCACCTCTCCTTGATCATCATTGCTGGCTTTGATTTGTTCTCTGTACTTCATATCTCTACTTTCCCTCTCCCCTGACTCTCGGTCTGAAGAAGGGTCTCGACCCGAAACGTCACCTATTCCTTTTTGCCAGTGATGCTGCCTGACCCGCTGAGTTCCTCCAGCATTTCGCGTCTATCTTCGGTGTAATCCAGCAATCCCTGCAGAGAAGGCTGCTAGCCTACGCGCTGGGGGATGTGTTCTTTGTGTTTCATAATGTAATCTTGATGTTGCCTGTTTTTCACCTTGGCCGCGCCGCCATTGTTCATGGCGACGCATCTGTTTTTAATTAATGCCGGTTTCTTGTTTAATGTGCAAAGTAACAAGATGCCTAAAATATATAAATGCATGGGAACTGTGGTTATAAACTCTAAACCACATTCCATTCAAAGATTAACCTTGTTTGTGACACAAACCCTCTTGCGAAAACGCACTTTTATTTCATTGAGATCCTGCCCATCTCCTTAATTGTCTTAGGTCTCTCCTCGCCCTGAAACTTTCCCAATCATTGTAGCCCCCACAACCATGAATTCTCTCTGGAAAATAATCGTACAAATTCACATGGATTCTGGAATAACGGGATGACATGCTCCCCAGCTGTGTCCAGCCATCTGAACCATCATGACAACAAATAGAGAGCAGTCCTGAAGCAACTATCTGAAGAAGGGACTCTTGGCCCAGATGTCACCCATTCCTCTCTCCAGAGGAGACGCTGGTGCCTGGACCGCGCTGATTACACACACCCCCTCAACCAGCTTTATGTGTCTCCTAATCTATCCTCTTCGTTTAAACCAGCATCTGCAGTTCTTCATACACTTAATTAGTTCAAGTACAAGAGAGTTATAAATTGTCCTGTGTCCCTGGATAAAGGGGGACATGACATTCTTTGCCTTTGTTTCGGCACAGCAGAACCAAGTAGCTTGGACCTACCCGATTGGAGAATCTTAGACTTACCTGGACTTTTATACATTATTTCCCCTTTATCGTATTGAATCTGTACGCAGTTGGATGCTCGAATTGTAATTTTGTGTGTTTTGCCTTACTCATCTGACTGGTTAGCCCCGCAACAAAAGCTTTTTTCCACTGTAACCTCTGCACATGCATCACAAACCCACCGAGGCAGAGGAGATTAAACTTCAACTTTGGAGATACACCAAGAAACTGGTCCTTCGGCCCACCGAGTCCAACCACCGCAACCAGCAATCACCCCCCCTGAAACGGAACGCTATCCTTCCTACACGCTCCCTCGGAGAACAATTTAGATTCTACCACCACTGGCCAATAATTTAAAAGCCGTGTGTCTTTTGGACTGGGGAGGAAAACTGCATTGAGAAAACCCCATTGTGGTCACAGGGAGGAACATGGCAACCCGTAGTCGGAGATTCAAACCCGGTCTCAGCTGCAACTCACTGCTGTTCCACGGTGCCTTGCACCTATTTTTGCCTGGCATTGAGACTGAATGGCCTTGTGTCCTTGCTGTTATGTTCCCAGTGTTTCTCTGTTTGTTGCATCTCAAACAAGCCCTCAGTGGTGAAACTCTCCACTTTTCAAAATGTGCCCTTCAAACAATATTTTTCCGCAACTCATCATGTGATCTACATCATGGTATGATCTCTTTCAGACAATAGGGCCTTGGAAGATGAGAAAAGGACTTCCACACAGAGAGTGTGAGTGAACATTTTTGATTTTTTTTATTTCCTTTCTCCTTTCAAAGCTGTGTTTTTGAGCTACGGGCTGGAAACACCCTTTGGCCCAAGCCAAACATTGATCAGCCGTTCACCCCAGTTCTGTGCTATCCCACTTTTTCGCCCATTACCTACACACCAAGAGCAATTTTACACAGGTCAATTGAGCTACGAGCCCGCACATCTTTGGGACACGGGCAGAGACTGGGGCAGTTGGAGGAAGACCATGCTGCTGCTGGGAGAAGGTGTGTGAAATCTGAACTGACTTCTGACAGCATCCGAGGTCAGGCACAAGCTCTGGTCTCAGAGGACAGCCGTTTGTCTGCTCACTTGCTCCCATCGTGCTGGCTGCTCCAGACGGCCACTCACTCGAGTCACTGGAGTTTAATGCTGACTCATTGATTGATCGACTTCCTATCTCGACATCATTTCCCAGAACAATCAGCCTTCAACTTAATGAATGTCAGAGTAAGCTCTGGGTCTGGTGTGGGTCTCTGCTTGCACCTATTTCTTCTTCTGCTTCGACCGTCGTGCCTCATTTTCCAGCTTCTGGTGAAATGTCTTGGGACACTTTACCACAGGGATAGAAATGGGTCTTAATATTTGTCTGCCCCCCCCCCCCCAACTATATTGGTGATACCAGGAACTGCTGATGCTGGAATGTTGAGTGAAACGCAATGTGCTGGAATAAACTCTGCAGGCCAGGAGGCAACTATGGAGGGAATTGGGAAGGCAACGTTTCGGGTGGCAACCTTTCTTCAGACCGATTGTTGGGAGAGGAGAAATCTGCAAACGCAGGGGATAAAGTATGGATACAGGCGAGGGCAGGAGTAAGGAGACAAAATGGTATCTGTTAAGGAGAGAAGGGGAGTGGAATGTAAATCCAGAAGGGGGGGGGGATAAAGGTGGAATGAAAGGGGGGGGGGGATAGATAAAGGGGAATGAGGAACTCTAGCGCAGCAATATAGATGCTGCCTTACAGTGCCAGACGCCCGCGTTCGATCCTGACCTCGGGTGCTGTCTGTATTGAGTATGTACGTCCTCCCTGTGACTGTGTGGGTTTTCTCCGGGTGCTCCGGTTTGCTCCCACGTTCCAAAGACATGGATGTTTGTAAGCCTCTAGTGTGTGGGTCAGACTAGTGTACGGGTGATCGCTAGTTAGTGCTGACGTGGTGGGCCAAAGTGCCTGCTTCCATCGCGAAACTGAGCTAAAACTAGACTGTAGAGGAATGCGAGGTGGTGGACGAAATAGCTGCAGGTGGGGTATGGGAGGAGGGAAGCAGAAAAGAGAGAGGAGGTACAGGGTTATTGCTTGACATTGGAGACTTCAATGCTGATACTGATGGATGGCAGCGTATGAATTATAACTATCATCCATCTTGGTGTTGGTTTAGTCTTGTCCTGCGTGCAGAGATACAGTGGGGGGGAAAAAACAAATGTGTGCACTATTCAGACATACCGTACCAGGGGACATCAAAAGGTACAAAAGAGAAAATACATTTAGTGCAAAATATATTTAATAACTAGTGTGGGAAAGAACTGCAGGTACTGGTTTCAATCGAAGATAGACACAAAATGCTGGAGTAACTCAGTGGGACAGGGCAGCATCTCTGGAGAGAGGAATTGGTGATGTTTTGGGTCGGTCCGAAGAGGGGTGTCGACCCGAAACGTCGCCCATTCCTTCTCTCCAGAGATGCTGCCTGTCCCGCTGAGTTACTCCAGCATTTTGTGTCTACCTTATATTTAATAACTAGATATATTTAATGACTGGTGCAGCAGTAAAATTCATCCATTTACAGGCAGTTATAAATCTCAAGCCTTCCTATGTAAGCTTGAATTTTATAGGTGTAAGTTTTAATAATTGTTTTCACAAGATTACAATGCCTGAGAATCAAAATATCTTTGTTTAATGGTAA